>LPNX010074552.1:132713-180484 GCA_001517045.1 Pseudotsuga menziesii | reverse complement strand
TTCAAGAAGCAAAACGTAGGTGCTCATTAGGGGATGTTTTAAATCCCACATCAAGTCAAAGTGATAAGTTACCATCTCAAGATGAAGCTCATGAAGAGGCGGTGTACATGGAGTCTACTGTTGAAGAGACTGTTATCCCTAAAGTTGAACCTAGACTACAGGGGTTAGAGCTTAAGGAAATCTTGTTCTCAAAGGTGCAAATCAATGAAATCAAATTGAGAATCAAACTGATATACAGTCAAAGCTATGGACAAAGTTACACTTCTATCAATGTAACAGGCTGGTATAACATAAAGGCTGTGTGTAAAATCAAACAATCATTGAATAACTAAACCGATATAAAACCAAGGCTGTCTGTACAAATCACACAATTATCACTGCACATGCTGGTATATTATGAAAAGTATAAGAGAATCACAAAGTTATCAGAAAACTAGATTGGTATCATATAATAAATATAAGAAAATCAAAACATTGCTGAAAAGATAGGCTGGTGTAAAATCAGAGCTGCAAGGTAATCCACAGGAAATGTATAACATAAGACAAAATGCACAGTTCAATATCAAGGTTACTATGATCATAAAGACAAGAAGTAAAACTGCCTCTGTTTTCTACAGTGTAAGGATAATTGTATTTCCCAATAAGGATTAGTGCAATGGGATGTAATGGACCATATGCTTAACAAAATTATCAGAAAAACCAATTCATAACATACAGAAGCAAATCATCATCATGTTTCATTCAAAAATAGAACCTGTACAGAAGCTGCATAAAGTCTATGTCATACAGGAAATGCTCCAAATAGGGCTTGCATTCTCCAAAATTGCCAACCTCTAGTCCCTGCTCGAGACCTCCCTTCTATACAAAAAAATGCTATCCATAAACTAACCATAGATCCTATATTCAAGGATCGAACCTCCTCTAATATAGGGCAGTTAATCCCTTTAAACAAGTATTAGATTACAAGTGTAATACATGTGTCAAAACAAACAACATAAGTTCAAAACCAAATAAAAATTTAACTCCTAAAGGCTTCTAGAAGCCTCTGCTAACATAGCTAGGTCACTAAGAACCTGTGAACACTTTTGAAGTCTAGCGAGTTCAACATATTTATCCTTTTCCTTGCTCTGGGCTTTGACTTGCTCCAGCTGTCTCTGAATGGATCGCTTT
Source organism: Pseudotsuga menziesii (assembly GCA_001517045.1). Taxonomy (NCBI): domain Eukaryota; kingdom Viridiplantae; phylum Streptophyta; class Pinopsida; order Pinales; family Pinaceae; genus Pseudotsuga; species Pseudotsuga menziesii. Next base: position 179,314 of record LPNX010074552.1, on the reverse strand, counting down.
TCCCTGAGAATATCCTTGGAAGTCACCAATAGCTTTTGATATTCTGCTTCTTTGTCCTCCATGTCCTCACAGAGTCTTTTGTTAGCCACCATCAGCTTCTCATTTATGTCTTGCAAGTACCTTGTTTGTTCTTTATAGGTTTGCAGAGACCTCTTACATTGACTTAGTTCTGGGGAAATTTCCAAATCCTCTTCTCCTGTGTGGCCTCCTTCTTCATGTAAACCTTTTGATACTGAACCTTCATCAAGATTGTCTTTCTTGTCTGTGCAGAAAAATGTTGGTATGGAGCTTGCTACACCTTGCATATCAATAAATTTTTCCATATCTTCACAGTAGTGATCCTTTGTTGTATGTACTGTTCGCTCGCTACCAGCATCTTCTATTACTACAACATCCCTGTTACCTTCCTGTGTTGTTCTTTCCTCAATCTGTATCTTTTCCCTCAGTCTGGTTCTTGGCTTGTCTTCTTTGCTTAACTGTTTACAAATCTTCTTTTTTGAAGCTATGTTTTTAAGAATATTACTAAGTTTCTCCGGGTTTTCATGTGTGTAGGGTGTTTCAGGGCATAGGTTGTCTTGTATAGGTTTATCAGCAACATTCTTTTCTTCATTTTCAACCTCCTGAACTGTCTTTAAGGCTTGTTGCTTGCTGGTTGGCATCATCCAACATTCTTTTACCTTTAACCTTAGGATTTTCCCTAAACCCTAGTTCTGCTAGTAGGGATGCCCATGTTCTTTTCTCCCTCTGTAACTGAGTTAGAATCAACAATTTGATCAATCCTTGGTGATAAACAGAACGGGCTGTATGGTGAGGGTGACCTTGGACCTTGGCTATCATCTTTTGGATACTTTTAAGTAAATAAAACGGGAGATTTACCTGTGTATTTCCATTGATATGAATTAACAGTTTTAAATGGCATTTTAATATTCTATCATATCTGCCATCACAGGTAATTTAATTCTGTATCATCTCCAGAGGGATCCTCCATCCTGGTTTCATCTTACTAACATGCACCCCACTTTTCCAATCAAGCCTTTCACCTCCTGGGATCAAGAATTCACTTAAGTCTTCTTTAAAATATTCCTGCTTAAACCATTTTCAACCTTCTGCAGGAACACCTATGGCCTCAGCAATAGAGTCCTCATTGACTCTAACAGTTAGGCTTTGCAACTGAACCCTCTCATCTCTGTAATTTTCAATAAATAGCATGGTCATTTGTGAATGGTAACACTGCAGTTTTTCACAAAAAATGAACCATCCAGACTTCTGCATAATCTTGGCAGACCTGGGAAATTGTTTTATCCAGTCTGTATTACTTGGTTCCATCCTACAAATGAAACCACCAGGTTTTCTTTTGACTATAACCTCTGGTTCTTCTTCATCGCTTCCCTTCGACATTTGAAACCCTAAAGCAATTCCAACTCTGTTATGTGGACCGACGGGCTTTAAATCTCAAACAAAAACACACACACTTTGCTGCACTTACCTCTGTGGTAAGTCTTCACTTCATGCTAGCATCTAGCTTGTCAATAATGCACCTATGCCTGTACTGATTCTAATTTGATTGATTTAAAGGCTTGACTAAATAAAGATGACAGTAAAAATACAACCAAAAAGGTTCGTAGGTCTTACCCTTGAACCTCCTCAAGCCTTGGTTAATAATGCAGATCTAATATGCCTTCACCCTATACGGCCCTGAACATGAAAATCTGTGCTGTAGCTACGTGCTTCAAAATGCATGGAAGTATATACATTGTAATCCAAACCCTGAAACAAGAACATAGAGTTTGAAAGAAAACCCTAATCACTGCAACCCTACATGATGCTGCTCATGACCAATGGAGATAGACAATAGACCAACAAGCCTGCGAATACCCCTCTTCAATTAATCCAGCAGAATGATAAGAGAAATTTGGGGAAAAATGTGCATTAACTTGATTTTGGCCATGATCAATGCTGGTACTCATTACATGAACTGCTCAAACTTTGAAATGACAACATGTGTACCCTTCCATAAATGCCACCACACAAGTCGTGATTTCGTGGACAAGGGTGCATTTTTGTTTAAAACATGTCAATGCCGAATGCCCCATAATTATGAATACTATGAAAGCTTATAATCATTTTATATTCCATGATATGCATAAACAATAAACTTTTGAAAGAAATGCCAATTTGACATCCTGTTATCAGAAATTAAAATGCTGCCAGTTCATAATATGCTGCCAGTTTGGATAAATGCTGCCAGCTGTAAGAATTCACCATATAACATACATTCTCTTGCACATACATGGGCTCATGGCTTATGAATGAAGATTTTGATGATTTTAGGTAATAAAATAAACCCTAATAGCGATCAATCAACCATAAAGTATAAAACAAAACAAAATTAAAACAATAAAAACAAAGCATAATAAAAAATTTAAAAATAAACAGGTGAAACAACCTTAGAGATAACATCTGGCTCCGTTTGGGGACAAATTTTTCCTGAGAAACTTTGAGAACATGCTGACCAGTGCCTTCAAAAGTCTGCTAAGGTCACTTCTGTCTTATTGGGCTGGAGTCTTATTTGCAGTAAAATAATATATACAGTGACTATGTACAATAACACCTTGTCTTTCAATATGTGTAAAAATGTTTTAAGAAATGTCCATTGACTGAACCTACAATCTCTTCACCCTTTAGATTTTGTAAGACAAAAGTATTATTTCCAAGGATCTTTATGATTGAAAAAGGCCCTATCCATAAGTTGTCAAACTTCCCATGCTTACCTTTTTCATATTTTCTTGCATCCCATCTGAGCACAAGATCATCGACTGTAAACATCTCTTTTTTAACTTTTTTATCAAAGCTGTCTTTCATTCTTCTTTGATGTTTCTCAGTTGTGTCTTTGATGGCTTCCCTCTCCTGCTGCAACTACACTATCTGGAACATTCTTCTCCTGATATCATCTGGCTCTTCTTCAATTTCCTACATAAACTTAAGGACAGGGGTCACTAATTGAACCGGGAAAATAGCATCAGTCCCATAAACAATTTGGAAAGGGGATGTCCCAATTGATTTTTTAATTGTTACTCTATCAGCCTAGAGAGCGAATTTTAGTTTGCTCCCAACTTCGTTTGTTCTCAAACAACATTTTCTTGATACTGTTTAGAATGTTTTTGTTTCTAGATTCTGCTAATCCATTTCCTTGTGGATAGTATGGCATGGACTGTTTAAGGCTAATGTTGTTTTCTTGACAAAAATTCACCATCTTTTTTTATTTGAAAGCAGGGGCATTATCAGTGACTAGTTTTCTAGGGCATCCAAACCTAGTCAGAATGTTTTCTTGAAGGAAAGTAATTATAACCTGTTCTATTGCTCTCCTTGTTGGAACTGCTTCCACCCATTTTGTGAAAAAACCAGTAGCAGTCAAGATCCATTTATGCTGTCCACTAGAGGGAGGATGAATTTCACCAATAAAGTCTAGTCCCCACTGTTGAAATGGACCATTCACAAAAATAGGTTTTAGAGGTAAGGACTGAAGCTTTTGCTTACCTACAAATTTCTGACATTCAATACACGATCTAACCTGATGATATACATCTGAAAACAGGGTAGGCTAGTAGTATCCTACTCTCAATATTTTGAAGGCATTTTCCTTCCAATACTTATGTCCTCCACAAACTCCACTATGCAACTCTGCAATCACAACATCAACTTCATATTTCTCCAAACATTTCATCAGTATTCCTCCTGGATCCTTCCAATACAAAATCTGATCCATTAAAACATACTTCATGGCCTTTAGTTTCAAGGATCTACATTCACTCCTGTTCAATTCAAGAGGGAACTGTAAATACAAAAGGAAATACACAACATCTTTATACCAGTCAGATTCAGCATACCTTTTATAAACCTGCTCTTTACTATGCTCTACTGTCATAATTTGCTCTGACTGTTCTGTCATGACATGAAGATTCAAAACCTGACAATTTGACTCTGTGAGAAGTTTAGCTAGTCCTTGTCCTTTTACCAATTGTTGGCTTAATTTCTATGTCATATTCCATGACCTTAGCTATCCATCTGCCTCTCTTTCCTTCGCTGTCAGGCTGTACTAGTATCTCCTTGACTACTGCATTTGGGACATAAGCCACAACCCTAGAATGTAAAACATATATTCTAAAGAATTTAAGAGCTTTAACTAAGGCATATGCCTACTTTTCCATTATATTATACTTCAACTCAGAGTCTCTTAATGTTTTACTGAAGAATGAAATTGGCTGTTCCAAATTATCAGAATTCTTTTGTAACAATACAGCAGCAATAGTGTCTTCTGATGCAAACGAGAATATTGTGAAATCTTTCGTATAATCAGGAGCAATCAACACTGGGGCTTCCACTAATGCTTGCTTTATGGCTTCAAATGCTTGTTTATCCTGGTTAGACCACTTAACCTCCTTATCCTTTTTAAGCATCTGAGTGATATGCTTTACTATTTCTACAAAATTTGGAATAAACCATCTTAAAAAATTGATTTTTACAACAAAGGATTGAATTTCTTTTTTGTTTCTGGGAATGCTGATTTTTAGGATGGCCTAACAGTTTTCCTTCTGTCAGGGCAAAGTGAGACTTTTTAGGATTTAGTGATAAACCAAACTTCCTGCATTTAACAAAAAATTGTCTTAAGTGTTTAAGATGATCTTGATCAGACTTAGAAAAGACTGTGATGTCATCTTGGTAGATCACAACAAACTTTTCATTTTCACCCACAAAAGCTATATCCATAGCCCTCTGAAAAGTAGCACCTGCATTCATGATCCCGAAAGGCATTTTGTCATACATAAAGGTTCCCCATGGCGTGGTGTTGATTGCATGGGAAGACCCGGGTTTACTATAATCAACCAACAACACCCCTAGCTCACTGGCCCTTTCGGCGACAGACCGCACAGCGGCCTGAAGTCTCACCCGAAGTGATTCTAATGGGTTGGCCAAGGACTCAAGCATCTTGGACCAGGTTCTGTTGCAATCCTACTTGCGGCTCGCATCTCTTCTGGCTGCAAGATCTCCCTCTGTGTCTGTGCGTCGCGCAACCTCTTGCTCACGTCGTGTGATCCCGTTGTCACGCAGCTCTTCTAGCAGCGAGATGTTCCTTTACACCACCGTGCGGTCCTTCTCTATGATGCGCACTTCCCCTGTCTTGTGGTATCTCAAGCCTTACCGCAACGCCGCGCACCATGCGACACGCAGCTCCTGCCCAACGCGAATTCCTCAACCTGCGGTATCGAGCACCGCAGCTTCTATGCCGGTGTGGTATCACCTCTCTGTGATATCCTACCTCCGTGGTTTAGCGCACTTAGCGTTGCTCATGTCGACATGCAAGACCTAACATACAAATCTATTCAATACTGCAACCAGTAGCTGTTTACGCAAACATAAATGAAACACATACAACATGCCAAAGGCTTTTAACTTATGATTATCCTTCTGTGCTGTGGGGAACTGATTAATACATTCATCCATTAAACTGCAACGAAGTCCATGAAATAACTGAGCAACGCATAAGTAAACATAACACATAAACCAGTCGCATAACACAAGTTTTAACGTGGTTCACCTCCAGGATGGAAGTTACGTCCACAGAATTGTGTTTTCTATTATAGCTCAAGGGGAAGGTAAAATACAGTTCTGCTGCACCGCATATGCAGCTCAAGATCTTCTCTCTTAGATCTCTCTTCTCTCTATATTGCTCTCTTACAATATACTCTTCCCTCTCAGTTGATCCCTGCGGATCGTTACATGCATTCTCTATAAGCCAGCTACTGGTTTCAGTAAGATTGCTACAGCTAAGACCAGAACCAGAGCTCGGCTTTTACAACAGTCTACTTCTCCTTATTGCCTATTTTTAATCATGACTGTATACTGTCTACCCAACCAACTAGCTAACCTTTTTCAATACAAAATTACATTCTTTTATAAGCAGCCCAAAGGTCTTGCATTTACAACACTGTGGGCCTGTCCCAACAGTAACCCAAACCCTAATTAGTGACATTCGGTCCTCTCTGTCCTTGAGGTAGCCGCTTCCCGTCATACCACAACTCTCTGCAGTGTTCCATGCTTCCCGGCACTGACCATGGGTATTATGCATCGTTTCTCCTTTCTGTCCTTCGTCTTCAATGCTTGAACCTCGTTGCTCCTTCTTCTTTATGAGGGTCGCTGAGCCCTCCTGTCTTCTGCCGCTACCTTCAATGTAGTGGGTGAGCTCTCCCTTCTCGGCCGCTCAGGTACCGTTTCCTTTCTTTGACTTTTGTATCTCAAAAAGTCACGGTTTTCGGCTCTGCTCTCCAGCTGGAAACGTGCTACAGCGTCGTAGCTCTGTCTTAACTTCTTTCTGCTAAATCTTATCATTCCACCAAAACTATCAGCTTCTTCTATAGCTGCGGGAACCTGCTCCAACATGTGGTAAATGCTCTTTTTTCTCGGTCCTCTGGTTGAATTGCAATCTGGTTATAACCAGAAAATCCATAAATCATTGAAATTCTATGAGCACCTACTACCCTCTGCAAAATTTGATCTATCTTTGGAAATGAATAGTTATCCTTGAGGCATGATCTATTCAGGTTCTGGAAGTCCACACATAACCTTATCTCTCCATTCTTCTTCCATACAGGGACTAAATTAGCAACCCAAGATGAATACCTTAAAGGCACAATGATTTTTGCATCTAATAGTTTTTTTACCTCTTTTTCAATTACTGGCAGCAATGATGGGTTTAACCTTCTGTTGAGGACTGGAAATCCGCAGGCGGCAACAGTAAGGGATTCTCCCCAATCAGCGTTCCCAACTAGCCCGCTGACTGTTTGGAATAGGGAATCCGTCCAGTTTGCGGTCCGGCTACCGTAGGTCAAGAAACAAAATTAAAGGGGCTACCGGTTGCGGCCCGGCCCATCGAGTTTTGTATTTTTGACTTAAAGGAATGATATGCAAGTGCCTAACTAAATGCAGGGTGGTCAAAATGCAGGGAGCACTCACAAAGTAATGCGCAGGTTCTTACCTCTCGTCTTACTCACAAGCATTCAACCAGATACAGAAGAAATAAGCTAACTATCTACACTATCCCTAGGGAGCATGGTTGTCATTTTGGCTAAGCAATACATTATCACATACAGTAAGAAGAATCACAGATAGCTGATACTTATCCTAAAGCACATGAACGTTTACAGATATTCAAATAACCAGATAGCCGATCATTCTATAACAACATTTATTGCTCTTAGTGAAAATATATCCTAGAAAACTGCTGAAGAACATTTAACAAGAACGTAGGTTCAAAACATCAAATATTCTTACGGCAGATGAATTATAGCTGAAAACGAAATACTTCCTCTTCAACATTATTCATCGAATTGCATTGGTACATTTCACTTCTTTACTCTTTCCAGCAGACAAAATTTGCAGTTCACTTAGCAAAACGAAGTAGTTCCTCCTACAAGCCAACAATTACAAAATTTTCTCCAGGAAAAAGCCCTTTCCTAGTCCTACTTCTCTCTATTTAAACTAGAACTGCTGCCCCTTGAGCTGCCTTCCAGCGTGTGGCTTTTCAGCATCCTTGACGATTCATCTTCTTCCTTGACTGTTGCGTTTTCCCAATCATTTCATAGGCGTTAATCTTCTGAACAGTAACTGATGGATCTTCCTCGTCGGTGGCTCTGCCGTTTGTTTGTTTTGTCCTTTTCCTCGCTCCCGATTGCTTCAGCGATCTATGGGAGTCCTCCTACAAACAACTTTGGTGCATTATCCATTTCACTGAAAACTTAAACACTCAAACTTTCCAACCCAAATGATATATCCACAAGGGGCCGGCCTGGTTTGTTCGAGCGAGTACTTGCTTAGGCTTAAGGCGGCAAACTGTAAATCGGCGGTCAGCCAAATTCTGCATTGGGCGGGACAAGACCTCAAGGGCCGCAACGGCGGAGGAGCCCAAGAACCGGATGATCGAGGACATGGGCGAACAAAGGAGGAGATCGGGCGTCGGGAAAAGAGCACTTCGGGAACCAGGAAGGGTGTCACAGCCGCAACAGCGGACGGCACTAAGTTTGGAGACAGGCAATGAGCTGAAAGAAAAAGTTCGGGCGGGGAGGACAAGGTCGGACGTCGGATGAAACTTGAAACGAAGGCCAACTTCCTTTGTCCGGCTGCAACAGCGGGCGAATAGTAACTTTTGAGCAAGCGATCTCAACCTTCAAAATGAATCGGGCGTCGGCGAGAAATGGACTTCGGATGAAAGACTGCTCGGGGAGCCGCAACGGCGGATGAGCTAGAACATCATGGCTTCCGATCTAATAGCAAAAGGCCCGATCATAAGGAAGAATAACGATAAAAAACAGTACTAAGGATCAATTACAGCTAAAATCGCTTTTCCTTTACTAAGGAAAGGTTTTATTCTTCTATGACTGGTAAACCAGACAACACGACTCAAAACGCACTGCGCATGGTGCACAAAATAGTGGGCGCTTAGCTTCAAAATAAAACGAACAGAAAGCATGCTCGAGGGGTTCAGGCAATTACCGATCAAACCACAAAAGATGAGGAGGGGCCCAGGAAATTTAAGTAAAACTAAATTCGGGGAGAACCGTTGCGGTAGCAACAACTGGCGATTACCTGGGGAACCTAGATCTCTGGGTGATTATTGTCTTTGAGTAGCAGACTCTTCCGCAACAGATGCATCCATCGAATTCTTTCAGCTATCCAGATTTCTCATATCACCCAAGTGCGTACCTTAATCATTGATGCCAGTCTTTTGGGGAAAGGAAAATCGAGACCCTCAAGTCCAAATAACTATGCCGAGGCCAGAGTATGATTTTCATTATTACCTCTGTTTTTAGGTATCTAGCAATGTGGACACCACAAGATTGCAACATATAGTAAACAGCAGTATCCGTTTGTTCCTCATTTCCATGCCACTTTAGCATTTTGGTGCTATTGGACTTTTGTCCTTTCATTTGAGTCTTTCTGTGCGCCTCTTCTTACTGAATTTTTTAATTCAGGATCCTCTATCCCATAGTGCCCTTTTGTGTGAGTGGTGTACTTTAAGTCTCAGCTCACGGACAGAGAGGATCTTTTGGCAATTTAGCATTTATGCTTTTATAGAAGTTTGACTCTTTATCTGCCTTTTGGAATTTGTTTCCAGGCATGGGATCATTTATATTTAATACGCTGTTCACCTTGCTTCCTCTTATGGGTCCTTTACTGTCGCTCCTTAGAACATTTGAATGTGAAGTGGATGGAGCCCCAACATAGTACTCCAGACTCTTTGAATCCGGTTACTTCAAAGGGGTTGAGCAGGACTTCAATGCACACACATTTTATTCGAGAAAACCGTTAGGCTGGAAGAATTCTTTGAGGAATACACAGGTTGATTCTCAATACATTTGCTATTCTCCAAAAGACCTTAATATCCTCCAGGCAACCACAAGTTTGTTCCCTTATTGAAAATCAAGACTAAAATTAAAATGAAAGAAAACGTGACTCAAAACCACTACACAGCTTATTTATGTACACATCAGAAAGCTCAAAATGATTTAAGAAAAATAAGGTTTGAGAACCAAACCATTAACTAGCAAGTTTTCCTCCCATCCCTGTAAATCTTGTAACATATAAGTAGCAGGACCAAGTTTTGCGGCAATTTGGAATGGGCCTACCCATAACTGCTGGAATTTGGTATGCTTTCCTTTTTCATCATGGGGGTGGTCCCACTTGAGAACAAGGTCTCCTACTTCAAAGTCCCTTTTCCCAGCTTTGTGCTTATCAAACCATCTCTTGACTGACTCTTGCTGATGTTTGAAGCGTTCTCTAGCTTTGGATCTGGCTTCTTCTACTTTTAGGAGATTATATATTCTTATTTGCAGGACCTCATCATCCGACCCCCTAGACTCCTGAGCTAGAATGGAAGACGGTAACAGAATATTGGGAGGCAGGATGGCTTCCTTTCCATACACAAGGGTAAAGGGTGACACTCCTACGGCAGACTTAGGGGTAACTCTATCAGCCCACAGGGCATTGGGTAAGGCTGAGTGCCAACTTCGCTGGTTTTCTATGACAGTCTTCTTCAGGATTCTAATGAGGTTTTTATTGGAGGATTCAGCCAGGCCATTCCCTTGTGGATAATAGTTAGCAGAATAGTGTAATTTTATCCCTTTCTCATGAGCAAATGCAGTAATCTTAATGGATGAAAAGTATTTAGCATTATCAAAAACTAACGAACTTGGAACCCCAAACCTGGTCATGATATGGTCTTGTAGAAAATTGATGACTTTGTCTTCATTTATCTTGCGCAATGGAATAGCTTCGACCCAGCGGGTGAAATAATCAGTTGCAGTAAGAATATACTTGTGTAGCAGGGAGGAATTTGGCTTTATTTCTCCAATGACGTCTATTCCCCATTGCTCGAAAGGCTCAATGATCATTACAGGCTTTAGAGGTGCTGCTGCTCTGGGTTGTCTTCCCCCACATCTTTGGCAAGTATCACATTTTATGATGTGCGCATGTGCATCCCTGAAGAGTGTTGGCCAATAGTAACCGGCCCTAAGGATTTTGTGGGCTGTAGTGTCTCCTGAATAATGTCCGCCGGCCGGACCATCGTGTAATTCAGACATTACTTTCTCAGCGTCTTCTCTTTCCAAACATCTTAGAAGGACTCCATCATAGTTTCTTCTAAATAATATGCCTTCTACGAGTTGGTAGGAAGCTGACTTTAGACACAAAGCTCTTCTTTGTTTGGAACTCCAATGTTCAGGCAATACCCCTAACTGCAGGTAATGTACAAGGTCTCTATACCAAGATTCAGGAGCTGTGAATAAAGGACAAACATCCATTACATGCAATTCAGCTTCATTATCCCATGCCTGTTCTTCACTATTACTGCTTCCAGTCATCAGCTTGCATAGCCCCTGACCTTTCACTATAGTGGCTGGTTTGAATTCCAAATAGTATTCTTGAAGGGCTGTTACCCAGTTTCCCCTTCTTTCTCCCAATTCCTTTTGAATGAGAAGGGATCTTACGGCTGGGTAAGGGACTATTACCTTGGTTCGATTTTTTAGTATATAAGGTCTGAATTGCTTGACTGCTTTAAATACTGCGTATGCCTTTTTGTCAATGGCTGGGTAGTTTAATTCAGCCCCCTGTAACCCAGTGCTCATGAAAGAAATTGGGAATTCATCACCCCCGTATTCCTTTTGCGTAAGTACGGCTGCTAATGAATCATCGGACGCAAAAGTATACATAATGAAGTCTTTGTCAAAGTCTGGACTTTTAAGAGAGGGCGCATGTGCAACAGCGGTCTTGATTTTACTGAAATCATTCTTTTCAGTCTCAGTCCACTTAAACTGTGCGTTTTGCTTGACCATCTGCTGCAATGGTTTGACAGTCTGGGCAAAATCAGGCACGAATCTTCTTACAAAGTTTATTGTCCCCATGAAGGATTGCATTCCCTTTTTATTATGAGGCATGGGAATTTGTTCAATAGCCTTAATCCTTTCAGGATCTATGGATATACCCCTCTTTGAAACTATATGCCCCAGTAACTTGCCTTCGGTAACCGCGAACACGCACTTTTTAGGATTGAGGGAAATACCATATTTTTGACAACGCTCGAAAATTTGCTTTAGGTGGAACGCGTGCTCCCCTCTTTTCTTGGAAAATATTGTGATATCATCAAGGTAAACCACCACACTTCGTCCTATCAGTCCTCGAAAAGCTATGTCCATAGCTCTCTGAAAAGTCGCCCCTGCATTAATCAGTCCAAAGGGAATTCTTCTATATGCGAACGTTCCCCATTTAGTTCTGAATGTCATCTTCAATCTATCTTCCTCGGCTACCAACACTTGATTGTAGCCAGAGAAACCATCCAACAATGAAAACATTTCAGAGCCGGAAACCATTTGTAGCAATTGCTCCATGGGAGGTACCGGGTAGTTGTCTTTGTTTGAGGCGCGATTTAGATTTCTGAAGTCTACGCACAGCCTGATCTCTCCCAATTTTTTCCTGACAGGTACCAGGTTTGACACCCATTCAGAATGCCTGACTTTAAAGATAATCCTAGCGTCCATCAATTTCTTCACCTCGCTTTGAATTAGTGGCTCCAGCTTTGGGTGCATCTTCCTCAACGGATGCTGATATGGTTTGACGCCTGCTTTTATAGGAATGATATGTTTGATGATATTAGTGTCATAAGTTTTTAAATCTGCATACGTCCATGCGAAGACATCTTTGTACTATTTAAACAAACTAAGGAACTTGTCTCTTTCCGCTGGTGAACAACATTTGCCGAGGTTCACGAACTTGGGCTCCGTTTCAGTCCCTAAGTTTATTAGTTCGAACTGTAAAGTTGAACTGTGCGTCTTCATGTTAGCGGGTCTCCTAAACTTCTCATTCAAGTCAAACATGTTCTCCAACGTCCCGACTCCTTTGGGAATGAAATTGTTATATTTCATTTCAGCTTGATGTTCCTCATCGTCTATGATGGCTCCTTTAAAGACTTCATCGTTTGTCAAGCATTCAATTATCTGTTGATCATCGTCAAATACTCGCAGGTTGGTGATCATGTCCGGTACTGAAGGCCTGGAAAGCAATTCGATAGAGCATTTGTTATTAGTGGGAACCAACCTGGCGGCTGACGTAGCTAAAAGATCAGCGGCTGCATTTTTTATCCTTGGAATTGAAATAATGTTAAATGCATGAAAACATTTCAGCAATTCCCATACCTCATTTTGGTAAGCTTTCAAATGAGGGGAGATACAGTGTATTTGATTTTTTATCTGCTTTACAACTATTTCTGAGTCCCCAAAGACTTTTAAATTACAAACCTGTAGCTCAATTGCTTTCTTGAGTCCCTGTAGTAATGCTTCATACTCAGCTGTATTGTTAGTACACTCAAATTCTAACCTACAGGACAAGAAGTATTTATTTTTTTGTGGGTCAATAAGGACGCAGCCGGCCCCTGACCCTTCTAATGTTTTTGAGCCGTCGAAATATAAAGTCCAGATAACATTATCTACTGGAAATGAATCTACTCCTACAGCTAAATCTACTATTTTACAGTCAAGCTCATCAGCCTGAGAAAAATGAAGGAGATCAGGCTGGGTGTTAGGTGTGCCGCTAGCCTCTTCCGCTTGATAATTCCCTGGTTCTAGTTCAATAAAGTAGTTTCCCAATACAGATTCAACTGGTACATTCTTCCCATCCAATTGAGTGACATTGTACTTCATATGAGGTTCTCTCAAAACCTTGATCTGATTAGGACTCCCTTTGTACGGCAACCAAAGATGTGACCAATCTGTGGCGAAATACCCATTTAATTTGGCCGACCAATCTCTGCTCAAGACCAAGCCGTAAGCATCTGGTATGTCAGCCACTAAAATGTTGATGACTTGGCACACTCTATCATCGGATGCCAGGCGGATTAGCACCTCCTCCATTTCGCCAACTACCTTGACGTCCGTCCTATCCAACTGCACCACTTTCCACGTGGTTGGCTTGGGCTGCCCATTTATTTTCTTACATACTGATATGGGCATGACATTAATTGACGCCCCTGAATCCGCTAGACAATTGTGCACATTATGATTAAAAATTTCAAACGTCAAGAGGAAAGGTGGATGTTTGGTTTTAGACTTACCTCCAGTACTAGCTTCCCCGATTTCTTCTTCCTCCCGAGGCTGATTGTCTGTGGGCAACTTCTCTTCTGACGTTTCCAGCTCTTTCAACAATTTTTCTTTCTGCTGAGGCACTTTGCACATCTCAAACAGCGGGACTTTTTCCTTTATCTTCTTTAAATCTTCAACAACGTCATATTCGATTAGTTGTCTAATGGACTGAGATTTATCAGCGTTCGCATTCTCTTCATTTGGCCTGGGCAGCGTCCTGTTTTGCTTCGGATTCTGGCTGGTAATGGTAAATTCTGGAATCTGATCAGCCAATGATTTGTCTTGAAATTTCTTTTTTATATTTCTTTGCAGCCTTCGAATCTTTGGGAGCAGAAGACTGTCATCACTAACCTCCCCTTTGCTCCTAGTTGTGACGTTAGCCTCCCTGATATCTTTGCGTCCCTGTGTATTTCCTTCTTCTGCATCGAGTATGGAGACAGAACTCCATAATGCCATAGTCTCTTCCTCCTGATATTTCGTAGAAGTGGATGCGGCATTTTCTTTCCTTTCATCATCGTCTTCTTCTATCAATCTCGAATCCAACATCTGATTCATGACCAATGTCATAGAATTTATCCATTGTGGACAGTTTTTTTCGGAATGAGGCTGTTGATGAAAAGTACAGAAATTTTCCATCCCTATTTTTGTCAGATTCATGGATGCCATTTTCTAAGGAGGAGTTTGGGTCTGGTTGCTATCCTCTCTTTTCTTATAGTATGGCCTGAAAAACTTTTGTGTTTCTTTTTCCTTTTCTAAGTCTATGATCTTATTGGACAGCTTTTGCATCATTTTAGCCATGCTATCATAGTCTGGCGTCTTTTCTTCTTTAGGCTTGGTGAAAAGTAAGGTTTTTCTCCCCACACCTTTCTCTCCTGACTGTTCAGGATAGTCCTCAACACTCTCTCTTTCAGATTCCACCACTTCTGCTTCTTCATAGGTCTCCGTCAAAGTAGGCTTGGCTCTGCCTTTTGCAAACATGGCTAAATCAGGACCCAAGGATGACGTATAGTATTCGATCAGTACTTTGTCTGAAGGCTTATCCGTTTGAGAAAAATTTCTCAGATATGCTGCAAACCTTTGTGTGAAGCTATACACTTTTTCTTTTTTCTCTTTCTTCAATGCACACAGTCCTTTCATGAGGGCAGCATGAGTCTTTTGGACGGCATACTTACTTCTGAACATTATCTCGAAAGTATCCCAGTCCAGGATCGAATTGGCGGGCAGTCCAAAATACCATGAAGCCGCAGCTCCTTTAAGGGTATGCGAGAACAGTCTACACACCACATCTTCGTGTTCCCCAGCCCTCAGATCTTCTATCGCCAAGTAGAAACTCTATAGATGATCATCCACCAGGATTTTATCATTTGGGTCAAATTTGGGCAGTAGCTTCTCAAAGGCCTGTGGTAGGTCATGAAAAGGTGGGGTCAGATTCAGAGGTGATCTGGCTTTCCATGCAGGTGGTGGGTTTGGAGGATTAGGTGGCTAGTTGGTGTTAGTTGCTGCCATAAGTCGAGGTGGAGAGTGCGGAGGTGAACCAACCGGGGTGTGAATAGGAGAAATGTAAGGGGTCTCCGGGCCTTCTTGATTCAAAGGTAGCTCAACTTCTTGTAAAGCATTCTCTACAAGTTCTTGCCAGTCTCCAACCAACACCGAGTCTTCTATTATAGGATGATCTTTCCTTTTGTACTCTCTTCTAGGCAACTCGGGAATGATAGGCAATCCTCCAATCTTCTTTAAGTATGCCCTGGTGTGTCTTCTTAGATCATTTACAATTTCGTTGTGAACAGGATATAGATGTTCTCTATTTTCTTCTTCTGGCATTGGATTTCGTGGTCCACTACTTTCAGAACTGTAACCAGCGGAATAATCTCTGTAAAACGGGTTTCCTCGGCCAGCCATGCACTGTGGCCCTCCTTCTAGCGCCAAAACTGTTGAGGCCTGGAAATCCGCAGGCGGCAACAGTAAGGGATTCTCCCCAATTAGCGTTCCCAACTAGCCCGCTGACTGTTTGGAATAGGGAATCCATCCGGTTTGTTGTTCGGCTACCGTAGGTCAAGAAACAAAATTAAAGGGGCTACTGGTTGCGGCCCGGCCCACCGAGTTTTGTGTTTTTGACTTAAAGGAATGATATGCAAGTGCCTAACTAAATGCAGGGTGGTCAAAATGTAGGGAGCGCTCACAAAGTGATGCACAGGTTCTTACCTCTCGTCTTACTCACAAGCATTCAACCGGATACAGAAGAAATAAGCTAACTATCTACACTATCCCTAGGGAGCATGGTTGTCATTTTGGCTGAGCAATACATTATCACATAGAGTAAGAAGAATCATAGATAGTTGATACTTCTCCTAAAGCACATGAACGTTTACAGATATTCAAATAACCAGATAGCCGATCATTCTATAACAACATTTATTGCTCTTAGTGAAAATATATCCCTGAAAACTGCTGAAGAACATTTAACAAGAACGTAGGTTCAAAACATCAAATATTCTTACGGCAGATGAATTATAGCTGAAAACGAAATACTTCCTCTTCAACATTATTCATCGAATTGCATTGGTACATTTCACTTCTTTACTCTTTCCAGCAGACAAAATTTGCAGTTCACTTAGCAAAACGAAGTAGTTCCTCCTACAAGCCAACAATTACAAAATTTTCTCCGGGAAAAAGCCCTTTCCCAGTCCTACTTCTCTCTATTTAAACTAGAACTGCTGCCCCTTGAGCTGCCTTCCAGCATGTGGCTTTTCAGTATCCTTGACGATTCATCTTCTTCCCTGACTGTTGTGTTTTCCCAATCATTTCATAGGCGTTTATCTTCTGAACAGTAACTGATGGATCTGCCTCATCGGTGGCTCTGGCGTTTGTTTGTTTTTTCCTTTTCCTCGCTCCCGATTGCTTCAACGATCTATGGGAGTCCTCCTGCAAACAACTTTGGTGCATTATCCATTTCACTGAAAAATTAAACACTCAAACTTTCCAACCCAAATGATAGATCCACAAGGGGCCGGCCTGGTTTGTTCGGGCGAGTACTTGCTTAGGATTAAGGCGGCAAACTGTAAATCGGCGATCGACCAACTTCTGCATTGGGCGGGACAAGACCTCAAGGGCCGCAATGGTGGAGGAGCCCAAGAACCGGATGATCGAGGACACGGGCGAACAAAGGAGGAGATCGGGCGTCGGGAAAAGAGCGCTTCGGGAACTAGGAAGGGTGTCACAGCCGCAACAGCGGACGACACTAAGGTCGAAGACAGGCGACGAGATGAAAGAAAAAGTTCAGGCGGGGAGGACAAGGTCAGACGTCGGATGAAACTTGAAACGGAGGCCAACTTCCTTTCTCCGGTCGCAACAGCGGGCGAATAGTAACTTTTGAGCAAGCGATCTCAACCTTCAAAATGAATCGGGCGTCGACGAGAAATGGACTTCGGATGAAAGACCGCTTGGGGAGCCGCAACGGCGAATGAGCTAGAACATCATGGCTTCCGATCTAACAGCAAAAGGCCCGATCATAAGGAATAATAACGATAAAAAACAGTACTAAGGATCAATTACAGCTAAAATTGCTTTTCCTTTACTAACGCAAGGTTTTATTCTTCTATGACTCGTAAACCAGACAACACGACTCAAAACGCACTGCGCATGGCGCACAAAATAGCGAGCGCTTAGCTTCAAAATAAAACGAACAGAAAGCATGCTCGAGGGGTTCAGGCAATTACCGATCAAACCACAAAAGATGAGGAGGGGCCCAGGAAATTTAAGTAAAACTAAATTCGGGGAGAACCGTTGCGGTAGCAACACCTTCTAAGTTTCTGTTTGAAAGGTTTAGTGTTTGGTTTTAGAGGGATTTTGTGTTGAATTATGCTGGTATCATATGTTTTTAAATTCTGATATGAACAAGAAAAAATATCCTTATATTCTTTGAGTAAACCAAGATATTTTCTTCTTTCTTCATCTAACAACAATTTTGATAGTTTTATCATCTTAGGCTGATTTTCAGAACCAATGTTATACTCAATAACATTTTCTTCAGTAGTCTGTAAGGTGGGTTTTATCAGTGTATCATCCTTTGAAAATAGTCTTTCTAAAGGAACAAGTCCCTTAGGAATGAAATTCCCTTTTAACTCAACAATTTTATGATCAACAATTGAATTTCTGCAAGGTTCATTTTCTACCCATTTTGAATCCTGTTCATGATCAACAATATCATCTAAAAATTTGTCTACTAATTCTAGAAATTCTTTTATTTCCTGATCATCATTAAAGACTTTCCAATGTTTAATATTATCTGGGACAGTAGGTCTATATCTTACATCAATTGGGTATTTGAGACGAGTGACCTTTGGGACTTTGAAATAATCTGCTGCTAAAGCTAAGGAGTCAGCTGTCTCATTATATTCCCTTGGGACAAAAGTGATATTGAAGGCTATGAAGAAATTTTCAATTAGATCCCAGACCTCATTCCTATAAACTTTCAATAAATGCTGCTTTACTTGGTAAACATTTTTTACTTGCTGAATTATTAATTCGGAGTCGCCAAATACAGCAAGTTCCTTAACGCCCAAGTCTTTTGCTTCTCTTAACCCAAGGATTAAAGCCTCATATTCAGTAGTATTATTTGTTGTTTTAAATTCCAATTTGTACATAAGAGAAATAAACTCACCTCCTGCTGAAATCAATAATACTCCTACTCCTGACCCCTCTTTACTTGATGCCCCATCGAAACACATCTGCCACAAACCATCTGTTTCCTCTTTCTTTACCTGAATTGGGATGTCTTTTTGTACTTGTAAAACTCCTTCATTTTCATCATTCAATTGCAACATACAAGAACCAAGATTTTCATCAATTGAATAGATCGGATTATTAGTAGGGTGTCTACTGTCACTTACCAAATATGCCATCTGTACCTCTCTGTAAAGTCTTCTGAATTCTCCCCCAAATACTGGAATTGTAGCATATGAAAGATCCATCTGCAGAGTTCCTCCCACTTTCTTTGCCCAGGATCTAGACAATAACATACCAAATTTAGGAGAAATATCTGCTACAACAATATCCATCAATACACTCTTCATAGGTACCTGGGTTAAATTCACCACCAAATCCTTGATTACCCCAATACATTTCACTTCCCTAGAATAAAATGCATACAAATCGTGGTATGGTTTAGTAACACTCAGTTTCAAGGCTTCCATGACTGATTTTGGCATGAGGTTATGTGAAGCTCCTGAATCTAACAAACAATTATGCAGTAGTTGATCATGTACTGAAAAGGTTACATAAAATGGAGGAGGATATTCTGAATTATCATCAGGCTAATCAAAAGTTTTTGATCCCACAACAATAGTAGGTTTTTCATCCTGCAAATTAATCTCATCAGAAGGGATAGGATTAGAATTCACTACATTGCTGAAAGTTTTAAAGGCTGCCTCCCTGTAAACTTTAATTTTAATCAATTCTGTTAAGGGCACAAGGATATTCACCTTACTAAGCTCATGTTCAAAACTGAAACCACTAAAGATTTATTAATCTCCTCAGGATTCACAACTTCATCTTTTCTCTGATTTACAATTTGTTTCTGGTTTGCAGGTATATTTTGTTTAAGAGGAAGAGCTTTCACCACTTTCTTGGTTTGTGCTGCGTGTTTTACCCCTAACCTCAGACCATATGATTTTTGTGGCATTTGCTGATAGACCTCTGGCATAGACATATGATAGTCATCTTCTTCATAATGATCTATTTCTGTAACATATTGATAATCAGATCTAGTTAAAAAATGAGAGGAAGAAGAAGTACCATCAAATTGGCTAATATTATGTTCTGCTGCGTCCAAGTCATCTAACTCCCCTTAATCTATTTCATATGATTCATCATCTCTGACATTATTGTTTTGAAAGGGAGGTTGAATCCTTTGTTCTTCACTTTCTCATCTATCTCTTTGTATATCATTATTTCGTCTTTCTCTTGGGAAAAACCTAGGGGAAAAAGGTCTTTCTGAACTGATTCTGATTTCTATCACCTTCAGGAATGGGTTTATTCTGATTTATATTTCCCATTTCCAATCTATCAATCTTAGTAGACAAAATTTTTATGATTTTACTCATTTCATCCATTTTGCTATCTGATGACCTTCCTATATGATTGGATGTAATGATTTCTTTCTTGCCTTTTTTGTCCACAATTTGGTGTTCTGTTTCCTCTTTTAGTCTGTTTGAGGCCAAAATGTTTGACTCTACTTCTAATGCTGCACTTTGCATGTTTTGAAGTGACTCAGATTTTCTTTCTCTTAACAACAAAGAAAACCCAGGATTAAATGAATTTGCATAAGATAACTTTGCTGCTGTCTCAGTAGGTTTTATTTCAGCTGGAATCTTGCTGTACATTTTGTTAAATCTTTTGGAAAAGTCTCCTACAGCTTCATCCTTTTTTCATTTTAAAGATGCAAATTCTGTCATATAATACAAATAATCTTTAGTGTCCCCCCATTTTCTGATAAATGCTTCTTCTAAGACATCAATGCCATCTATGGATCCTGGTGGTGATTCCCTAAACCATTTTCTAACCTCACCATCTAAACTTTGAACAAAAACCCTCATCCAAACATCTTGATGTTCAAAATTGTGATTGTCTGCATAACTACAGAATGTATTCCAATGTACTTCTGTAGTAGCATCTCCCTGGCCATTGAACCTCGGCAGGTACTTTTGATAATCTCCTCCTGGGAGAGCATTGAGAGGCTGGGGCAAAACAAGTGGGGCATATGTTGCTGCTACCATAGTAGCCATTCGATTTTGATCCATTCTAGGGTTTGTATTAGACTGAAAGGTACTTGACTGTTGTGATGAGGGAGACAAACTACCAAGATTTGATTGACTCAATGGGATAATATTAGCCACAAGAGTATTGGCTGAAACCAAAGAGGAGGTTCCTGTCTGCAATGCCTTAAGCTTAACCTTCTCTAACAACAAAGGATTTGTAAAGACACAGAAATTGTCAATTTGGGAAGGGGTAAATAACAGGTCTAACTCCTCTCGTCCTTTTTCTGAATGTGGATTCAAAGAAGGGACTGGAAAAGATGCAGATTCAAGGATCTTTAAAGTTGCAGGCTGTTTGAATTTCTCTGATGAAGTAGAAACTAGATTTCTCCTAGCCTCCTTTAACAACTGCTCAGGATCTGAGACTCCTGGATTTAAAGGGGATGAGGGATTTCATCGAGTCCCTATCTTCTTTGAAGCCACTATAACTTCTTAAAACGTGACTGAATGTAGTCTATATCAGGCTTGACTGATTCTGTTCACCCTACAAAATCAGTTTCATAAAACTGTCGATTACCCAGGGAAGATATCCTTTCCTTTGTCCTCCTCGGCAACGGCGCCAGAAGATGTTATCCCTAAATTTGAACCTAGACTACAGGGGTTCAAGCTTAAGGAAATCTTGTCTCAAAGGTGCAAATCAATGAAATCAAATTGAGAATCAAAATGATATACAGTCAAAGCTATGTACAAAATTACACTTCTATCAATGTAACAGGCTGGTATAACATAAAGGCTGTGTGTAAAATCAAACAATCATTGAATAACTAAACTGATATAAAACCAAGGATGTCTGTACAAATCACACAATTATCACTGCACATGCTGGTATATTATGAAAAGTGTAAGAGAATCACAAAGTTATAAGAAAACTAGATTGGTATCATATAAGAAATATAAGAAAATCAAATCATTGCTGAAAAGATAGGCCAGTGTAAAATCAGAGCTGCAAGGTAATCCACATGAAATGTATAACATAAGACAAAATGCACAGTTCAATATCAAGGTTACTATGATCATAAAGACAAGAAGTAAAACTGCCTCTGTTTTCTACAGTGTAAGGATAATTGTATTTCCCAATAAGAATTAGTGCAATGGGATGTAATGGACCATACGCATAACAAAATTATCAGAAAAACCAATTCATAAAATATAGAAGCAAATCATCATCATGTTTCATTCAAAAATAGAACCTGTACAGAATCTACATAAAGTCTATGTCATACAGGCAATGCTCCAAACAGGGCTTGCATTCTCCAAAATTGCCAACCTCTAGTCCCTGCTCGAGACCTACCTTCTATACAAAAAAATGCTATCCATAAACTAACCATAGATCCTATATTCAAGGATCAAGCCTCCTCTAATATAGGGCAGTTAATCCCTTTAAACAAGTATTATATTACAAGTGTAATACATGTGTCAAAACAAACAACATAATTTCAAAACCAAATAATAATTTAAATCCTAAAGGCTTCTAGAAACCTATGCTAACGTAGCTAGGTCACTAAGAACCTGTGAACGCTTTTGAAGTCTAGTGAGTTCAACATCTTTATCCTTTTCCTTGCTCTGGGCTTTGACTTGCTCCAGCTGTCTCTGAATGGCTCGCTTTTCCATGAGAATATCCCTGGAAATCACTAGTAGCTTTTGATATTCTGCTTATTTGTCCTCCATGTCCTCATGGAGTCTTTTGTTAGCCACCATCAGCTTCTCATTTATGTCTTGAAAGTACCTTGTTTGTTCTTTATAGGTTTGCAGAGACCTCTTACATTGACTTAGTTCTGGGGAAATTTCCAAATCCTCTTCTCCTATGTGGCCTCCCTCTTCACGTAAACCTTTTGATACTGAACCTTCATCAAGATTGTCTTGCTTGTCTGTGCAGAAAAATGCTGGTATGGATCCTACTACACCCTGCATATCAATAAATTTTTCCATATCTTCACAGTACTGATCCTTTGCTGTATGTTCTGTTCCCTTGCTAGCAGCATCTTCTATTACTACAACATCCCTGTTACCTTCATGTGTTGTTCTTTCCTCAATCTGCATCTTTTCCCTCAGTCTGGTTCTTGGCTTGTCTTCTTTGCATAACTGTTTACAAATCTTCTTTTTTGAAGCTATGTTTTTAAGAATATTACTGAGTTTCTCTGGGTTTTCATGTGTGCAAGGTGTTTCAAGGCATAGGCTGTCTTGTATAGGTTTATCAGCAACATTCTTTTCTTCATTTTCAACCTCCTAAACTGTCTTTTTAGGACTTGTTGCTTGCTGGTTGGCATCATCCAACATTATTTTACCTTTCTCCTTAGGATTGTCCCTAAACCCTAGTTCTGCTAGCAAGGATGCCCATGTTCTTTTCTCCCTCTGTAACTGAGTTAGAATCAACAATTTGATCAATCCTTGGTGATAAACAGAATGGGTTGTATGGTGAGGGTGACCTTGGACCTTAGCTATCATCTTTTGGAGACTTTTAAGTAAATAAAATGGGATATTTACTTGTGTATTTCCACTGATATGCATTAACATTTTTAAATGGCATTTTAATATTCTATCATATCTGCCATCACAGGTAATGTAATTCTGTATCATCTCCAGAGGGATCCTCCATCCTGCTTTAATCTTACTAACCTGCACCCCACTTTTCCAATCAAGCCTTTCACCTCATGGGATCAAGAATTCACTGAATTCTTCTTTAAAATCTTGTTGTTTAAACCATTTTTCACCTTCTGCAGGAACACCTATGGCTTCAGCAACAGAGTCCTCATTGACTCTAACAGTTAGGCTTCGCAATTGAACCCTCTCATCTCTGTAATTTTCAATAAATAGCATGGTCATTTGTGAATGGTAACCCTGCAGTTTTTCACAAAAAATGAACCATCCAGACTTCTACATAAGCTTGGAAGACCTGGGAAATTGTTTTATCCAGTCTGTATTACTTGGTTCCAGCCTACAAATGAAACCACCAGGTTTTCTTTTGACTATAACCTCTGGTTCTTCTTCATCGCTTCCCTTCGACATTTGAAACCCTAAAGCAATTCCAACTCTGCTGTGTGGACTGACGGGCTTTAAATATCAAACAAAAACACACACACTTTGCTGCACTTACCTCTGTGGTAAGTCTTCACTTCATGCTAGAATCTATCCTGTCAATAATGCACCTATGCATGTACTGATTCTAATTTGATTGATTTAAAGGCTTGACTGAATGAAGATGATAGTAAAAATACAACCAAAAAGGTTCGTAGGTCTTACCCCTGAACCTCCTCAAGCCTCGGTTAATAATGTAGATCTAAGATGCCTTCACCCTATATGGCCCTGAACATGAAAATCTATGTTGTAGCTGCATGCTTCAAAATGCATGGAAGTATATACATTGTAATCCAAACCATGAAACAAGAACATAGAGTTTGAAAGAAAACCCTAATCACTGCAACCCTACATGATGCTGCTCGTGACCAATGGAGATAGACAATAGACCAACAAGCCTTCGAATACCCCTCTTCAATTAATCCAGCAGAATGATAAGAGAAATTTGGGGAAAAATGTGCATTAACTTGATTTTGGCCATGATCAATGCTGGTACTCATTACATGAACTGCTCAAACTTTGAAATGACAACATGTGTACCCTTCCATAAATGCCACCACACAAGTCATGATTTCGTGGACAAGGGTGCATTTTTGTTTAAAACATGTCAATTCCGAATGCCCCATAATTATGAATATTATGAAAGCTTATAATCATTTTATATTCCATGATATGCATAAACAATCAACTTTTGAAAGAAATGCCAATTTGACATCTTGTTATCAGAAATTAAAATGCTGCCAGTTCATAATATGCTGCTAGTTTGGATAAATGCTGCCAGCTGTAAGAATTCACCATATAAAATACATTCTTTTGCACATGCATGGGATCATGGCTTATGAATGAATATTTTGATGATTTTAGGTAATAAAAGAAACCCTAATAGCGATCAATCAACCATAAAGTATAAAATAAAACAAAATTAAAACAAAGCATAATAAAAAATTTAAAAATAAACAGGTGAAACAACCTTAGAGATAACAGAGACGTTGGACATGGAGCCTATTGTTGAAGAAGAAAATATTAATTGAACCATCGATGAGGATGTTGGAATTCCATTATCCAACAACCAGGAAGAGAGTGAAGGACAACAAGTTGCTACTGAAATGCCAGAGCGTATTGTTGATGCACTAGATGATAGAAATCCAACCCCCTTACCTCCATTAGAAAGCACACATCGAAGAACTCCGAAGCGTATACAAGTTGATGAAGGACTCCTCAATTCCATTGAAGGTACGCTATCTAAAAGTAGTATTACTTATCAAACTTAACAGATACTAAATAAATATTTTGTTTCTAAATGTGATGGAGATAAATGGAGATTATTTTTATCATTGTTAAAATCTAGGGGCATGAATATTGTTAAGAAATCATTAGGGATAAAGATGATAAAACCTTCTGGACCAAGTTCTCATATAGTTAAAAGCTTAGTAGATGCCTTTGGTAAAATTGGTAAGAACACACGGTCAAATGACCATAATGTGGCTCGTTGTGTGTTGTCAAAAGTAATTGTAAATAAGAACACCAGGGTCCTTGTTTTTCTCAAGCCTACATCTAAAATAGTTAATTTGAATGTAAAAACCCTCTATAGGTATTCTATTAGAAGAGAACATCTTGACACAACCGCCCAGAAATATTTTTAGGCCTTTATTAGTCGGTTTCCATGTCGTGACATGAACCTAGTTGATGCAGTAAAGGGACTAGTGCAGAGTTTTTGGCATGATCACACAAGGCCTTCTTCAAACCGGAAGGATGTACTAAAACAAAGAAGGGGTTAAAAGGACTGTGAACCACATATTAAGCATCTTCTTGATATAACACAGACAGAACTATACGATAAATTTAGGAATGAACATAGACAATTGAATTTGTGGCAAAGATCTTTTGAGAAATGTAAGCCCTGGTAAGTTAGAATAAATACTCTTCGTAATACTTGTTGTTGTAGATACCATGTCAAATATGAATATTACTATGAAACATTTTTGTACATTCATCATGTGTTGCATACTAACCATGTGCAGGATTTCTCCTTGACAATACCACCGACCTCATCAAGAGAATTCATTCATAGTATCATATGCAATAGGCATGAGGGGAAAACTTACTATGCAAAATCCTGTTTGGATGGAACTTGCTCCAACTTTGCTGGAATGGCATTATTGAGCCAATGTATGCGCGAGACTGGAGACAATGAATTTGGGAATATGTTTACAGACATGAAAAGTTTCAAATATATTAGCTATGAAATACTCCCAGGGAAAGAAAGAAAAAAAATACAATTGGTGACATCTCAGGTACATGCATTTATCTATAAAATTATGTTTGAACAGTTGCATTTCATTCCTTACTTACAAAAAAACCTGATATTGAGATCATTTTGTGTCAACAGGTACAAGTTAGTGTCTTCGTCAAGGAATTTATTGAAAAGACACATCAATATGTTCAGCATGTCCACTTGGCATGATGGCAGGATGAGAAGTTTAGAATATGCAGAGATACATGTCCTCGTGGTACTATACTTTCACTTGTTGATTTTGCTGAGAACTACACTCTGCAGCCTCAAAATGAGATCTAAATTCAGTATTATCACTCTGAGCAGGTTTCCTTGATGGTGCATATCACATATAGTCATGGCCCAAATAGCAGTGAAGAGAAAAGAGAAATTCTAAAGGAATATCACTTCTACATAAGTGATGATAGGTGCCACAACTTCCACTATGTACGTCATTGCTTCATCATGTTCTATGATAATTTGAAGGGTAGGAACATACACATGGATCGACACTGGATTTGGTCTGATGGATGTGCTGGTCAATTAAAAAATGCATGCATATTTCAATGGTTGTGTTCATTGCATAAAAACTACAGATTTCCACATATGTGGAACTATTTTGAGACTGGGCATGGTAAAGGAGAGCATGATGGAGTCAGAGCATGTGTCAAAACATCCCTACGAAGAGAGGAATTGAAATTATCTACAATATCTACTATTCGAAATGCTCAATCTATAGTCAGGTGGTGCATGTCAGTAATGGGAGAGGAATCAGGTATGTGAGTAGAATCCATAAGAAAGAGACATGTGGAGATATTTTTTTGGGAGGTGGTAGACAATATAGATCGTTCACATGCATGGGAATGCAATATTGTTCCTGGGACTCGTGGCTTTTGTTCAGTTCGAAGCTCTGATAACCTAGTATTTGAAATTTGGACCAGAAAACTATCTTGTTTTTGCCCGCCTTGTTGTGATGGTGACCGGGATGTGTGTGAATCATTGGATTGGGTTGATGGATGGGATCGCATATCACTTCCACTTGATCAACGTGCAATTGTTGAGTTAACTCCATTGGAAGAAGACCAATCGTCTATTTCTATATATTTTGATCATGTATCAGACCTTGTACAACCTGGTATGATGCATTTCCTTAACATTTTTTTGTAAAATTTACATAGTCTTGAAACTCACATTAATGGCCTTGTATCACACGAAAAATATTTGATCATATACCTACAATCATACTATGCAAGACACATATTCGCAGTGGTTACCTCAAAAGATAGTGAATGGGGTGGTGATTACTAGTTGGCACGTTGTATAGAGGGAAAGCAAACCCTCATTATGTCCATAACTGATGATGAAAACAACCACTTCCCCATCGGGTCTATGCTTGTTAAAGGTGAATATCTTACACATGACAACAATGCAAGAAATAAGGGTGGATATGTTTATAGGGATTACAAACCAGGTGCAAGTGTGTATTACTTTACCAACTTAATCATTGGTACAAACCTCCAGGTACGAACAATGCCTAGTTGGAATTCATCGAAGGTACACTGCTTCTTACTGGATATAGAGCACGAGAGACTAATGGAGACCATCATTAT
This sequence comes from Pseudotsuga menziesii, assembly GCA_001517045.1. NCBI lineage: Eukaryota > Viridiplantae > Streptophyta > Pinopsida > Pinales > Pinaceae > Pseudotsuga > Pseudotsuga menziesii. Next base: position 151,863 of record LPNX010074552.1, on the reverse strand, counting down.
AAGAGATGATCCAGAGGGCTTGGTTGTATGATAATAGGTGGGATCTAGCATGATGAGGTATGTATCATTATTGTAATTTTCCGATGTATGTTTCTTATGAATATGTCAATTTTGTGTTCTTGTATGCTACTTCCTACCGGATACATAGCACGAGAGACTAATGGAGACCATCATTATAAGAGATGATCTGGAGGCCTTGGTTGTATGATATTAGGTGGGATCTAGCATGATGAGATATGTATCATAATTTTAATTTTCCCATGTATGTTTCTTATGAATATGTCAATTTTGTGTTCTTGTATGCTACTTCTTACCAGATACATAGCACGAGAGACTAATGGAGACCATCATTATAAGAGATGATCCGGAGTCCTTGGTTGTATGATATTAGGTGGGATCTAGCATGATGAGTTATGTATCATAATTTTAATTTTCCCATCTATGTTTCTTATGAATATGTCAATTTTTTGTTCTTGATATGCGAAATTTTCCATAATGTTGTTTATAAATATGCCAAAAACTCTCTTGTATGTCAAGTTAATGAACATGCCAAATTTTATGTATGATCAATAAACCATATATATCAATCATATGAACATTTCAAGATCTCATTCACATGATATACATAAAATTAGAATACATACATGTACCTTTGTAGGTCATACCTATCAAAGTTCTTTGTAGGCTCTCTTACAGGACTAAAACCCTAATTTTTCAAGTAGGTAATATTGTCAATATTTTCAGCCGATATATACAACTAGGATGATGGAAACAAGATGCCGAAATGATAAAATTATGTTTTAAGGATTGTATAATTTCCTTCTTGACAGCTCACCTCTACTTAAAATATAATAAAAGATAATAAGAGATTTGGGCCAAAGCTGCACAATGCATTTCATGTCAACAAAGGCCAAACTTGGAAAACCCTATCCCTAACTAGGCTTTATTGTTTAACATGCACGGCCCATAACCATAACCCTACCTAGGAAACCCTAATCCTAACCCTAATCAGATCGACGAACCATCGGCTCCGTTGGATTCAGGACATCGGGATAGTGTTAGGGTGGCCATCTAATCTAGTTCCATGGAGAAGAGACCATTATTTTGGTTAATTTTGGAAACTAGGGTTTTGCTCAGTAAGTGAATGTGAAATTTTTGCACATGGGGGTAAAATTCACATATTGCTCGACCGTCAAGGTGTGGCTAGAATTCCCACATAACACATTCTTAAACACGCTTGCACGACCCACCGGAAGCCCTTTTTGATACACGATTTCCATTCTATGCCCCGGGTAGGGATTCAACAGGTGTCCCTAAAAGCCTGTAGGAGGTGGGATTCAACGTGCCACAAAATCATGACCATTGCTCAGATCGAAGAACTGTCAGATCTGTTGGATTCAGGACATTTGGATAGTGCTAGGGTGGCCCTCTAATCTGGTTCCATGGATAAGAGACCATTATTTTGGTCAATTTTGGAAACTAGGGTTTTGCTCAGTAAGTGAATGTGAAATTTTTGAACATGGGGGTCAAATTTGCATATTGCTTGACCGTGAAGGTGTGGCTAGTGTTCCCAAATAACACATGCCTAAAAAAACTTGCATGACCCACTGGAATCCCTTTTTGATACATGGTTTGCATTCTATGCCCTGGGTAGGGATTCAACACGTGTCCCTGAAAGCCTATAGGAGGTGGGATTCAACGTGCCACAGAATCATGAACGTTGCTCGGATCGATGAACTGTTGGCTCCGTTGGATTCAAGACATCGGGATAGTGCTAGGGTGACCCTCTAATCTAGTTCCATGGATAAGAGACCATTATTTTGGTCAATTTTAGAAACTAGGGTTTTGCTCAGTAAGTGAATGTGAAATTTTTGCACATGGGGGTCAAATTCGCATATTGCTCAACCATGAAGGTGTGTCTAGCATTCCCACATAACAAATGCCTAAAAACACTTGCACGACCCACCAAAATCCCTTTTTGATACACGGTTTCCATTCTATGCCCCGGGTAGGGATTCAACAGGTGTCCCTGAAAGCTTGTAGGAGGTGGGATTCAACGTGCCACAGAATCATGACTGTTGCTCAGATTGACAAACCATCAGCTCTTTTGGATTCAGGACATCAGGATAGTGCTAGGGTGGCCCTCTAATCTAGTTCCATGGAGAAGAGACCATTATTTTGTTCAATTTTGAAAACTAGGGTTTTGCTTAGTAAGTGAATGTGAAATTTTTGCACATAGGGGTCAAATTCACATATTACTTGACTGTGAAGGTGTGGCTAGTGTTCCCACATAATACATGCCTAAATAAGCTTGCATGAAGCACTGGAAATCCTTTTTGATGCACGGTTTCCATTCTATGCCCCGGTTAGGGATTCAACAGGTGTCCTTGAAAGTTTGGAGGAGGTGGGATTCAACGTGCCATAGAATCATGACCGTTGCTCGAATCGACAAACCGTCAGCTCTGTTCGATTTCAGACATCGAGATAGTGCTAGGGTGGCCCTCTAATTTTCTTCCATGGAGAAGAGACCATTATTTTGGTCAATTTTGGAAACTAGGGTTTTGCTCAATAAGTGAATGTCCAATTTCTGCACATATGGGTCGGCTTTGCAAATTCCTTGACCGTGAAGGTGTGGCTAGCATTCCCACATAAAACCTGGTGAAACACACTTGCACGGACCACTGAAATCCCTTTTTGATGCATGGTTTCCACTCTATGCCCCGGTTAGGGATTCAACGGGTGTCCCTAAAAGCCTTTGGGAGGTGGGATTAAACGTTCCATATATTGATGACCGTTTCTTGGATCGATGAATCGTCAGCTCTGTTGGATTCAGTACATCATGATAGTGCTAGAGTGGCCCTCTACTCTGGGTCCATGGACAAGGGATCATTTTTTTTTGTCAATTTTGGAACCTAGGGTTTTGCTCAGTAAGTGAATGTGAAATTTTTGCACATAAAGATCATCTTGAAGGTGATTGTAGATCTTCCCATCATATAAGAGATGTGAGCATTTTTATGATGAAATGCAGGAGGAGACAATGCCATTAAGTCAGTAACCATGTAATGGAACATGTTTATGTTTAGAAACAAGTGGCCATTCTATTACGCCATTATTACAAAATATATATATCTTCACACTACGAATGCTTCGAAAATGCCATGTACATTAATCACACATAAATTTCATATCTTTCAAAGTTGTTACTTGAGACCATTCATCAAAGGCCATGTACATTAACAAAATGATAAAATAATGTGCAGGACAGACATAATGTGCAGGATATAGTCATAACCATTATTTTGAATCAACCTTATAATACTCGGATACTTTTAGGTTTGATGTGTATCCCATGTACTCGTTAGATGAAAGGGATCATGCCAAAAAATAATTTTATTTATGTAGACCACACTGGTGCATCAATTAAGTGTGTCAACTTCGTGCATCCTTTAAACGTTTGTTAGGTTGTTATGTGGGTGAGGTGCTTTTGTATTCCACCAAGTTGGATCAGTTGCTTAGCTGTGCTGGGTGCTTAAATGTGTATTATACCTATGTTCCATATTTTTGAATACAATTTGACATTGTTAATATAACATTGTATATGCAATTGGATCATGGTAAAAAAAAATTAAAATGTACATTTTTGTCATTACGTAATTTATTGTAATTGTGCATTTTTCTCAAATTTATAACTGATATCGCCATACAATCATAAAACCTATAAAAAATTGGGAGCATTACACATAGAAACATTCTTTGCCACACATGTATAATCACACTTAAAAGACTGAACCATGAATATCTCAAGAGCCTTGATATGAAATACTTTTTATACCATGAAATTTATAATACAAAAATATAAGGCCTAGATCTATGGCCTGTCAATGTACATGTATCAAAAACATATTTGATGTATATGTGCAAACAAAAGTACATTTGTCCTAGACCGCTTCCCTATACTCTAACTCCGGACTGTACATAAAAATACATATTTTCCCTAGACTAACACATCAAAATTCTAACTTTCTCTTGTTTTTCTCGGACCCTAATGCTCTTTGGCTCTGTCTACGACCACTGTGCATCTCTGGCGACTGCAAATCAATGAAAATATTTCTTGATCAGGTAACTGAACTAGTAATGTCCATCAATAACAAAGTTTGAAAATTTAAAATATGACTCAATTGTAAATAAAACAAAGACTCACTGCATCCATCGGGGTTATAGGTTCCTGTGGTGTCGAGGGTGTAGGTGCCTCCGCTGTACTCAACCTTGCAGCGAGCCTCATTGCCATGCTTCTCTGCCAATAAAAAAAAATGTCAATTATCTCAAGAATTATCAACATGTACATGAATGAGAAAGTATTAATCAATTATGTAAAAAATGAACATCTCACCGAAAAAACCATTTCTAGGGGATGAGGCTGGTGCTCTTCAGTAGTAAGAGGAGCCGTAGGTTGAACATCAACCTCAGTTGCATGCACTAATGGACCAGGGTGTGGCTACATTCACCAAATGATTAAATAGTTAGACATCGTGCATGTCCAGAAACAATACAAATGAAATGTACAATTACAAATATTCAAGTAGATGTAACTCACAGTGACTTATCCCTATTGTAGATGTGGCATTGACAGTGACATCAACAATCCCACTAAGTTCTAGCATGGATGACTCTACATCCTAATGATGTAAACATGCGAAAATAACATTAAGAAAAACCACTTGTGAAGTGAATACATAGCTAACCAACAACTACCATTGGAAGTGTGTACATTACCGTGGGATGAGTAGGTTGATCCTCATGCACAGCCACTCTGTTCAAGGAAGAGGGACCTCGTCTGGTGTAAACAACCCCCTTATCTATGTTTGGACTATGGGGAGATCCATACCAAAGAGGCGGTGCAGGGATCTGCGATGACGTCTGCATTCATAAAGTGTTACCATAGTTAGACATGGATTTGAATGGATGGAATAATATGTACTAAAAAAATAACATGTTTTAATATACTTACCCCTTCCTGGGACATATCTCCACCATGGGAGTGACCGCTTCCATCAATTTCGTGCCCCTCTTCAGATGGCTCTAGCATCTGCAAGTTTAGAAATTATATTTACATTAGCGATCTCTATAAAGGAGTGTACAGTAAGAAATTTAAATAATTCGAACAAGATTCAATCATAACCCATGTACTTACATTCTTCAAGTAGTCATAAATTCCACCTTGGACTATGTCGTTGATATCAATGTCTTCAGCATCACGTTCCAAGTGGGGTTCTTGCAACTTCAAAAATTGTAAATATTAGACATTTTAATAAATTAATCAAGACTAACACATGCATTAACAAAATTATACATGTAATAACAAAATGACAAGTGTTTAAATATTACCTCAATTGTGGTTCTCTGGGTCTCGAGTACAACCACACCGGGTGTAGTACCACCCCCATGAGAGGCATCAATCTCCTGCAAGAGTAAATATTGCATATATATTACGAATCTTTTAATATGTTAGATATAGTATGGAACAATTAAAAATTGAACAATAATAGAGTTTTAAAACAATGTCCTTACTTGACCACCAGTCATCGTAGTGGTACCATGTCTTAGTCCAGGATCATAACAAGGTCCCCCACATGATGTGAAGATGTGCAGCTCACTCTGAGGCACATGGGATGTCGGTCTATGCCCACCAACATATGTCCCTCCACCACCAGAAGCTGGTGGTTGTACACCAGCAGAGGAAGAGGGCATTCGCTGGCCAATAGTGGCCGAGTGTCGAGAGACCATCTTAGCTAGAGTAAAAAATGCATCCTGTGTCTGGGAAACCATGTCATGTGTAGGAGGGATGTTTTCCCTCGGTAGCTGGGCACAGGGTGCAGGTATCTGTGCATTGGCATCTTTATGCCTAGCATAGGGTCGGTGTTGGGGCATTCCCCTACCAACTCCCTGGAAGCCCAACATGTCAAAATAGTTGACATGTTTCCCCATCACAAATTATGTATACAATTTTTGGAGGAATTACATCGATACTTCCCTATTGTTGTGAGGGGGAATGCCAAAAACCATGAACCACCTATCCATCTAGTTGTCTCTAATGGGTGGAAAAGTGCACCACTCAATAGAAATATGTGACCTACTGATCTCCGGGATTTCATCCATCCCAGGTATTCTAAATAATGAATAGATGGCTTGTTTTGTTATTTTCAGCTTTTTTACCTCATTGTAACTCAACCCATCAGCATATTGTTTCCTTTTCCTCTCCTTGTAAGATGCGATGCTATACAACGCATCATTCGATCTTGCGATTGTATCAACAATAGATAACAATGAATCTGAGAGGGAGCGATGGAGCTCATCTCCACCCCTCCAAGCTGAACCAATCTCTCTCAAATGGCCAATGAACCTCAGTATCTCCACATTGTTATGATCCATAGTAGCCACTGCAATCATAAATACAAATAAAATATCATTAGAAAAATAAACACATGATATAATGACATATCTAAGAACTGAAAACTGTATAACTATTGACATATAAACTAAATCTATCATGTAAATTTAAAAATTGATCTTGAATTTTACAGTAAAGAATAGGCGGCATAATGTGTTGTTGATGTATAAAATACTAGTATATGCAACGATTTTGTTCGATATGTAATTATTTGTTGTAGTGTGATGTTTTTTGGACTCCAAAGGCTATTTAGCAGAACTTTATGGATTTTATGGTTGCAAGGGTTCCACTGGATTAAATATCATGTATGATCTAGTATGTGATTGGCATGTTTAATCAAATACATCAACCTACCTATGTATCTTCATGTTCATAGAGTCTAGTGTTGAACTTTGTTGTCTTGACCTTAACCAAAAATTACCCTTCGTTCAAGACGAAATATTTGTTAAAAGCATGGGAAGCTGAACTATACCTTATTTTGACACTTGGATTGGGAAGTTTCATAAAAAATAATAGGTGTTTATTGATGTTCTTGGAAGAGCAACTTCGAGAAGTTTCATCAAAATTATAAGGTGTTTATTTGTGGATTTTGGTATGGATTCACAAGGATCCTTGTGAATATGCATATGGAAATAGTGATTTAATGAACTTTATTACGATGAGAATGACAATTATTCTTAATATAGATACCATTAGAGAGAATATCATTTGGATTAGGATGTTAGTTTTACTATCTTTAATTAAAGGGGGTTATTGTTCAATAATAATTTTAGTTAATTGAATTTGGAAACTAATATTTAAATGAAAAGGGATGTAGTTAGGGATAATTAATGAGATTGGTAGTTATTTCATGTTTTAATTATTGTTAATGACGGGAATTGTAATATGGACGAGACTAGTAGTTAGTCTCTATTCTAGTTATGGATCACGTTGTTAGAGTGTTAGTCTATTCATAAGCTATTTATTGTTAATGAGAGCAGCTATTGTTGAATGAAGCTGGTAATCAATTTATAATCCATTTATTAATAATGAATATTATTATAATTTTGATGAGGGTGATATTCAATGGCTATGGTAGCTATTGTTAATGAGGGTGACTATATTTCTATGAGGAAGGCAGGGTAATTCCTTTAGATGAGGCCACTTGTCAATTCCTACATCAATAATTGTTATCATAGATACAATGGGATGGTTTGCATCATATCACAACCAACTATATAAAATACACAACTTAAATACTCAACATTAGAGTGTACAAAATGTCAAAAAAAACATGACAAGGAAAAAATCCCAATATATTCATTTGTTTTTTGAGTTAATTGGGGTTTTGGTTTCCATTGGGCATGGGAATTTTGTTAAATAATCAAAATTATTTCATTTTTATCATTAAATTGAGGAATTGGTTTCAATTGCCCAATTACATTGGGGTTCTTGTTTCCATTGGCCAATTACATTGGGTTTTTGTTTCAATTGGGCAATTCCATTGGGTTTTTGTTTCAATTGGGCAATTCCATTGGGTTTTTGTTTCAATTGGCCATAATTTAACTTAATATGGTTTAATTTTTCAATCTAGGGAAAATAAATTGATGAAGAAAATGAAAAAAACATGCAAAAAAATGAAGAAAATACCTCACAAAGGGGAAGTTTATCCAAAGGTGGAGATGGAGGGCTCAAGCACACCCAAAATTGCGTATGCACAGTCGAGAGTTAGTCCTTGTTCATCCAATGGCCGCGTGGTTATGAGCAAAAGATGGCCTCGGTCGATTTAATAAAAAAACAGGCTTTCGAAATCGCGCCTCCGTTTTAGTGAAGGAAATCACGCCTCCGTTTTAGTGAAGGAAATCGCACATGTGATTCTTTTCACTAAAATGGAGGCGTGATTTGTCTTACTAGCCTTGGTACTAGTCTTGGAAGGTTCTATGTTGCTTGGGATGATTTCTTTTTTTGGATCAAGAGTGATTGACTTCACTCCACCATTGCATCTAAAAGGTCCCTCAACTTCTTGCACACACCCATAGGTCAAGATTAAATATAAACATGTCTCCTCTAGGTAAATGATGTTCACAAAAATAGTCAGATAAGGTTGATAGATTTCTAATTTTCTATGGAGAATACAAGTTTACTGTATAAATGGAAAAGCAAGCATGGATAGTAGAAATCACAAAAATACACCAATCTCAAGTAGATAAATTATTTAAAAATTAGACATATAAAATATCTTCCTCCCAACAACCTTAAAGTATCTATGCAACAAGATAATTATTCCTCTCTGATAACAATCATGATAAGGCGGATCACTGAGGAAAACATACATCAATTGGTATCCTGAACAACTAGGCGTTTATTTTATAAGGTTCCATCAATTTATCATTTATCCTTTGCATTCTTGTAGAATGCAAAGCTGGAGGATATCAACCATGATTATAATAAGTCTCTAGATAAATATATTACCTTAGAGACGTACCATGAAAAACAAATGCCTCATTATAATATAATAATTCTCAATTTCATATGTACCAAAGTAAAAGAAATAATTCTCTCGAGTGAAAAGAAATCAACCACACATCTTATAGCCATACCTACATGCTGCAAAGATGGATGAAATACTTAAGAGTCAATATGTATTTTATAGGTCTATAATGGGGATATTTATAGACTTCATTCAGATCCATGAAACTCCACATTGAACTCTTGCATCCCATCGTTCAACATCTCCATTTTATAGTCACTCGTCATCCTACAAGAACAATCAGGGAAGGATAATCTAAACATAAAAAACGTAGGAATATATCTAAAGGATCTAGTAATATAGTATGAAGGCTCAATCAATAACAGTGAAATACAAAATGAAAAGTGAAGCATGAGAAAGAAAGAAATGACATTTGCTTCAAAGGGTACTTGGTCAACAAGTGTAGAACTGCGTTGCACTAAAGGTTCAATAAATAGGGTTGCAATGCATAATGAAAGAGAAGATGACAACAACAACTAGAAAAAGATTCATGTCAGGAAGGAAAAAGGCTATGAAATTATCAAATAGCTTCTTGCTTCAACCTACAACTTTTTGAACACTATTTTTTAGGGAAATTTATTTTATATTTCACTTCTATACAATAAAAATGTGCATCAGGAATGATACATATTTGGACCAAAGGGCGGTCACACAGGTTCCCCTTCCCTATGTCAAGAAGGAGAACTCACATTCTTTCTTTGTCTTTCTAACAATTAACAATTATATTCCTTGGTTTTTCTCGAGTAGTAGCTATCAAGAAATAAAATATATTGAAAGGAATATAGCTACGGTTCCATGGTAGTGGTGAAACACCTAAATACTTGTAGGGAGGCCTCAGAATGAGAGTCATACAGTTTGGGGATTTATTTTTTCTCCAAACATGCATAATACAATTACTTGAGCAAGAGTTGGACAAGACATACCATCCTATGAAAATTCAATAGGGTTAAGCCACAAGGGATAGTTGTCAAAAAAATGGAACCGCTGATATTATATCACTCTAAATCTTCTTAACACACAATAAGTTTCCATTGGTTCAAAACTAATTGGGTAAAGCATTTAACTTAATGGGAAATCCATAATTTTCTTTGTGATAAAAAAAGATATGGAAAATGGGGATAAAAAGATATATTTTGAATTACAACTTCATCATATCCATTTCTCTTTGTTTGCTTCATCAATCCATTCCCTACACCAAAATAAACCTTACTACCCCAAGTGCTAAAAAATAAAAACAAATCCAACCACCATAGATCTCAGAAACACATAAATACTGATATCCAACTGCAATTGAGCCTGCAACATACCTTGAAAGTAGAGATCTAAAGGACCCCTCTGCTGCCACACTAGTCCAAACAAATTCCATTGAGGAATAAAGGACCTTCTTGCAACCTCTTCGTATGAATAGCGCCTAGGACATTATAGTATTTATTATATTCACTAAAATCAATATTAATTATTCGCACAAGTATTACATGTTCATTTTGGAAAAAATGGTTGTATGACTTTTCTATTCTTGGAAAATGATGATCAATTAAAGAATTGAATAGAACATTATACTCTTAGACTCCAAAGTTGAAACTTATAAAGCAATCAAAATATAATCTCTTAGAATAAGATAAAAAACATGAAATATTTCCTTGATGTCAATGTACTATTTTTTAAGGTGATTGGGAGATAGAAAATCAGTCCTTTCTAAATTGGATAGGTTTTCGGCATTAGAATTCTATAATGCTATAAGAAAATAACAATGAAGTACCTGGAAGGGGTTAATTCATAGATTCTATGAAGTACCTGAAAAGGGTCAATGCATAGATGTTATGAAGTACATGAAAGGAATTGATTCTTCATTAGATTTGCAACAATTTGATCTTGATCAATATAAACAATTGGAAAATTTGATGAGGTATACCAAAAGTTAACATGCTACAAAAATACATACGTAAATGAGTAGACTACAAATTAAAAGGTTTGAACAAAAGATAAATATATCATTTCCCATATGAACAACCAAAATGTGTTTTTTGGAGAAAAAAGTGTTTATTTTAAGTGTTAAACAAACATGAAAGAAAAAACAAATCTCATCACCATGTTTAGAATTGCATGAATTCCAACTCAGTATTCTCTTCTTAGATACGTCTCCAAACATATTCTTATATTTGATGAGCTTTTACTATTGAATCTTGACTCGATCTAGGATTTTAATGGGTTCACTAGGGTTTAAAATAAAATGACTACATGCTCAGGAAAGAAAATATAAATCATCTTCTTAGAGTTTAAGAGATTATACTATTGAAACTTGATTCGATCTAGGGTTTTAAGGGGTTCACTAGGGTTTAAAGGAAAACAACTATAGGATAGGGAGAGAAAATCTAAATCAATATAATCTATGAATTCATGTCAGAATTCTAAAAGACTTATATATTATATAGAGAAACATTGCTGAAATTTTGAAGTATATATTAACTTTGGGAGAGACATTTGTACTCATTGCCATTGAATAGTGCATATATGTCAACTTTGGGAGAGACATTTGTACTAAAAATCCTAAGGTATATATTAACTTTGGGAGATACATTTGTACTAAAAATTCTAAGGTATATATGAACTTTGGCAGAGACATGCATTGGATGTCATTCAATACTGCACAATCTCTCTTAAAGATGGACACCAATATTAAAAGTCTTGGAAGTTTCTCTGCATTTTAAATTTCTTATACATTGACTTCATAATGTTCCATAGCTCCCAAGTGGTGGAAAGAAAATGAGAATTCAGTTGGAGTACAAACATATGATATTTTCATTGGTTAGGGTCTAAATTGAAAGAATTGAGAGCATGTAAGATGAATGAACGTGGCAATATTGTAAGAGATATCGTAGGTGAGAAGTGATTGTGAATCCCCTCTTTGTTTTACTACTGGCCCCTGCATTTACTCACCTTCATAAAGGAGTTCAATCAATACCTAGCTTCAACACTTTTCAATTTCATTTATACAACATTTAAGTTTCCCTTAAATGATTATTTCTTCATGGCATGGGATACCCAGTGTCTGTTATCAGTTCCCATTAAACCACCAACTACTTTCAGTTAATCCATACATACGATATAATGCTTTGCATGTATTAGAGTTGCTCTTATCTTCCCTCCATAAATTCCATCCAGGGTTTTATTGATATCTTGGATTTTCTAACTTTTATTGCTCCTTGTCAATTTTTACCTATATTAGATAGTAAATTATTTCATATCACTACCCATACTTGTCATGTTGTACATCAATTCTCCGAATTCCAACTTTCTCTTTAACCCCAACAAATTATTACGATCACTGATACATAGGAAAAATAAAAATGGAGAAATGTTCCACATGAATCCATGCACAGGGAGGTGAGGGGTGCATGTATCTGTTTTCCATGTTACTGAGATCATTCCAGTTTTAATAGATGGAAAAAATCTGTTGAAAATATCAATTATGAATAACTTGCACAATTGAACTCTTAATTTGAAACTAAACATATAACAATTCAAACCAGCAATAAACCCACTCTCAAATATCTACAAGATAATTCTTTTTGTTTTAAGATCATTAAAGGGATTGTATAAATTAATGGACTAGAAATTAATGACTAAAATTAACAATTCCAAGGCTAAAATTTTCCAAAAATTATTTGAGTTTACAAGATTTCATTGAGGATTAAGGATAGTTAGTAATTTTTGTTATATATATGGAACCTGCATATATTTTTTAATCAGAATATCATGTAGCACATTGTAGAATCACAAGAACATGTTTCCTTCATTTGGCATACATGTATACAAGTGCATTGGATGCAGTAATTCTATAATCTAATCCAATTTTCAAAGTGTAGTTGTGCACTTCCTTACCTTGTTGCAGAGATACTTATTCGTTTGCATAAGATATAATAACACTCACTATTATATCGAATTGGGTTCACTCTTGGTACTTGCATTTGACGAAAGAATTCCAAGGCCTGCTCTGCATGCCAATTTTGGGCATACCCTGCAATTATCGCACTCAATGATACAACATCCCTCCTAGATTATTTTTTTCAAATAGCATGAGAGCAATCTCTAGACTTCCACACTTGGCATACATTTCTATGAGAACATTATCCATATTTATCTCAGATTTTATCCCACTTCCAATAATGTAATCATGAATATGATTTCCCTTATCCAAGTTTACCATGCATGCACATGCTAGGAGAATGATGGAAGTGGCAACAAAATTAGGTTTCACTCTACAAGTTCCATTTGCTCAAATATTTTCAAAGCTTCACTGCATTTACCATTCTAAGTATATCCAATTATCATATTTTTCCATGAGACCACAACCTTTCCTCTCATATTTAGGAACACACGGACTACCTAGTCTTTGCACCTACATTTACTATACATGGCTATTAGACTATTATCAACATAAATTTTTAAGTCTAATCCATTAGCAGTTATGCAATCATGGATTTTATTTCCCTTTTCTAGAGATGATAAACGAGCACATGCCTTGACAACACAAGGAGAGGTGAACTTATCTGGATATACACAAATATATTTAATTTGGGAATATTTCCCAAGAGCCTCCTCATAGAGCTCATTGTTGGCATATATTCTAATCATAGCATTCCATATGCATACGTTTGGTTTGTGCATTTTATTCAATTTTAATGTGTCCATTGGAGATGTACAACAAGAAATGTACATAGCTCCAAACACACCACGATATGATGCCATGGTAACATTTTGATATAATTACCTCGCATAAATAAAGATAAATACCCTAAAGCATGAGAACCAATTGGAGTTTACCGTGTTTACCATGTTCATTCAACGCCTCCATTGATTCCCCTCCATAGACTCATATTTGTTATATTTTTATCATTTAAGCTATATGATCTTAGGATCTTATTTGAGAGAATAACAAGCACAACAATCAATCACAAGAGACAATCAACACAAATATTTTTCCTCAGGGAAACCATAAAGGAGAAAACCTCGCAACTTCCTCAAAGATAGAATAAGCACCAAAAGTAAAACCCAAAGATACAAAGATGATCTCCCGACAATAGTTGTCTCTCTCTCTCTCTCTTTCCCTAGCTTATTCTCTTTATCAGTTATGCGCTACAACTGAGTGTGAGTGTCTGTATGATAAATAGAAAGACTCACTTTCTAATTATACTAGTTTTTGACTTGACATTAATTCACTAGGTCTGACTTCTCTAGGAGAGTCTAATAATCCTAGTGCCCCAAAACTGTGGGGACTTTAACCCTTGAACAATAAGAAGGGTTACCCTCTATGACTTGATTACATTATTGATTCTCCCGATAGGAACATCGGGGTCTGACATGACTTGATTACATTACTGATACTCCCGATAGGAACATCGGGGTACACTACATAAGATATACATGTGAATACATTCCGAAGTTACGAATACATCAACAATCCCTCCTAACTAGGAAGGAATTCTTTCGACACAATTATCAGCACAAGTCTTCATCACTAGATCAAGTCTGGATCATCATCAAGTTTGGATCATCATCAATTCTAGATCATCACTGGATCATCATCAATTCTTCCACCATCTCGAACAAATGGTGCTATCTCCCAATTCTACTCATCATGAGAATTTCTACAGAGCCAGCCCTTTTTCATGATGGTTGTAGGCCTAGCCTCCATGTAGGTCTTCATCTTCTTGATCAGTTATATTTGACCATGGGAGGAACACATCCAGGAACCATGTCAGGAACCATGTCAAAAAGGCCTACCCAGCACTCACATCAGACCATGGGAGGAACACATCCAAGAACCATGTCAGAAAGGCCCAACACTTATATTCACCAACATTATAGGACACACCTACTATCATTTGTGAAAATTCCCAACACTTACAATCACCAGCATGGTAGGACACACCTACTACCATCTGTGAAAAGGCCCAGCACTTACAGCCATTAGCATGATAGGACACACCTACTATCATCTGTGGAAAGGCCCTGCACTTACAATTGATCATGTGGGAGCCAATCCCACATTCATATTAGAATGGCTCTGCACTTACATCTGATCATGTGGCAGCCAATCCCACAGTCATATTAGAATGGCTCTACACTTATATCTGATCATGTGGGAGCCAATCCCATAGTCATATCAGAATGTATCTGCACTTACATCTGATCATGTGGGAGCCAATCCCATAGTCATATCAAAATGGCTCTACACTTACATATGATCATGGGGGAGCCAATCACACAGTCATATCAGAATGGTTCTTCACTTACATCTAACCATGGAAGGAACCAATCCTACCATGTCAGTAAGGCTCTCAGACTCATCACTTCCCCTTGGAAGGAACCTTGATATGGAGAACACCAAGATTCTCCCTGAAGTAATAAAACTTCACTCTAGCTAATGGATTTTTCAACACATCAGCTATTTGTTCATCCATTGCAACATATTGGGGCTTTACTGCTCCTCTCTACACCATATCCTTGATATAGTTATATTTGATCTCGATATGCTTCGAATTGTCATGGAACACCGGGTTATCTGACAACTTCACACAACTCTGGTTGTCACAATATCTCCAAGTAGCATCCAACTAGAGATCAAACAGGTCACATAGTAGCTTCCTCAGCCACACTAACTCACAACTAGCCAAATAAGCTGCAACATACTATGCTTCGGATGTACTCAGTGCCACACAGGATTGCTTCCTGCTAAACCAAGAGATCACACCTGATCCCATACTGAAGAAACAACCTGAAGTTCTCTTCCTATCAATGGAACTTCTTGCCCAATCTGAATCCACATAACCTTCCAGGTTAATATTCTAATTTGCCTCCTACTTGAGCCTATAATCGACTGTACCCTTCAGGTACCTCAGAATATGCTTTGCAGCAATCAAGTGAACATGTCTCGGATTTGTCAGGAACTGGCTCACTGTTTTCACATCAACGAAAATATCTGGTCTCGTGTTTGTTAGGTACATCAAGGACCGAATCATCTAATGATACATCGTAGCATCAAATGACTCGGATGAAGCATCAGTCAATAGCTTCAGGTTCGATGCCATAGGTGTGGTCATGGCCTTGTAGTCCATCATCGTGAACCTCTTCAAAATCTCTACTGCATATTTCCCTTGTCCCAGGGATATTCCATCCACATTTTTCCACACCTCCATGCCTAGAAAGTAATGCATCATACCCAAGTCCTTCATCTCGAACTCATCAACTAGCTTCCTCTTCGTGTCTACAATCAACCCATCTACACCTGTTAAAAATAGGTCATCTACATATAGTAGGAGCATCACTGGGTTCCCTTCTTCAACCTTGTAGTAAAGGTTGGAATCTGCTTTACTCTTGGTAAATCCCAAGCTAGTAAGGAATATCAATTCTATCGTACCATGTCCTGGGTGCCTGTTTCAAACCGTATAGGGATTTTTTCAATTTGCACACATGAGTCTCCGTGTCATGTGTTTCAAAACCAAGTGGATGCTCCACATACACTTCCTCTTCTACTACACCATTCAAGAAAACAGTCTTGACATCCATCTGGTGTACCTTCCATTTCATGATTGTAGTCAGAGCTAGTACTGATCTGATGGAAGTTTCAAATGTATCTAGCTACAGGTGCAAAAGTATCTTCATAATATATTTATTCTTTATGGGAGAAGCCACGAGCCACAAATATTTCTTTATATTTATCTCTGCTACCATATGCAACAAGCTTGATCTTGTAGATCCATTTGGAAGTCACAATAGACTTCCCTTCTGGTCTTGGGACAACATCCCAAACATCATTCTTCATGATCGACGGATACTCCTCGATCATACCATCCTTCCATTCTTTCTTCCCTGCCGCTTCTTCATAATTGGAAGGTTCTTTATCAATGATGTCACATAATAGGGCTACATATATGGAGTAGGACCTAGTTCTCTTTCTTTCTCTGTACATTTCTTCTAGAGCCCCATATCATTCTACACCTTGGATAACCTCTCGTACCCATGCAGGTTTCCTCTTGTGAGGTTTATTCTCCTGAGGTGGATCTATTGGTTCCTACGGTTTTTCTATTTCTCAATCTTCTTCTGGAGTTGCTTCATTCATAGTTGTATCTTGGATTCTAGGTACTTCTACTTCTTTAGGTCCTTCATTAGGTCTCTTTCTAGATTTGTTGTAAGTTGTGTCTTCATCAAATGTTACATCTATGCTGATGTTGATCTTCTTGAACCCTGGGAAGTATATTCTATAAGCCTTATAGCTTTCAGTGTATCCCACAAATATACCCTTCTTTCCTAAAGGATCTAACTTTTTCCTCTTTTCTTTTGGAATGTGTATGTAACCACTTATACTATGAAACGAGAACTCGACACATTTCTCGTTTTTCTCTCTCCTAATTTTAGTAGCTATTTTTACCCCCGTTTCAAAAATGGTTGATGCCAGTATCACACATTTTCATTTTCAGACATTTTTTGGGGCCTTTGAATTATCTTTGTTGTAAAATATTTTTAATTTCTATTTTCAAGTGTGTTTTTTGAAATTTAACAAAATAGCATACATTTTTAAGCAATTTATAATGAAAAAATTATACATTTTACGATTTTTTTTATAAAATAAGACATTTTTATGTACAAAATAAGGCATTTTTATTGACAAAATTGTAAATAATTCTAGAAAATAAAGACATTTAAAACCATTTTCAATGAATTTTCAGAGAATTTTTCTCTAAAAATGATCATATTTCATATTAGTTATCGAAAAGTGACGACTCACATAAAGTCGAGAAAAAATATACAAATTATTTGTAAAAAACATATTAATGGCTCCCTTTTCTTCCGTTAGAATAGCAAGCTTTTTTAAACCATGTATATCCCAAGAAAGAACATTTGTTAAATAATCTTAAAAATATTTTTTTTTTTAAATTAATATCTTTTTGACAAAAATAATATATATAGAATATATAAAACTCCATTAAAACATAATTATGAAAACATATTTAATATTTATTTTAAAAAATTAAAAAACAAAAAAACATTTACAGACGTGAACTTTATTTAAATAAATAAAAAATAATCTATAAAATTTATATAAAATTTAAACTTTATATTAATAAAAAAAAGATAATTTAAAATTTATTTAAAAAAATAAAATTAAAAACATTTATAAAAACTAAGACACTTTAAAATTTATTTAAAAATAAAAATAAAAAACATTTAAAAAGTTCCATGTTATAAAGAAACGTGAATTTTATATAAATAAAAAATAATTTAAAAAAACCCATAAAAATTTAAACACCTGTGGCCCTTGGGCGGAGGGTCGATGCTCGGCATCGAGCTCCTCTTCACATAGATTTTTAGATTCATGTTTATATTATAATATTAATATTATGAAATAAAATGAGGAAATGGGTTGGCACTTGGGCGGAGGGTCGATGCTCGGCATCGAGCTCCTCTTCACATAGATTTTTAGATTCATGTTTATATTATAATATTAATATTATGAAATAAAATGAGGAAATGGGTTCGAAATTGAGTGGGAAACAAGTTGACTTGTAGGGTAACCAATCCTTGCCTTTTTGGACTTGTTGCGTTGCCATCGTCATTTTTGTTTTAATGTTCTAATCGTTATTAATCACCTCAAGCTAAGAGAGTTATTAATAATTATTTTAAAACAAGTA
This sequence comes from Pseudotsuga menziesii, assembly GCA_001517045.1. Lineage (NCBI taxonomy): Eukaryota > Viridiplantae > Streptophyta > Pinopsida > Pinales > Pinaceae > Pseudotsuga > Pseudotsuga menziesii. The sequence continues at coordinate 133,214 of LPNX010074552.1, read as the reverse complement.
TGGTTAGTCTTATGTTATTTTGGCATCATACATTTTTCTTCATTACTTTGCATAAAATATATATATACTACTTACTAAAAAGAAAAGCTTGACATGAAAATTTAAAAATATATTATTTATTAAAAGAAGAAGTTTTGATAATTTTTTTAACTTTATTTTAAGCAATAAAAAAATTGTTAATTTTAATTAGTCTCATAAAAGAAGTCAAATTAAACCTCTCATTTTTTTCTAATATTAATATAATGTTTAAATTTTATGTAAATTTGTTCAAAACATGAACAAGTGGCATAGCTACAAACATTACCTTACCTTTTATTTTTTTGCACTATCAAAAGCCTTAATTAAAAGCGGAAGTGAGGAGACTATTACACACTTGCTTAATAAATGGTTTAAACACTATTAAGGTTTTTAGGTGAAAACGGTTTTTTTTTTCACAAAGAAAAGACAACCTTATATTAATAAATTTGTGTAAAAAAGACAACAGTTATAATAGCAAAAAAT
>LPNX010074552.1:103564-132641 GCA_001517045.1 Pseudotsuga menziesii | reverse complement strand
AACGTGTATACTGGTATCAACACTTTTCTATTTGGGGGTGTTTTTGGTGTTTTTTTTGCAAAAATCATCGTTTTTATGGGTAGAGTTCTCGATCATAGTATATAGTTCTCGTTTCATAGTATAAGTGGTTATGTACACTGGACAACCAAATATTCTGAGATGACTCACTTCTAGTTTCTTTCCAGAAAAGAATTCTTTAGGTTTATTATTCTCAAGTACTCTATGTGGAGTACAGTTCTGTACATACACAACTATTCTAGCAACTTATGCCCATAGATGATGCATAGGAAGGTCTTTATCATGAAGCATTTCCCTTGCTACTTCGATGATGGTTCTGTTCTTTCTTTCTGCAACCCCATTCTATTTTGGATTATATGGAGTGGTAAACTCCCTCTTAATCCCTAAATATCTGCATAATTCTTTGAATTCATTAGATGTGAATTCTCTGCCATTGTCTGATTGAAATATCTTGATCTTCTTCTTTGTGTGGTTCTCGATCAAGGCTTTGAATTCCTTGAACTTGTTGAATACTTTATCCTTGTTCTTCATGAAATATATCCATGTCATCCTAGAAAAATCATCAATGAAAGAAACATAATATACATACCCGCTTAGAGAACTGGATGACATTGGACCACATACATCGGAGTGAATGATTTCCAAGATTCCTTTTTCTTTGCTCTCCCTGCATGGAAATGTCTTCTTTGTGTTCTTCCCTTTTGCACATCCTTTGCATACACTTTCACGTTTTTCCTGCATTTTTGGAAGACCTTCAACAACTTTGCTTGCGAGTGGTAGTGCCCTGTAGTGCACATGTGCAAGCCTTCTATGCCAAAGTTCATTTGGTTATACTGAGTTATGAACCAAATCTTGTTTTGGTTGGCCCTTCAATTTGTATAGTCCTCCCTCTTGCTCTCCAATTACTACTGCATCGTCAATAGTCTTTCCTTTTGGACACATGAGGACTTAGCCATCTATAAATTCAAATCTCATGCCTTTTGCATCTAATTCCAAGATGGAGAGAAGGTTCTTCTTTAGTCCTAGTACAAATAAGACATCCTTTATTTTCATAGATTTTCCAGAGTCTAGTTTATAGGAGGATTCACCACTACCTGTTATGGGATACAGATAGTCAACCCCAAGTTTCACCTTGTGAGGTGACTCATGTTTGGATAATTTCACAAAGGATTTCCTAAATCCCTTCATATGTTTGGAAGGCCCACAATCTATAAGCCAGTCATAGCTTCCATGTGTGACAGTTCCTATGAGGGTAGAGATCAACACATATTCTTCATCACTTGAAGAATCATCACTTTCTTCCCTGGATTTCTTTCTGGGAGGTTCATCATCCTCTGCAGTGTGAGCATGATGTCTTTTCTTGTTTCCCTTCTTCTTGTGAGAGCCATTTCTATTTCTAGGACATTCTCTAGCATAGTGTCCTTTCTCATCACATTTATAGCATCTGATTTTAGACAAATATTTGTTAGATTTTCTAGGATTATCTTTCTAGTGAGAGTGCATACCTTTGTGATAGTTTGTTCTACTTTTCTTGGAATGTACTATGAAAGCTTGATCTTCACTTCCCATATTTTCTTCTCAAGTTACTATTCAGGCTTCTTCTTGTGAGAATTCCTCCCATAGTATACTAAACTTGACTAGCTTCTTTCTGGCACAAATCGCTTGATTGAAAGAGTCCCAAGACCTAGGGAGACCATTCAAGGTGGTCATCACAATTTCTGCATTCTCTACTTCTTCATATACTGCTTCAAGTTGTTCCTTGATCTAAGAAACCCTTGTAAAGTAAGACTGTATGGTCTTCGTATTATGGATATTTACATTCTTCAATTGATTTCTCAGAGTCATATTCCAGTTTATGTTCTTCCCTTCAAATGACTTGGTCAGGGAATCAAACATCTCTTTAGGTGTCTTTAGGGAGGACACCCGAGGTATGAGATGATCCTTGATTGAATCAACCATAATCCTCTTAGCCATGACCAATTTCCTTTTGTGTAAGGCCTTAGCCTCATCTCCTTCTGGAACTGGAACCTCTCCACTTATGTAGGAGTCTAATTCATTTTCTTCCAGGACCAGGGAGATCCTATGCTTCCAGGATCGGAAGTTGTCAGCTCCCTCAAGATTTTCATCAAGCTTGGTATGATGAGAAATATTGATAGAGAACCTCAAATGGAAATACAAAAGATTTAGATCTTATTAGTTTAAGATGTCCGAACTAGATATGGAGCTAAATTTATGCAGAGCTGGTTTTCTGGTTCAGGATCATATTTAGGTTTTGACTTTCTCGAAGTTCTGTCCAACCAAAAACTTTGATATTGATCTTGCAACTTCAATTTTGGGGAGGAGATCAATCCTAGCATGGGATCACTAAAAAATTCCACTTCGGTCGAAAGCCTTAATTTCCCATAGCAATGTTGGGTCAAAAACTAAAAATGCTCAGAATTAGATTCTGCTTCGATAGAAAGATGCGCCCTGGAGAGGAGAGTCAGCCTAGCCTCCTTCTACTGATAATTTGTGGAGGGAGATCCAAAAAATAGGAATCCCTAGCTTTAGCAGCTGCATAGTGTCTTCTTCTCAGGTTAGCTCTGATACCATGTTAGATTTTTATCATTTAAGCTAAATGATCTTAGGATCTTATATGAGAGAAAAACAAGCACAACAATTAATCAGAATAGACAATGAACACAAATATTTTTGCTCGGGGAAACCATACAGGAGAAAACCCCGCAACTTCCTCAAAGATATAATAAGCACCAAAAGTAAAACCCAAAGATACAAAGATGATCTCCCGACAACAGTTGTCTCTCTCTCTCTCTTGTCCGAGCTTCTTCTCTCTCTCAGTTATGCACTACAACTGAGTGTGAGTGTCTGTATAATAAATAGAAATATCACTTTCTATTAATACTATTTTTTTACTTGACATTAACTCACCAGGGCTGACTTCTCTAGGAGAGTCTAATAACCCTAGTTCCCCACAACCGCGGGGACTTTAACCCTTGAAAAATAAGAAGGGTTACCCTCTATGACTTTACATGACTTGATTACTTTATTGATTCTCTCGATAGGAACATCGGGGTCTGAAATGACTTGATTACATTACTGATACTCCCGATAGGAACATTGGGGTACACTACATAAGATATACATGTGAATACATTCCGAAGCTACAAATACATCAACAATCTTATCCACAATGTTGCTCACACATAGACCCTACTATTTCTCCTATAGTTTCTTTGGTTGCTACTCTCTCCACCCTGACTGATGGTGATAATCCTATGTTTGTATCTATCACATAAATATTTTCTTTTTAATATATATAGCTGAAGTAGCATCACCAGACAAAAAAATGAAATGACACATAAATAATAGAATCGTAGATCATAGGATATATATGAATTTCTTATATAAGAGGGATATCATGTTCATTTCGGATAAAAGAAGGTGTCCAAAAAAATACGAATGTGTACATTGAACCTTGAAATGGGATTGTATATCTCCTAGGAATGTAATATTCTCATCTACTCACCAAAGTTGACAAGATAGTTGTCAACATAAGGAAAATCCTAAAAGGGATATCATCATAACAAAATTTGACATATAATTCAAAATTATCCATATATTTGGAAAAGAGGATGATTTTAAACACTTACCTTAAGCAATAGCTTTGGATGCACCCTTGAACTGATTAAGTAAATCCTTTCTCTCTGAGGGATCTCCATAGTTCTCTATCCACATAGTGAAAATAATTGCAATCCCTACAGCTAAGAAGCATGTTGCAGCATTAAACGGGGAAACTAGACCAAAGCATAGAGTGCTAGCAAGGGTATTAGCAAACAACTCACTCATAATGGCTACAAGACCATTTCCCATTAATATTGGGTCAAATATCCAAGGGCATAGTTCCCCAATACCCAAGAGTTTTTGAAGGCCTATGAAGCAATCCAAAACCTTGAAAACCGTTAAATAGGCATGTTGTTATGTCCTCTGTAGATTTTTTACTTTACCAAGTTTCAGTGAAAACAAATTTTCTGAACCATTTTGGATAAAGAATGAAATACACCCAATATTTACTTCACGAAACTTTAGTGAAAATGGAATTTTATGAACCATTTTGGATAAACAATGTAATACACCCATTCTTGCGTAGATGCATAAAACTAGAAATTAATGGAAAAAATACATAAACTAACAATTTTTTTTTCTTGAAGTGCATAGTAAGAATAAAAACAGTATATAATCTGGAATGTATGAAATAATTTTTAAGTTCGAAAGGTCTGTGGTTTGGAGAAATTTATTAGAGTTATTATTCTAAGACTAGGTACTAAACATGTTTTTAGTACAATTTCTTATGAAAAACAGAGATTGCCACCACCCTTTATAAGCCTGCAAAATTAATTTGTTAGTTGATTTGCTCTTTATATTTCATAAAACAATGTTTGAATTTTTCATAATAGTAAAGCCCTTCATTTACATATTACGACAACAAAAAAACCTCCTCTATGTCTAAACAAGTATAGGAAATGAGAATTATAATATTTTCCTAGCACAACGTGCTAAGTAATTGGAAGATTGCAATCACTATAAAAAGAATTTGTAAACCCATAGTTTAGATATTTTCCTTACTCTAAGGAAGTTACATGAAACTATATGTCATAATATCAGTTGAAAGTAACTAAGCCTCCTATGATGAGCTCTCTCATTACAGAGCAACTGTTACAAAACCTAACAACAAAGGTATAACTTGATTCTCATCCCTGTTATTTCATTGCTTTACCTGCAAAGGAAACCACAAAAGGCCTAGATTTTCTCTAGCAATCTGATGCTTTGTTTGCAAAGTGATACATATTTTAGGATGTAAAGACATTACTAAATGTTTCCAATAATTTGTATGCGTAATTATGTGTCAGAGAGAGTGAAATCCCAATAAATAACTTCTAAATGTTGATAGGTAAATATAATCTAAGGGTTATATAATTCACATTCTTGTGATTCATGGTAACTCAATGAGTTTTGCATTGGACCCCTGCTATTAGAAAGGCAATCTATTGTCCTCGCACTCTCCCTACTTGATTCAATGAAAGAATAAATTCTTGAAAATGAATTGACTTTGACTATATTCCTTTCAAATCAGATAGGATTATTAGAAAACTTGTTTAAAAAAGAATGCCACTTAATCCAAACATACTATTTCCACCTTCTGCAGACATTAGACGAAATGATATTTTTACTTGACCAAATTTCAGTGAAAACATAATTTTATGAACCGTTTTGGATAAAGAATGTAGTACAGCCAATTTTTACTTCACCAAATTTGAGTGAAAACTGAATTTGCGAAGTGATATTTTTAGTTTCGATTTGGGATTTTAATTGTTCAAGCTATTCAAACAATTGTTGTTTCCAACAATTTTTTTTCCAGCTATTAAAACTGGAGAAACTCATTAACATGGAAAATAGATACACGCAAACATATACACTAATGTAGTGATCTTACCTAATTTTCTTATAAGTTATATTTGTAATTCCTTACGGCTTGGGAAGATAATAATGACTAAAGTAGAGCAAAAAACATCCAAATGAAGGTTAAAACCTCTAACATGATCTTATTTTCTTTGTATGGTCATGTGTGGTTCAGCTTACTAGAAATTTTATTTAAGTCTACATAGAGGGAGGTCCCATTAATTTTGTGGATCACGTTTAAATAAGTTATTGTATTGACATGTGGAAGTTTAGAACTAAACCACAATAATTACAATAACTAAAACAACTATGCACCGAAAATGACACTTTAAAATTTGCAGTGAGAGCTAGAATTAATTTTTAAATCTACAAATGCACCAAGGTTAATACTTTCTTAGTTATGAGATTTCCTAGTTGTTGGATAGGAAGAGACTGCTTTCATGTAATAAGTAGAAACACCTGACCAATCATGGTTTTTCCCATTCGTATATATATGTAGTTCTGTGTAACGAGCAAGATCACCTAAATAAATCAAGCAACATAGGCATGATAACTGACATCTTTTCAAATCAGTAACACTCTTTTGATTCTTAGTACAGTTAATCTCTTCATTGGAGAAGAATTCATGGGAAATCCCATGCTTTTCCTTGAGCTTGAAAATAAACTCATGGTAAAATCTCTTTGCTTCAAACAAGAAACATTAAAACTTGCTAAAACCTTGTGAACGGGCTCAATTCTTGTGATACTTTTAGCTCCAAGCATGGGAATAGTTGGCCTTGAAAGGAATGAACCATGATCAACTAAAGGAATGAACCATGATCAGCCAAAGGAATTAACCATGACTAAAACAACAATGATTCTTGGCACTCTATTAAGTGAATAAACAACAATGTAACTAGAAAATAAAACCACACAAACAGGAAAGAAAAGACATGCCAACAAAACATAAGAACATGAACACTAATTTTAAATTAGACCTCGTTAAAATGTTGTTGTATAATGGCTTGAGAGTCGAGAACTTCCTCAGTTTCATTCGACATGGTAAACATCCATCCACTTTGATAAACTTTTAAAACTATATAGCAACAAAAACCATTTATATAAAAAATGGCATTCAAATATTTCATATATGATTACAAAACTGTTAAAAATAAGTGTCAATTTAAAATAAAAACTTTTATTAAATAGCAAGGATGTGTTAATTATCAAGTCATTTCCAAGTTCATATAAATTGGTAAATCATATATTGCATCCATTCTGAATTTTAAATTGGTGCAATGAAATTTGAGATTTGAATACACAAGTGTTTAAACCTCCATATAAAAAAAATGTACAACAATATACATAGAGAGAACTACCTACCAAGTCCATGGGTTTACCTTATCTTGTATTCCATATGTGACTACCTGGCCATCATAACATCATCTACATCTTGTGACTGTGACATGACATCAATCTATGTTTCTCTTTGCACTTTAGGAACCCCATGTCAAGCCTTTGGTGTAGCCTTTACAACCTCTAGATCAACTCCTTTCTTCACTCTATGAACTAAAGTAGGCATGAATGGAATGTCTGGGATAGAATTCATAGAACAACCATTCTCTTACATGGATGGTGCAGCCCTTTCCTTCTCAATTTCCTTAATACCCTCATTAGCATTCACAGTTCTTGTTTCTAGATCCACCACCCGAGGGGTCAATGACACTTGAGGAGGAGGAGGAGGATTGGGAACAACATTGGTTCTCCCCACATCTACATTATACATCTTGACATTGTTGGATGTGCTGAAAGTTTCACCAGACAAATTAATTCTAAGTATGGTCCTCTTAGCTCAAGTCTTCAACCCCCTACGGTTGTGATTTGTATCATGGTGAAAGTGTTCCATTTTTGGTGGCCATGACCCCGACCTATTCTTACCCTGTAAATTATCTGATCCATTCCCATCTCCTCTTGTCCACACTGACTCCATTTCCCTCACTAATCCAGAAGTTGAATGAAGCTTTACTTAATTACATAAAAACCCTCAACCACATTTAATTTAATCACACCATTATCTCTATTTAGCCAGATTTTTCATATCATTCTTCATCTATAACTAAAATGAGGTTTGAGTTCCTGATCTATAGGATGTTTTACAAAAAATTGGAAACTAACGCCATGCCATAACCAATACAAATTATTTATAAATATAAAATTGGAAAAAGACAGAGCAGACCCATAGCTATATTATGATGCCCCTAATAAATGCTTTAAACCTTCTGAATCTAGCATGTATACTCACATATTTAACCTCATGGGACCACGCTTGAGTGGAAGGATAGGTGTATATACACTATATATATTTTTCACAAAAGGGAAAAATGTTATACTAAAAAACCCAGTAACAGGACCTCACCATACACCAATTACACCACAAATAACAATATGATGCATACATCAACTGCGATGTAACTTTATTACTTAACACATCCACAATGTATTATTTCTATGCTAAAAATTGTCATTTAGGATTATTATGTAAATGAAACACAAAAATTACATAGATAAACATTCGCGAGACTCCAAGGATTTTATGTGGAATCCCAATTGGGAAAAACCACGAATATGCTTGGTTATTTACAGATCATATTACATCAAGTATTTCTGATAGATATGCACACTTGTATTGAAAATATATCGCTCTCTAACCTAGTACATCCCATATCTACACACATAGCCTATAGATCGATCTCTCTTAGCTACAAAATCACTCCTCATCGATAATACTATCATAACAATTGATCCATGAACTTATCAAAATACCATTAATATCATACAAAAATATTATCCAACCCTATTCTACTCATCCCTTTACATCTATATATTCGAATGCATAACCCTCATGGTCTACAAACTGGACACAAAATACTAAACAACTTCTAACCACTTCCCTCTCTCTCTCTCTCTCTCTCTCTCTCTCTCTCTCTCTCTCTATTTAAACCCCTAATGATGTAGGAGCATCGTGGCATGCCAGCAATGTGATGAGTTGGTCACATGTTGTGGAATATATTTTGATTTATCTATTTTGTTGAGTCATTTCCTGTTAGTACCATAGGAGCGGTTGCGTATCATGACTCCCTGCATGGTGATCAAAAGGCAGGCTTATTTGATTTTGACAAGGACATTTTCATCATGCTTAGCAGTCGTTTATTTATAGTTGCAGGACCACTCAGTTGAGGCAGTCGTAGATGAGCTTATATTGATAGTTAAGATAAGGTAGAAGGGTTCTACTCTTTAGCATTAGAATTCTGAGTTTACAGAGAAGAGGATAGATCTATATCTGATCCCTACTTGTAAATATTTTGAAGAATTGGAAGGAGAGAGATCCGAACTGTGTGTTTGTGTGTTTACTTAATGGAAGAAATAGTTGTGTGTTTGCAGTGTTGTTAGCCTCTGTGCATCTACTGATTTAGTTGTGCATTCGTGAAGATCCAACTTCGGTGATTTTCGTAACATCTGTGTGATTCTGTGAATTTCTCGATTCAAGTGTTAAATTCTTGCTTGAAGAGTTGAAATAGAGTGTAGATGTATGCATAGAAGGGTTGGGCTAGATGAATTGAGAGGATTGAAGGGTGGATTGATTGTTTCCATGATCAATAGGCATCATACTTAGGTTTTTTGCGATTAACCAATTTCGCAGAGAATGGACGACGGAGATCGATTCCACAGGAGAATATTGAACGGTTGGAAAATTTGTGGAGCGAAAGTTGTGGGGAGAAGACTTTGAAAATTCATTTGGGCATCCCGCATCCCGCAACCCGATTTTGGTAAGGCCATTTCAGAATGAAAGTTGCGAGGGAGAAACTTTGGGAAGTTAGCATCCTGCATCCCGCAAACTCATTGCCAGAAGGCCGTTGCGGAACGAAAGTTGCGGAGCGTGACTTTGGGTGTTTTGAGATCCCGCATCTCGCAACCCGACATCGGACACTCTCTTGCGGAAATAGAGTTGTGGGAAGAAAAAATTGTGGGGAGGATATATTTGGAGCAGAATTTGGCCATTGGGATAAATTGGGCAGTCCTTCTAAGTGTGGGAGCCCCTATATCCTGGAAGAGTTGGTTGGGGTCGGCTGTGGTCTTCCCTCATGCACCAATTTTGGTATCAGAGCAGGAAGAGATTTCCTATTGAGGAATTCAATAGTTGAGATTTTGGTTAGAATTTATGAATGAGTAAGGAGAAGCTCATGAAAGAGAGAAACATAGTCTTAGAAGCCTATATAGAGCAAAGAAGAGTTCTCAAGAGGTTATGGATATAGGACCAGCATTGTTGAAAGACCAAGGCTCGAGAAGAGGATTGGTGAGGTAAGTTGTAATATTGTGAAACAGAACTGTTATTGCATAGGCTTAGTGTAAATAAATGGTTGCACGCATGGGAAGAGTGAGAGGTCATGACAGAGGTCGATGAGGAGGGAAAGCATAAGTTTAAGAGGAAATGAGGGAGTTAAGGGCACGTCTGGAAGCCATGGAAATAGATAGACGAAGAGACATAGAAGTAGGGGATGTAAGTGAACTTGAGGATGAAGAGAAAAGAGAAGAAGCTGCACCTATGAAGGAAACACTAGAGTTGAGATATATCAGATCTATTTTGGGAGCGACTTCAAGGCTGAGACCGTAGTTTTCTACTTATGATGGAAGTCTCATCGCGGAGCATCTCATTGACTGGGTCAATGAGATGGATAAGTACTTTGAGTACGATGAGGTAGAAGAAGACAGGAGAGTCATATTGGTTGTGATGAGGTTGAAAGGGCATGCATCCTTGTGGTGGGATAGTGTGCAAACAAAAAGAAGGAGGAAGAATAAGCCATTGATAAAGAGCTGGGATAGAATCGTAGCAAAGATGAGGGATAAGTTCTTGCCCAAATATTACCAGTTAATTCTGTATAGACAAATGCAGAACCTTAGGCAAAGATTGTTAACAATGAGGGAGTACATTGAAGAGTTCTACAAAGTAAGCCTAAGGGATGGAAATGTGGAAGACTTGGCAGAGAAGGCTACTAGATATGTTAATGGTCTAGGATGGATATCCAAGAAGAGATTAGTATGATATCTCCCATAATGATGAAGGAGGCGTATCAGCGTGCCTTGAGGGAAGAAGAAAATATAACAAGGAAGCAGAGATTTAATAGAGGTCGCGGTTGAGCCAAGGGATGAGGGAAAGTGAATGGAAGAGGAAGATTTGGACAATAGAGATGAGAGTCTAGTAACTCTATCCAGCAAGAGCAGCATGGTAGAGAAAGTGATTCTAGCAAAATAAGACCTTACGAAGGAGGTAGAGGTAGAGGAAGAGGCAGAGAATTTTTCGTTAGATGCTACAAATGTAACCAGTTGGGGCATAATTCGTTTGAATGTCCAGGGAAAGAAGATGTAAAACAAAGAGGAGCGTATGTATCTCAGAATGAGCAGCAGCAAGATAAGTCAACAACAGAGGAAGTCTTTCCAGAGATAGGAGAGTCGTTGATGATGAATAAATTCTTGCTAAAACCTATGAAGGAGAAAGCAGAGCCTACTTAAGGGAAATCGTTATTTAGGACTATGTGTAAAGTCCAAGGGAAGTGTTGTAAAATGGTGATTGACAGTGGGAGTACTGACAATCTTGTTTCCACAGAGATGGTGGAAATTTTGAGTTTAAAGAAGACCAAGCATAATGTTCCATACAAAGTATCTTGGTTACATAAAGGACATCAAATCCTTGTAAGTTAGTAGTGTGTAGTTGATTTCCAAATAGGTCCATATAAGGACAAGATTCTGTGTGATGTGATATCCATGGATGTTTGTCATATACTGTTAGGCATACCATGGAAATTTTATAAGAAAGTAACTCATGATGGTAGGATTAACTGTCATAGTTTCGAGTAGAATGGGATAACCCATGTACTACACCCTTTGCAAGAATCTAGTACAACAGGATAGTCAGCACCCAAAGTTCTGATGTTGTTAGGGAAGGAATACTTGTAGCAGATTGAGGAAGAAGATTTGAACTATGTTGTGGTATGTAAGCCAAGAGTGGTGATGATGAAGACCAGTGTGGAAGATCTACCTGAGTAGGTTTAGGAGATGTTGGGTGAGTTTAGTGACATTGTGGTGGATGATTTACCGAATGAATTACCACTAAGGAGGGATATAAGTCATCAGATTGATTTTATTCTAGGACCTAGTTTACCAAACAAGGAAGCATACTAATTGACACCTCAATGGAATGAAGAATTGAGGAAGTAGGTCCAAGGATTGTTGGACAAGGGATTGGTCTAGAATATTTTGATTCCATGTGCAGAACCAGCAGTAGTGACACCAAAGAAGGATGGCGAGTGGAGGATGTATATTGATTCAAAAGAAATTAACAAGATCACTATTAGATATAGATTTCCATTACCAAGGATGGATGACATGATGGATTTCCTAAGTGGGGAAGCATGCTTTTCAAAACCGGATTTGAAGAGTGGATATCATTCGATTAGAATCAGAGAAGGAGATGAGTGGAAAACAACCTTTAATACAAATGATGGGTTGTATGAGTGGTTGGCCATGCCATTTGGATTATCCAAAGCACCAAGCACTTTTATGAGATTGATAAATGAAGTCTTGAGGGATTTCATAGGTAATTTTGTGATAGTTTACCTTGATGACATTTTGGTTTTCATCCAAAAAAAAGAAGAGCATCTGAAGCATCTGAGATGTGTTTTAGAGAGGCTGCAATAGGAAAAGTTGCTGATAAATGTAAATAAGTTTACATTTATGAAGACAGAGCTTGTATATTTTGGTTTTTTTTATCTCCAGAGAAGGGTTGAAGATGGATCCAGAAAAGGTGCAAGCAATGATTGATTAGCCTTCACCAAGGAACATATTTGAGGCAACAAGCTTTCATGGATTGGAAAGTTTCTATAGGAAATTTATAAATAATTTCAGTCGTAATTGTGTATCTATCGTCAAGAAAATTAAGAAGGATAGACAACAATTTCAATGGAAAACAAAGGCTGAAAGTAGCTTTCAGTTCTTGAAGAAGAAGATCATTAAACAAACCAGTATTGAAGTTACCAGACTTCAACCACCCTTTCCAAGTGAGGTGTGATGCTAGTGGAGTAGCAATAGGGGATATACTTAGTCAGGGAGATATGCCTATAGTGTATTTCATTGAGAAGCTGAATGATTCCAAGAAAAAGTATTCATATTATGACAAGGAGTTTTATGCTATTGTTCAAGCAATGAAGTATTGGAGGCACTATTTGATTCCTAGAGAATTTGTGTTGTATTCTGGCAACCATGCATTGCAGTGTATTATGCAGCAACCTAAGTTGAACCTGAAACATGTCAAGTGGGTTGATTTCTTACAGAGCTTTACCTTTGTGTTGAAATACATTAGTGGACACTCAAATAGAGTAGCTGATGCCTTGAGTAGGAGACTGTTGATTATGCAAGAAAATCATATCCAAGTCTTGGGATTTGAGCATTTGAGAGATTTGTATGAAGCTGGCATTGATTTACAGGAAGCTTACAGGGCTTGTAAGGATCCAGTGGAGGTGGACAAAGAGCCATGGATGGAGCATACCCTAAAATATGGTTTACTCTTTAAAAATAGTAAACTATGTGTCCCAAGGTGTTCTATGAGAGAGAACTTGATATAAGAGAAACATAATGGAGGTATGACAGGTCACTTTCGAAGTGATAAAACCTTCATAGAGTTGGGCCATTTCTATTTTTAACCAAGGATGAGGTTTGAAGTTGAGAATTTTGTAAGAATATGCAGAGTATGCCAGCATGCTAAGGGGAGAAGCCAGAACACAATATTGTATACATCATTTCCTATTCCAACTAGGCCTTGGGATTTTGTGAGTATGGATTTCATTCAGGGTTTGCTAAGAAATCAGAAGGGACATGATTCTATCTTTGTAGTTGTTGATAGATTCACTAAAATGACACATTTCATTCCATACTACAAGACTATTGATGCCACACACATTGCTAAAAAAAATTTCGATGAAGTTGTGAAATTACATGGTTTACCTAGAAGCATTGTATCAGACAGAGATGTGAAGTTCACAGGTCATTTCTGGAGGACCTTGTAGAATAATTTGGGTACCATATTGAACTTCAGTCTAGCATATAACCCACAGTCTGATGGGAAGACCAAATTAGTTAATAGGAGTCTAGGAAACATGTTGAGAAGTCTGATTGGGGAGAGTCCAAAGCAGTGGGACAGAGTATTAGCTCAAGCTGAGTTTTCCTATAATGATTCACCAAACATAAGCACAGGGATGAGTCCATTTCAAATTCTATATGGAATGCATCCAAGAGGAGTGTGTGAACTTTGTGACTTAGGTCAATTGGAGAAAATGAGTGTTGATGGAGAGGAGCTTGAAAAGATGATCAATGATCTACATGAGCAAGTGAAAGCAAGGATACAATAGAGTAACACCAGTTACAAGGCCAAAGAAAATTCCAAAAGAAGAGAGAAGAACTATGAAGATGGAGATTTGGTCTTAGCATATCTGAAGAGAGACAAATGTCCAAAAGGGGAGTATAACAAGCTGAAGATGAAGAAGATTGGACACTCCAAGATAATCACAAAATTTTCAGCAAATGCTTATGAGCTAGAGATTCCTACAGTAGTGGGTATTTCACCAATCTTTGATGTAGCAGATCTATATTCCTATGTAAAAGGTGACACTGGAACCTTTACAGAAGGTGAAGATCCTATTGAAGACTTACAATGGGTGGGGTACATGCCCATGGCATAGCCATTGTAAGTTGAGGCCATTTTGGACATTAAAGTGGTAAAGAGTAGAAGGAATAAGGACAATCTAAAGTATTTGGTCAAGTGGAAAAAGAAACCAATAGAGGATTCTACTTGGATGAGCGCTGCAGAGTTGGAAGCCAATGGTTTCGCTGTAGTTGATCTAATAAACAAGGGTTCATAATTTTTTCTACCTTGCGAGTCTAATGTATGAGCATCGTGGCATGCCAACAATGTGATGAGTTGGTCACATGCTGTGGTATATATTTTAATTTATCTGTTTTGATGAGTCATTGTCTATTAGTACCATAGGAGAGGCTTTGTATCATGACTCCCTACATGGATATCAAACTGCAGGCTTATTTGATTTTGACAAGGACATTTTCATCATGCTTAGAAGTTGTTTATTTATAGTTGCAGGACCACTCAGTTGAGGCAGTTGCAGATAAGCTTAAATAGATATTTTAGAGAAGGTAGAAGGGTTCTTCTCTTTAGCATTATAATTTTGAGTTTGTAGAGAAGAGGACAGACCTGCGTCTGATCCCTACTTGTAAATATTTTGAAGAATCAGAAGGAAAGAGATCCAAACTATGTTTTTGTGTTTACTTAATAGAAGAATTAACTGTGTGTTTACAGTGTTGTTAGCCTATATGCATCTACTGATTTAGCTGTACATTCGTGAAGATCTGACTTCATCAATTGTCTAAACATCTATGTGATTCTATGAATTTCTTGATTCAAGTGTTAAATTGTTTCTTGAAGAGTTGAAATAGAGTGTAGATGTATGCATAAAAGGGTTAGGCTAGAATAATCAGGAGGATTGAAGGCTAGATTGATCAATTCCATGATCAATCGACGTCATACTTAGGTTTTCTGTTATTAACCAGTTTCACAGAGAAAGGACAGTGGAGATCTATTCCGCAGGAGAAGATCAGATGGTTGGAAAAGTTGTGGAGCAAAAGTTACGGGGAGAAGACCTTGAAAATTGGTTTGGGCATCTCGTATCCCGCAACCCAATTACGGGAAGGCCATTTTGAAATGAAATTTGCGGGGGAGAAACTTTGGGATGTTAACATCCCACATCCCACAAACCGATTGCAGGAAGGTCATTGCTGAACAAAAGTTGCAGAGCGCGACTTTGGGTGTTTTGTGATCCCGCATCTCGCAACCTGACAATGGAAACTTTGTTGTGGAAACAGAGTTGTGGGAAGGAAAAATTGCAGGGAGGATATATTTGGAGTAGAATTTGGCCATTGGGATAAATTGGGTAGTCCTACTAAGTGTGGGAGCCCCTAGATCCTGGAAGTGTTGGTTGGGGTCGGTTGTGGTCTTCCCTTCTACATCACCTAACCCCAAATATCTTACTCTTTCTCTCTCTCTCTCTCTCTCTCTCTCTCTCTCCATCTCTCTCTCTCCCTCTCTCTCGCTCTCTCTTTATTTAAACATGTAACCCCCAATCTCTCTCTTTCTCTCTCTCTCTCTCTCTCTCTCTTTCTATTTAAACCCCTAACCCCCAATCTCTCTCTCTCTCTCTATATATTTAAACTCATAACCCCCAATATCTCTCTCTCTCTCTCTCTCTACACCCCTAACATACAATACCTCTCTCTCTCTCTCTCACACACACACACAAAACCCCTAACCCTCAATCTCTCTCTATAAACCCGTAACACCTAACCCCCAATATTTCTCTCTTTGTCCAAGCCTCAGCCCCTCCCTCTCCTTCCCTATCTTTATTTATTTGTCTCCCTCCCTTATTCAATACCTCATTCCTCCCCTTCCTCTCTATATATTTCACTCTCCATATTGCTATATTCCACCCTCCACCGCTCTCTCCCCATTTATCCCCCACTCTCTATTCATCCCTCTTCCCCTCTTCCTCTCCATTCCTCCCTCTCTCTCTCCCTATCCCTCCCTCCATCGATAATGCATGCTATCTCCCTCTCTATATCTCTTTATCTCTCTATGTGTGTGTGTGTGTCTTAGTATTTTTGTCTCTCCCTAGTCCCTCTCTCAGTCGCCCTTCCTCCCTTAACTATGCTTGAGGGAGGAAAATGACAAAATATTCATACATTTAGTATTTTTAAGATGGAAACAAAGTAAATCATGAAAAAACATATAAATAAAAAGTTGTCGGTGTTGGAAATACCTTTGCAATGGTATAAGGAGCATCAAAATCAGAGTTTGGAATCAAAAGTTATGGCCAAGATACATATTTTTTTCATTTATGTAATAAAAGGGCATGCATGTTTTTAAAAGTGTGCATATGGTCCTAGAAGCACACAAACATTCTTAGAAGTGCACACACATTTTCAACCACATACACATTTTTAATAATGTGTGTGTGTGTTAGTAGCATTTGCACACTTTTCTACCAACATGGATGCTTTAGTGGACATTTGGCAACTACCAAACTAAAAGTGCATGCACAGTTTTGATTTTTATTGCTCGTACACTCCTATTGAAACAATTTTGGGTACCATATTTATGCGAGCACCCTACATTAGAGCAAATTTCAACTCAAAATGGGCCTCCTAAAAAAAATTAATAAAATAATAGTTAAAATAATAAAATAATATTTATTAATTTTGGAGGAAGAAAAGAAAAAAACTACTTTTTTGTTTGTATTTTTGACATATCTCCCTGTGTTTTTACTCAAATTTCGATCGGGAGAGCTCATTGGATGCGGAATTAAATTCCACATCCAACAAGTACCCACTCGGCATACTTTTGAAGGACCCCGCTACCCCAAAAACAAGAAATACCTGAAAAAATGGAATGATGATGACATCATCATTCCGTTTTTTTAGGTATTTCTTGTTTTTGGGGTAGCGGGGTCTGTCAAAAGTATGCCGAGTGGGTACTCGTTGGATACGGAATTTAATTCCGCATCGAATGAGCTCTCCCAATCGAAATTTGAGTAAAAACACGGGGAGATATGTCAAAAATACAAAAAAAAAAGTAGTTTTTTTTATGATACCTATCCCCAAATTTATATTAAAAAAGTGTTTAAGACCTATACGGTATTTCAAATTTAAATCAATTTCATTGGTTAACACATGATGACATGGAATTTGAATAAAACTTAAAAGGCCCATTTTGAGTTGAAATTTCCTCTAATGAAATATTTTATGTACTTAGCATGTGTATTGGGGCCCTTACCATGGTTGATGAGAGAAAACAAGGGTCATATGATCAAATTATTCTTTTAGGGATTATAAACATTAGCCTCCAAATGATATGTGGGAACCATTATAAATTTCTAGAAAACTTGGATGCGCCTAAAGAACTAGACCACGGTCTTTGAAGAAAACAAAGGGTTTTAGGAATTAAATTAATATTTTAAGGATTGTGAGCCATGAAATACTCCTCAAACCACTACAAAAACCCTAAATTGGCATATTTGGCCTCTCATTGGGACGTGGGATCCATTAGGAGGTCTTTTGCACCAAGGATGGGTTTACAAAAACCCTAAATTGGAATATTTTGCCTCTCATTGGTATGTGGGATCCATCAGGTGGTATTTTTCACCAAGGATGGTTCTATGGGTCTTCACCATAGTAAGGAGCACAAATAAAGGGTGTAAAGTCTTATATAAATATTTTAAGTATCTAGTCCATGAACATGGCATGAAAATGCCACATGGACCCTCTAAAAGGATATTTAATTCTAAGTGGGATGTGGGAACTTATTGGAGGTCTTTCATATTAGGGAGGGATCCTAGGGTATTTATCATGGTTAAGTTTGGAGATAACACCTAGATGACCTAACTAAAGATCTTATTTTTTCATGGGACAAAGGCAAGTCTTAATAAATTACACACAACTTTATAGGGAAACTTTATGTACAAAGTAGGATGGATACACCCTTCAGATAATGTTTTCACTAGGGATGGGTATCAAAGCATTATACATGGTCATATCAAATCCATTTTAAAGGTTTTCCATAGTTGATGGTTTTTGAGGCACTACACATTCGGATATGAACGCCTATGTCTTAGGAGATAAAATATGTTCGCATGGTTTATGGACCATGCATAGGGTACAAAATCACAACACAACCTTATATATGGAATGTTTATCTAGACACCATGAATATGTTTGGCATGTTAGAAATTGTTATAAGGCCCTTAACATTGGTCCAAGGAGAACCACTAGAGTTTTAAGGACAACCACACAACATTCTCTTAATACATGTATATATATTTGAAAATTATTGATTTTTATTTGGAATGGTTTCTTCTCATAAAGTAGATTCTAAATTTAAGATTTAGAAGGAAATTAATATTTATTATTATTTTCAGTTTATTTTTTCCTTTGACATATATAGAAATATTAAAATACACATGTCTCATGTTCTTTCTATAACTTTTTATTACTTTACACATTTTGGAAAATAAATGTTTTTCACTCACTTTGAAAGAAGCTTCGAATAATAATAAATAAATAAATGTTTGGTTTATTAGTTTCTTGAATATATACTTTATATTTATGGATTGTTTTTGTATGGCCATGTGATTCCATAAGAATATATTATATATTCAATAAGCTAATTAGAGTGAGATTCTTTAACCATGTTCATTGTATATTTGGCCTTGTTATAAATTAGAGACACATTACAGAATGAACAACACCACAATAACACTAGCATTTCATGTCGTAAAACTCCAAAAGGGGAAACATCCCCCCAGGAAAAGTATTGAAGCTCATTAATGAATAAGGAGAGATTACAAGGCGGTCTCAACCTCATAGACAACTCTCTACATTGTGTATCCCAACCATGCACTATATACTTCATGAAATTAGTTACATGAGTAAACTGTTGTTGGTTATACCTGTTATTACAAAACTTCCCATAAACATCTGTAATGAGAAACCACCCATAAAAACATTAGTTTAGTTTTCATTTAACAATATCCACAATGAAAAAAAGTTTCAAACACTTTTCCCAAGACTATTTATCACCTTTTTTTCAAACTAAGAAAAGCTACACACCATCATAACTTCTCTAACAATAGTGGTTTTGTGAACATATCTGCACAATTTTCTTTAGTATGGACCTTTTCCATATCTACTCCACCTTCACTAATGGGTTGTATTTCAAAATGGTATTTTACATCAATATGTTCAGCCTTACTATGATAAAAAGGATTTGTAGCCAAATGAATAGCACT
The DNA here is from genome assembly GCA_001517045.1 of Pseudotsuga menziesii. Taxonomy (NCBI): domain Eukaryota; kingdom Viridiplantae; phylum Streptophyta; class Pinopsida; order Pinales; family Pinaceae; genus Pseudotsuga; species Pseudotsuga menziesii. The sequence continues at coordinate 113,229 of LPNX010074552.1, read as the reverse complement.
TTGACTGTCACAGAAGACAAGGACACTATTTTGCAACCTTGCAATTTCTCTTAGCAGACCTCTAAGCCAAATTATCTCTTTGAAAGCATGTGAGGCAACAATGTATTCAACCTCTATAGTGGATAAAGCAATTTTTTCTTGAAGCTTTGACATCCAACTTATAGCTCCACCTACAAGAGTAAAGACATAACCCGAAGTAGACCTTCTCTTTTCCAAATCACCTATGAAATATAAATCAACAAAACCACATATAGAATCACTGTTATTATTAAAGATGATACAATAGTCACTTGTGCCTCTTAAGTATCGAAGCACCCATTTCACTGCATTCTAATGTTCTTTTCTTGGATTTTCATTTTACTTACTAAAAACACCTACTGCATGTGAAACATAAGGTCTAGTACACACCATTGCATACATAAAACATCCTAATGTATTGGCATATGGTACACGAGACATATAATCCTTTCTTCAACACTACTAGGACATAAACTTGAATAAATTTTACAATGGGAAGCCAAAGGAACATTCACGGGTTTTGTGATCCAAGCCATGCCCAGGTACACACTGGGGACAACAGTTGACTAAATGAGTCGAGCACTATTATGGCACAAGCATATAAAAATAACCAGGAAAGAAGGAAATCACTTAGGTTGATAGAAAGTATACGAATAGACAATATGCAAGAATTCGAACCAATTTATTACTTCTTCTCCATGAAATATTGAGGAATCAGAATGTTGTATATTACATTAGTGTACATTCTTATATAGGATGTTGAGATGCTTGGGTGACTACTTGTCACGTTCAGTTACAAATGAATTTATAACGGTTTCGAAGTTCAATCGTCGCAGTTGAATGGAACACAAAGGCATTTTGTCGATGTTCAACAATCATCGATATTGACAACGCATGTTGGTATGTTGTATGTCGAGGCTGACCTGTTGAGGTGGACCTGCCGAGGTGAACCTGTCGAAGCAGTTAGAGTAGTCGAAGCAATCAAAGTGCTAGAATTTGTCGAACCTTGACAATCCGCCAACTGTTGGATCATTCCTACTTCCTTAAGAAACAATGGTCTCCATTGTGTATTCATTTAGGTGAGGAAACTTGTTGGCTACTTCAGTAGAAGAGTACCATTTTCCTTGAGTAGGGGTCTATTCCGCTTTAGCCACTTGAAACGAGGGAATGGAGTTTGTCCTTGTATGGTGTATGCGTCGTCCCACAATTGTGTCAGAAAGAAGACGTTCTTGAACATATGGATGGATGTCTTCAGGTTCTTCTATCTACAAGTCATTCTATTCCAAAAATGGTGCATGGTATGGTTGAAGTAGATCCACATTGAAAACTAGATGTAGGCCACACATGTAGGAATGTCAAGCTGAAAAGTGTTTTCTCCAATCTGTTTAAGGATAGTGTATGGACCATATCGCAAGGGTTTCATATTTCTATATGGACCAGTGACTCCTTCTTTAGATGTAACCATACCTGATCAACAATTTGGAATGAATGAGGAAAATGATCTTTTTTGTGTCGGGCCTTAGCTTTTTCATTCGTTCGTTGCAACATTTCATGTGCTTGATTTTGTATGTTGTAGATTTGATCTCTAAGCTTCCATGCTTTCTCCACTTATCGTCCTTTGAAGTCGGTGTCGTTCGACTATGTCAAGGAACTGATTAAGTCGATGAGTGCTAGGGTTGAAATCCGTAACATATCTCAAATGGACTCTTTTTTGTGGAGCTGTGTTGAGCATGATTGTAGCTATGTTGTATGTATGGAAGATTGTCATCCCATGTTCAATGATGCTTGTGGTTGTACATGTGAAGAAGTTGTATTACTAAGCAATTTACAACTTCCATATGTATGTCTGTCTACGGATGGAAGGTTGTTGACAAAGAAAGTCTCATGTCAAGCTATTGCTAGATATTTTTCCAAAAGGTGTTGACAAATATAGCATGTATGTCGAAAATAATGGTCGTTGGGAGGCCATAATGTTTCCACACATGTTTAAAGAAGAGCTAAGTAGTCTGCTGTGCTATTGTATTCTTCTTGCATGGTATGAGTATAGCCATCTTGGAAAATATGTCGACTACTACTAATATCACATCATGTTGATGTTTGGTAGTAGGATATCGCGTCAAGTATTCCATAGAAATAGATTCCCATGGTCGAATAGGAACTGGAAGGGGTGTGTACAGTCCTTGTCATTGATTCGACGTTTTAGCAATGGAACAAACCACACACGATTGAATTTACTTGTTGACGTTAGATTTAAGTGAAGGCCCGTAGACATACTTTTGGAGGATAACAAGTTTTTTTGCAACTCCAAAATGTCCTATAGTCTTGCTGTAGTGTGTGTCCCAAATGAGCTTCGGTCGGTGCTCACCGGTCAGTACACAAATTTGTCCATGCTTGTATAGCAAGGTTTCCTTCAGGAAATAGTCAGTAGTAGAAAACATGTTGGTTTGAAGTTGTTGTTAAATTGGAGAGAAGTTACAGTCTACCAAATACAATTGGGGCCAAGTAGTGGTGTCATACCCTTGCATACTCATTACTGTATACAGTAGAGTAATGGGTGGTCTGCTGAGACAATCGGTTGTGGCATTGGCTTTTCCTTTTCAATAATTAATTACAAATTGAAATTGTTGCAGGTAATTAATCCACTTGAGTTGTGGAGTTGTCTGTAGTTTCGAATAAGGCGAAGTTAACTGTAAAGGTTTATGGTAAGTGAGGATGATTATTTCCTTTCCAAGAATGTAGTGTCTCCATTGCTTAAGAGCTTGCAAAATGGCGTACATTTATTTTTCATACGTCGAGTACCTTCTAACGGTGTCGCTGAAATTCTTGGAATGAAACGCGACTAGGTGACCTAACTGAGTGATCACTGCGTCGAGATCATAGTCCTATGCATCTTTCTCAATCTCAAAGGGTTGATGCAAATCATGTAACACAAGAACTGGTGCAGTACAAACCTTGTTTTTGAGTTGTTCAAAATCTTGTTGTTGTGTCGGTGTCCATTCGAAGACAGATTTCCCATTTTCTTTCATCAACTGATTCAAAGGCCATGCAATGTGGCTGAAGACAAGTATGAATCGTCAATAGAAATTTGCTAAACCAAGAAAACTTCTTAGTTCATTAAGTTTTGAGGAATGGGACAATGTTTGAGGATCTATACTTTTTCTTGATCGACATGAATTCCTATAGAGTTAATTACATACTCCAAATATTTGATGTTGGTCATCGCAAATGAACATTTGTCCATGTTTAGATATAGTCGATGTTGTTGGAGAGTGTCGAATACTTATCGAAGTTGTTTGACATGTTCTTCCCATAATTGACTAAAACTCAAGATATCGTCGATATAGAAAATGACATTTATTGATGAAAGGTCGTAGAAGGTCATCCATATATCTCATGAAGGTTGCTGGTGCATTGGTTAAGCCGAAAGGCATGAATAACCATTCAAACAGTCCTTCCTTGGTATTGAAAACTGTTTTCCATACATCGGTGGACTCGATTGGAATTTGGTGGTATCCCAACTTGAGGTTGAGCTTCATAAAGAACTTAGCACCTTTCATATTGTCGATGAGTTCATATATCTATGGAAGAGGGTATCTATTCTTTACTAAAATTTTGTTGAGATCCTAATAGTTGATGTACATGCGCTAAGTCCCATATTTATTTCGAACTAGGATGACTGGACTTCCACAAGGAGAGGAGCTAGGGTGGATATGACCCTTGTCAATCAAATCTTGTATTTTCCTACGAATCTCTTCATTTTCAAGAATGGATATTCTATAAACAGATGCATTAGTTAATGAAGAACAAGGAACAAGTTCAATGGATTGTTTTACCTAACAATGCATAGATACTCCATTTGGCGCTTTAAATACAATCTAGTATTCCTCAATAATGTGGTCGATCTATTCTTATTGTGGGTAGTTGCGCTGGTCGGTGAGTCGAATCATTGCTACAGTCTTCCTGGAATGTTGAGGCTTCATCATGATTAATGCGAACTTTTGAGCATAATTGATAAGATTCTTTGTTTTTTTGGTAAATATCATAGCAACTTTTGATGTGGTTTGTTGCTCTAGTATTCCATACCATTGATTCTGGATTTCGACAATCACCTTCTTAGGTCATGATTGATATGTACCATTTCGATCCCATAGGTAAGGTTTTCCGAACAGGGTGTCAGCTATAGAAAATGGTGCCACGTCATAGAGTACATCATCTTCAAAAGGATTAATGAAGTAGGCGAGTCGACATTGGCCTGTGATTCTTAGTTCCCTCCCATCCTTCATCCAAGCGATATTTTAAGAACGAGGATGTGGAGTGGTGACAAGACCTAATTGATTCACAATATCATCAGAAAAAAAGTTCATCTGGCTACGATTATCCACAATCATATGTAATGGGATTTTTTGAACCCATATCTGTGTATGGAATAGGCTCTCTTGTTCATCCTCATCAATGATAGTCGAGGTTTTCAGAGTGGTTGAGGTTGAACCCAAGAGGGTTGATGCATCTAGATCAGATTCTACCAGGGTTGTGTTGGACAAGTCAGATGTCGAAATTTTTTCCAAAAATGTCTTCTGAGATTTGCATTATGCTGTATCATGCAATGTTGAACTGTGATAATCACACCATTTCTTGGTAGGATCTTGTTTGTTACGATCTCTCTTGTATTTCTAAACTTTATTCTTTTGATGATCAAGCTTTGGTGGATTCAGATGAGAAGGGTTCTTGAACTTTTCAGAGTCAGTTGGTGACTTCTCAAGATGTTATACCTGTTGGATTGTTTGTGAAATGTGCCTTTTCTTTCTGTTTAGCTTCAATCTTGCTGGAGCAATGAAATGCATATGGAAGCGTATTGATAGTAAGAGACTCAATCTCTTGCTGAATGTACAAGGATAAACCACTGACATACTTAAGGACAAGAAATTTCTCTTCTTCTTGGACGTCAAGTCTAGCCATGAGTCAGTAGAACTCTTCAATGTAACTCTGTACAGACTAGTCTTTCCATTTCCTTAAATGTTTCCACTTCTTATACTACTATTCAAGATACCTGGGTGGGTAGAATTCCTTTCAGACATATTTGACAAATTTTACCCATGTGTCTATGTGGTCCTCTTTCTTTTTCCATCTTTATCGATAGATTCTCCCACTAGGATTGTACAGAGATTGACATTTTTAAGGACATAATGGTGTTCTTTTCCACTTTAGATAGTTGATTCACTACATAGTAAGATTTCAGTTATTGTACCCAATTGTCGACGAATTTTTCGTCAATCTTTCCTTCAAGGTTCAGTATGTCTAGACTCATTTGCAATTTGAAGGGGATAATTTTATTAGAATGATGTCACGTTAAGGATTCCCCAGATTTTGAAGTGACTCTCATGAGAATCTCACTGAACTAGGCGAACATTTTGGTCTGCTGGTGAGCCAGTGCATTTTCTATGAGTTGGTCTGTCTCTTCAGTTGCATCTCTATTGTCTACTTCTTCGAACATCTTTTCTGAAGTCGAAGGAAGTGTCTGCTTGTGTTGCTAAGTTTGTGAGTGTGTTTGAACATGCATTAGTTAAATAACTTTGATAGAATTTCTTATGTAACTTAAGCTCTAGACAAGATCTTGCTGTGATACCAATGATCTAGGTCATTCCTAGGTGCACACTGGGGAAAACAGTCAACAAAATGAGTCAAGAAGTTTTATGGAGGAAGCATATAAAAAGAACCAACAAAGAAGGAAATCACTTAGGTCGACATAAAGTATACGAATAGACAATATGCAAGAATTCGAACCATTTTATTACTTCTTCTCCATGAAATATGGAGGAATCAGAATGTTGTATATTAAATTAGTGTACATGCTTATATAGGATTATAAGATGCTTGGGTGACTACCTGTTATGTTCAGTTACACAGGAATTTATAATGGTTCAAAAGTTCAACCGTCGCAGATGATTGGAAGACATAGGCATTCTGTCGATGTTTAAAAATCGTTGATATTGACAAGGCAAGTTGGTATGTTATATGTCTAGGCGGAGTTGTCGAGGAGAACCTATCAAAGAGAACCTATCATGGTGGACCTATCGAGGAAAACATGTCTAAGAAGTCAGAGTGTCGAAGGAGTCGAAGTGCTAGACTTTGTCAAAGCCTGGCAATCTGCCAACTACTAGTTGGATCACTTTTCCTTATTCATCTCAAATATTTCAAGTATTTTCTCAACATACTTGTCCTGTGAAAAAATAAGCTTACCATTTTTTATGTCTCTGTGTAGCTCAATACCCAAGGTTTGTTTTGCATATCTAATATCCTTCATATCAAAATTCCTAGCCATCTAAGCCTTCAACCTATTAATCTCGTCCATGATTTTTATCACAATAAGCATTAGAGGAAATTTCAATTTAAAATGGGAAATTTCATCATCACATTTTTAGGTATTTATTGTTTTTGGGGTAGCGGGGCCTATCAAAAGTATATCGAGTGGGTACTCATTGGATTAAGAATTTAATTCCTCATCCAACGAGCTCTCCTGATCAAAATTTGAGTAAACACACAGGGAGATATGTCGAAAATACAAACAAAAAGTAGGTTTTTCTTTTCTTCCTTCAAAATTAATAAATATTATTTTATTATTTTAACTATTATTTTATTAATTTTTCTTAGGAGGCCCATTTTGAGTTGAAATTTCCTCTAATGCATATCATCAACATACAATACTAATATAATGAATATATCATTCAAATTTTTGAAGTATAAACAATGATCATACTCACTTCTAGTATAACCTTGGCTCACCATGAAAGAATCAAACTTATTGTACCATTGCATGGGTGACTATTTTAGGCCATACAATGATTTCTTGAGCTTGCAAACTAATCTACCTTTCTGATGTTGTACAAAACCTTCTTGTTGTTTCATATAAATATCCTCATCTAAATATCCATGTAAGAAAGTTTTTTAAACATCTAGTAGCTCCAACTCCAAATCAAGTAAAGTGAGTAATGCTAATAGAATAGGAATAGATACAAGCATAACAACTGGTGAAAAATATCATGATATTATATACCTTCCATATGAGATTATTGTTTTGCGACCAATATGCATTTTTATCTTTCAACCTTACCATCAACTCCTTTGTTCAATTCGAAGACCCATTTACATCCAACAGTTTTTCTATCTTTGGGGAGTTTAACCAATTCCCATGTCTTGTTTTTCTCCAGAGAATCCATTTCTTCTTTCATTTCCACCTTCCACTTAGCATTGTCAATACAATCAATGGATTCTTGAAAACAAGAAGGTTCTCCGATCATCAGTATATAAAACAAACAAAACAAAATCAGTATACCTCTTAGGAGGATTTCTCTCCCTTAATGATCTTCTTGTTGTAGGTTTTGGGGTTTCCATAATTTCTTGAACTTCTTCATATTCTATGACTTATCTCTCACCAAAAGCTCCTTCTTTTTTCATTGATTCATTAGAAGATTGGTTCTCCAACTGAATTAGTTGTTTTGATATAACCTGTTCATGTTCCAATAACCTCTTACACTTTCAGATTTAACCAGAGAATATTCATAAAAAATTACAACTCTGCTAATGACAAATTTGTGGGATGTAGGATCCCACAATCTATATCCTTTCATTACATCATCATAACCAACAATGATGCACTTATTTGATATAGGTTCTAACTTAGAACGCTTATGTTTAGGAGTAAGTGCATAAGCTTCACAACCAAAGATTTTCAAATTCAAATAATCACAGGAATGACTAGTCCATACCTCTTCCATAATTTTACAATATATTTCCATTGAAGGTGACTGATTTATTAGATAACAAGCAGTAGAAATTGCTTCTTCCCACAACTCTTTCCCCAAATTAGGATTACTGAGCATGCTCCTTGCTCTTTCTAGAAGAGTCTTGTTCATGCGTTCTGCAACGCCATTTTTCTTAGAAGTGTATATATTTGTTTTGTGTCTAGCGATCCCTTCATCTTGGTAATGTTTTTCAAACTCCAAAGAAGAAAATTCACCTCCATTATCTTTCCTTAAACACTTGATTGTCTTGCTAGTTCTTTTTTCCACCATAACTCTAAATTTTTTAAATGTATTAAACACACCAGCTTTTCTTTCTAGGACATAGACCCAAACCTTTCTAGAAAATTCATCTACAAATAATACATAATATTTTTCTCCCCCATAGGAAACGGTAGGAGACAGAACCTACAAATCATAATGAATGTAGTCAAGAACACCTTTACCAACATGACTACTTGCTTTAAAATTTTCTCTACACTGCTTTCCATATATACAATGTTTACAAAGAATCAAATTTAGAGTTTTCAAACTTGGAAGCAATTTATGATTCATTAATACTTGAATTCCTTTTTCACTCATATGACCAAGAGGTTGATGCCATAGCTGAGTGGATCCTAGCTCTTCTTCAAATACTAATGCAGTACCATTAAGTTGCGTCCTTCCAACCAGTTTGTAAATGTTTCGTGTCCTTTATGCCTTCATGACCACTAAAGCACCCTTGGAAACTTTTAGAGTTCCATCAAAACCTGTAAACTTATGACCACAAGAATCCAATAATCCCAAAGAAATTAAATTTTTCTTTAATTCAAGTACATGTCTAACATCTATAAGTGCTCTTATTACTCCATCAAACATCTTAATTTTAACACTTACAACCCCAACAATTTTACATGAATGATTGTCTCCTAAAAGAATTATTCCATCATTAATTGTTTAATTGGAAGCAAACCAATATTTATGAGGACATATATGGTGCGAAGCACCAGAATCTAATAGAAATTCCTCATTATATTCAAAAATATTACAAACATAAAAGACCTCATCGATCATACTTGAATCAGAAGAATTAACAGAGTTTGCCTCTGACTTGGAGTCATCCTTCTTGGATTCTTGTCTCTTTCAACAGTCCTTCTTGAGATGACATGTTTTGTTACAGTACCAACATTTTAATTTTCTTTCTGCCCTTCTATTTAGACCTGGAAGTACCTCTTGAATTTACTCCTTTCTCTTTAGATTGACCTCTAACAGCCAAAGCTTCAGGCGAAGAGGTTTTAAGACTAGATTTCTTCCTTGATTCCTCAGACAATAATGCACCAACCACATTGTAAAATTCTAAAGTGTCAGCTGTACTAAGGATAATGGAAGAAACTACTTGACCCCAAGACTCATGTAAAGTACATAAGAGATTGACTGCTTTATCTTCATCATCAATTTTAACATCCATACTACTCAACTGGAAAATAAGAGTGTTAAAAACATTTAAATGATCTGCAATATTCGTACCTTCTTTCATTATCATACTGTACAACTATCACTTCAAGTAAATTTTTTTTGTCAATGATTTGGTCATATACAGACTTTCTAATTTGTTCCATGGTCTTGCTGCTGATGTTTCTCCAATAATGTTGAACAACACATCATCCGCAAGACATAAAGAGATTGTGCTTATCTCTTTGGCATCTATATCCTCCCATTCATCATCTGTTATAGTGAGAGGTATTTTTCTTTTTTCGTCTAAAGCTCTCTGTAACCCCTGCTGAACTAATAAATCCCACATCTTTAATTTCCAAAGTTCAAAATTGTTTTTACCATTAAATTTTTTAATCTCAAACTTTGTTCTAGACATTG
>LPNX010074552.1:82779-94997 GCA_001517045.1 Pseudotsuga menziesii | reverse complement strand
TAAGAAAACGCACCAACAATAAGTTCTTGTGAGTTGGAATTCAAGAACCAATAGAATTCCAATAAAATGAGTCAACCATAATGGTTGAATTGACATATTTGTAAAAAAAAAACTACTTTTTTTTTTGTATTTTCGACATATCTCTGTGTGTTTTTACTCAAATTTCGATCAGGAGAGTTCATTGGATGCGGAATTTGATTATGCATCCAACGATTACCCACACTACATAATTTTGGTGGACCCCTCTACCCCAAAAACAAGAAATACCTAAAAAAACATGATGATGACATTATCATCACGTTTTTTCAGGTATATGTCGTCATCACATTTTTTTGGGTATTTCTTGTTTTTGGGGTAGCGAAGTCTACCAAAAGTATGTATTGTTGGTACTCGTTGGATGCAGAATCAAATTCCACATCCGACGAGCTCCCTCGGTTGAAATTTGAGTAAAAACACAGGGATATATGTCGAAAATACGAACACAAAAAGTACTTTTTTTTTCTTTTTTCCTCCAAAATTAATAAATATTATTTTATTATTTTCCTTAGGAGGCCCATTTTAGACCTCAAAATTCCTCTAATGATCTCTTCGACGAAATGACGGAAGGTGTGCTTAGCTAAAGACCACTCAGCGGCAAAACGTTTGCTTCTATGGCTAAGTCAGGGTGGGGCACGATTGAAGTGCACCCTGAGAAGCTGAAACTTCGTTGGGGAGCTGAGACGGAGATTTCCACAACATTCATGGAAGGAACTTTGCTTGGAGAGATAGCTCTATCGGAAAGCATGTTGAACGCAATGAAGGAGTGTTGGAACAAAATCAAGGATGGGATGGACAGGTCATTCAATGACTTCACTCCGCCGAAGAAAACAGAAATGCATCGGTTGCAGGTGAATCCAAACCAAGTGGAGGTTGGAGGAAAAGAAAAGAAGAATGCCTGGAAGAAGGAAAACCTAAAGCAGCCAGAGATGGAAAAAAATAAGACAGTGGACTACTACATTCAGAATGGAGACCATTATGTAAAGAATTTTTCAGTGAAGGCAGTTATAAGGGGTCCAACAACACAGTTAGTAGCGATGAGGTTGCTAGAAGCACCTCAACCTTTGGATAAAATTTATGAAGCAATGAAGTTACTAGAATCCCGCCTTATCGAAATGATGGGAAGTTGAGATGTTGGTCTGCAAGAAAAGTAATAAGGCTTAGATTTCGTGGAAGAAACGATGAGTGGTTTGAAAGTTTTTGTGTTGATCGAAATGGGTGCTACTCATAGCTTGGTGAGAAGTCAGACTACGCCATCCTTACATAGTGCACTAGAATTCGTCCGAGCGAAGTTCAAGGAAATGAACTCAGAATTCAAGTTGGTGACCAGAAGGATAAGTGCAACACCTATTTGAGTCAGAAGGTGGCAGGGAAACCTAGAGTTGAAATTCATTTCGTTGAACGATCATCCATTGATCCCTGGACAATACTTTCTTCAGTTAGCTAAGGTCATGTCGATTCCACATGCAAGTCTGTTGGTTTTCTTGAGAGATACTGGAGCATGGATAATTCCCGTGAAGCAACGAGGGAAGTTGGGATACAGACCAAGGGTGTCTTCGATTCAGATGATTGAAGAACCATGAACGTCCCAATAATCACTTCAACACAGCATGGGGAAGAACCAGAATTCAGTCAAGGAGAAGACAAGAACAACTACTGAAGTTAGTAATCCTTTGGCAAGGAGGTTAGCATTGTTAGAAGAATGAGCAAACTCAATATTGCAGGAGGTTGAGTCATTGTGCGAGATGGGGGATGCTTCGCGGCAACATGAAGAAAGGTTGGTTCTTTCACCAACAACAATCGTGGAAGTCTCCATGAGAAAAACATTGGAGACGTCATCAAGTGACCAAGAGAATGGTGTTTCAGTCAAGAGGAGTCTTAACAAGGTGGACGAACGACAAATTTTAGAGGGAAATACCAGTGAAGATAACTTGCCGCATGACATGGAAGATATTGTAGCATTTTATGTGCATGCCATAGGCATACCAAAATCACAGTTGTCACCAAAAGGTTGAAGCAAGTTGGGTGCACTCTAGATGAAGTGGAGGAAGTCATGGAACACTTGGAAAGTGAGTGGAAGTATAACCAAGCGTAAGAAGAGGAATCCCAGAAAGAAAGTGCAACCTTGGGCACTCTTCAAGCACTGGAAAGATAAGAAATGTTGGTGGTCTTAGAGATCTCGTTGCATCAAGATGCTTGCATAGGAAAGGAAAGTGTTCCATTGAAAGGGACAAGTAAGGATTCTAAGAAGAGGGTTAGGAGAAGACTGCAAAAAATGAAAGAAGCATTGTTGAAATAGGCACACGACAATGACTGGAGAGTTGTGAAGAACATGAGCATTCTTGTGGTCGGGATTGTAGAATCCAAACTAACATGAGCCCAGTTGGAAAATATTGGGTGCAACAACGCAGAAATAGAAGTCACACTAAGGTACTTGTGCAAAGGAGGTTTTGATGGTGGTGTTCAATGGAACCACCCACCAATATCCATAACTTTAGGAATAGGGATGATTTTAAGAAACCATACTTATTTAAAAGTGTATAAATGTTGGTGAATATTACCAATTCTTAAAATGCCAACTATAAAATGATTGGTGATATTTTTCAAAAAATATTTTAATTTCCAAGGATTTTATATTGTTTATATAATAATTTGGCATTTTTTAGGGTGAAAAAATTTTACCCCATCAAAATTGGGCAAAATAAGGATTCAAAAAATGCAAAATGGCGAATCTTTTTTGGGAGTAAAACATGGAAAAATAGCCCACTGGGCTAAAATTCACCCCTAAAATTATCCCTATTCAGGAAGTAACACAAGGCTCACCTTCAGTGGTGATGATAGTGAGGCCCTAGGCTCCTTGCCAAGGAAGCCTTAAAGAAATAAAATTTCCAAATGAAATACAAGGTTGGGAGCCTTGCGTCAAAATGCAGTTGGATTGAGGATGATGAAAAGAGCTCAAGAAAGATGGTTTCGAAACGAGGAAGTTTGTCTTGTGAGGAAGACATCACGGTTGGACTAGCTACCTAATCGATCCACTCATAAGGTCCTAGCGAACAGAGACAAGATGTAATTAAGGGAGTATTGGTTTCGAAGTAAGAGGTTGGAAGCGAAAACTACATAAGAGTTTCTTAGGAAGTTCATCTTGTTGTGATGAAAGTAGTGGAATGTCTAAAGACATTGGAGCAATGATGGTCATACTCAGCGGTTGTGACACGATTTATAAGTACCCACTTTGAGACATTTTTGAGGACGACAACAATATTAAGTGGGGGAGGTTGTTACATCCATATTCCTCACCCTCTCCCAAGAGAAAGCTTGGGCACCGAGATAGGAAAGGGATGCATTGCATTGGAAGAATTGGCAAGGGGACACCTTGGCCAAGTGACAGAACAAAGGTGGGGTGCACAGATCAAGTATAGACATGCTCCCACAAACAATGCCCACACCCAAGAAAGTGGCACTTCACAAGCCCAAGGGTGTGGCACCTCGGCAAATGTTGGCAAGCGACAATGGAAGTGTGACAGAGCCCGAGTGCTCAAAAGAGAATTTGACACACCTTGGGGAGATGCCCAAATGAACATGGGCCAAGAAACCCAAGTACTCCACTAGAGGCACACTTGGCACACCACACCAGTCACCAGGGGCATGTGCTTAGTGGATGCTCCAGTTGGAAGCATGGAAGTTGGACTGAGCACCCAAGAGGAGCATGCCCAACACATTGACAACGCAATAGAGACTAACGTACTTAGCGCACTTTGTGGGAGTTTTGTTGGAGGGAACCTAGAATGAAGCTCTGATGTATGCTCAACACTTGGTGTGTCATACCAACGAATGGGAAGGAGCGCACACACTTGATGGAAGTGGACCTCTGGTGGAGTTAGTGTGTCGGCTCGCCAGTTGGCATGCACACCAAGAAAATGGCTGTGCCAACTTGGAAACACACTTAGTCATACGATGCAACATATAAAAGAATAAGGCAAACAAATATGGAAGGAAACTTTGAACAACAACCAAGTGACAAGACGACTAAGGAAAACGATGTAGGGAGGAATCTGAGCTCAAGTCACAATTGCAGTCGCTAGGCATCTTAGCTCAAAAAAACAACAGGGTTACAAAAGAGTGTGGTCTAGCAAGACAACACTCAAGATGAGTTCAAGAACATGGTAGTTTATGGAGGCTATAGGTGTTAGCTCGGTTGACAGTTTTGAGAGTTGGATGTCCAGGAGGGGTCAACTCATATTTTCGTGTTTGTTAGACTTTTATCATTTAATCAATATGATCTAGGATCTTATTTGAGAGAATAACATTCACAACAATAATCACAAGAGGCAAGAGACACAAAGAGTTTTCCTCGGAGAAACCATAAAGGAGAAAACCCCGCAACTTCCTCAGAGATAGAATGAGCACCAATAGCAAAAGTAAAACCCAAAAACACAAAGATGACCTTCGACAGTTGTTCTCTCTCTCAGCTGTGTGAGCTCCTCTTCTCTCACTCATGCACTACAGTTGAGTGAGTGTGTGTTTCAAATAAAGAGACTCACTCTCTATTTATACTTGTTTTCCACCTGACATTTACTCTATAGGGTCGACTTATCTAGGAGAGTCTAATAACCCTAATACCCCTCAACTGTGGGGAATATTTCCCCGACTTACAAGAAAGGGTTAACCTCAATGACTTTACATGACTTTATTATATTAATGACTCTCATGATTGGAGGAACAAACATCTCCGTCGGGGTACAATGAAATACAATATAAAATATACAAGTGAATATATTCCAAAGTTACAAATACATCAACACTCCCTATTAGGTAGGAAGGTATTCTCTTGACACAGTTCATCAAGACAAGTCTTCATCACTAGATCATCATCAAAGATGGATAATCATCATCATCACTGCTCCCACTTTGAGCAAATGGTGCTATCTCTCAATTCTACCCGTCATAGGAAGTTATACAAAGCCAACTGTGTTGGATGTAGGCCTAGCCTCCACGTAGGTCTTCACATCTTTATCACTTATATCTGACCATGGGAGGAACCAATCATGCCACCATGTAAAAAATGCACAACACTTATATCTAACCATGGGAGGAACCAATCCTACCACATTGTCATAAGGGCACAACACTTACATCTAACCATGGGAGGAACCAATGCTTCCACCATGTCAGAAGGGCAAAACACTTGCATATAACCATGGGAGGAACCAATCCTACCACCATGTTATAAGAGCACCACACTTACATCTGATCATGGGAGGAACCAATCCTACCACCATGTCAGAAGGGCACGTCAATTATATCTCACCATGGGAGGAACCAATCCTACCACCATGTTAGGAAGGCACAACACTTACATCTGACCATGGGAGGAACCAATCCTACCACCATGTCAGAAAGGCTTTCGGACTCATCACTTTCCCTTGGAAGGAACCTCGATCTGATGAACACCAAGCTTCTCTTTGAAGTACTCAAACTTCACTTTGGATAATGGCTTGGTCAACACATCATCTATCTGCTCGTCTGTCACAACACACTCAGGCTTCATTGCTCTGCTTTGCACCATATCCCTGATATAGTGATATTTGATCTCGATGTGCTTTGACTTGTCATGGAACACAGGGTTCTCCAACAACTTTACACAACTCTCATTGTTTCAATATATACAAGTAGCATCCAACTAGAGATCAAAAAAATCAGATAGTGGCTTCCTTAGCCTCATTGCCTCACAACTAGCCGAATAAGATGTGACATACTCTACTTTAGCTGTACTCAGTGCCACGCAGAACTGCTTCCTTTCAAACCAAGTGATCACACCTGATCCCATACTGAAGCAGCACCTCGAAGTGCTCTTCCTATGAATGGCACTTACTGCCCAATCCGAATCCACATAACCCTCCAGGCTAATATTTTGATTCGCTTCAAATTTGATCCCATAGTCAACTGTACCCTTCAGGTACCTCAGAATATGCTTTGCAGAAATCAGGTAAACATGTCTCAGATCCATCCGGAACTAGCTCAATGTGTTCACAGCAAAGAAAATATATGGTCTCATGTTTTTCGGGTACATCAATGACCCAATCATCTGATGATACATCGTAGCATCAACCAAATCTGATGAAGCATCACTCAATAGCTTCAGGTTCGATGCCATAGGTGTGGTCATGGCCTTGCAGTTTGTCATCCCGAACCTCTTCGAGATCTCTACTGCATACTTCCCTTATCGGAAGGAGATTCCATCTGCATTCTGCCACACCTACATGTCTAGAAAGTAGTGCATCATACCGAAGTCTTTCATCTCCAACTCGGCAACAATATTCCTCTTCATGTTAGCAATCAACCCATCCTCACTTGTCACAAATAGGTCATCCACATACAGTAGGAGTATCACTGAGTTCCCTTCCTCAATCTTATAGTAAAGGTTGGAATCTGCTTTACTCTTGGTAAAGCCCAAGCCAGTCAGGAAGTTGTCAATTCTACCGTATCATGTCCTGGGTGCTTGTTTCAAACTATACAGGGCCTTCTTCAATTTGTACGCATGAGTCTCCTTGTCATCTGTCTCAAAATTGAGTGGCTGCTTCACATACAGTTCCTCTTCTACTACACCATTCAAGAACATTGTCTTGACATCCATCTAATGTATCTTCCATTTCATTACCGCAGTGAGAGAAAGTACTAATTTGATGGAAGTGTATTTGGATATAGGTGCAAAAGTATCCTCATAATCTATCCCTTCTTTCTAGGAGAATCCACATGCCACAAATATTGCTTTATATTTCTCTATGCTACCATCTGTAGCATGCTTGATATTGTATATCCATTTGGAAGTTAGAACAGACTTCCCTTCTGGTCTCGAGACCACATCGTAGACATGATTCTTCATGATCGACTGGTACTTTGAACATAGAATCCTTCCATTCTTTCTTTTCCACTGCTTCTTCATAGTTGGAAGGTTCTTTACCACTTATGTCACATAGTAGGGATACATAACTGGAGTAGGAACTAGTTCTCTTCCTTTATCTGGGAATTTCTTTTGAAGCCCCATATCTCTCTGCACCTTGGATAGCCTCTCATACCCATGCAGGTTTACTCTTGTAAATATTCTTCTCCTGGGGTGGATCCATAGGTTCCTGAGGTTCTTCCATTTCTCGATATTCTTCTAGAGTTGCATTGTTCATAGTTGTATCTCGGATCATGGGTACTTCTGTTTCTTCAATGTCTTCAACAGGTCTCTTTCTGGATTTGTTGTAAGTTGAGTCTTCGTCAAAAGTCATGTCCATGCTGATGTTGATCTTCTTGAATCCTTGGGAATATATTCTGTAATCTTTCAAGATTTCACTATATCCCACAAATATACCCTTCTTTCCTAAAGGATCTAACTTCATCCTCTTTTCTTTCGGAATGTGTATGTACACTGAAAAACCAAATATTCAAAGATGGTTGACTGCTAGTTTCTTACCAGAGAAGACTTCTTTTGGTGTCTTGTTCTTAGCTAATCTATGCCATGTACGGTTCTGTACATACATAGTTGCACTAGCAGCTTCTACCCATAGATGCATAGGAAGATCTTGATCATGAAGCATCACCCTTGCTACTTCCATAATTGTTCTATTATTCCTTTTTGCAACCCCATTCTATTGTGGATTATATGGAGTGATCAAGTCCCTCTTAATACCTAACTCTTTGCATAATTATTTGAATTCATCTGATTTGAATTCTCTGCCAATGTTTGATCAAAATTTCTTGATGTTCTTCTCTGTGTGGTTCTCGATCAAGGATTTGAATTCCTTGAATTTACTGAATACTTCATCCTTGATTTTCAAGAAGTATATCCATGTATTCCTAGAAAAATCATCAATGAAAGAAACATAATATACATAACCACTCAATGACCTAGATGAAATCAGACCGCATACATCGGAGTGGATGATTTTGAAGATTCATTTTTCCTTTCTCTCACTACTTGGAAATGTCTTCTTTGTGTTCTTTCCCTTTGCACATCCTTTTCAAATTCCTTCATGCTTTTCCTGGATTTTTGGAAGATCTTCAGCATATTTTCTTGCAAGTGGTAGTGCCCTATAGTGCACATGTGCAATCCTTCTATTCGAAAGCTCACTTGGATCTACTGAGTCATGGACCAAGGCTTGTTCTTGTTGTCCTTTTAATTTGTATAAGCCTCCCTCTTTCTCTCCAATTACTACTGCATCATCTATAGTCTTCCCTTTTGGCCACATAAGGACTTGGGCATATACAAATGAAACCCTTATACCTTTTGCATCCAATGCAGATATGGAGAGAAGATTATTCTTTAGTCCTGGTACAAACAAGACATCTTTCATCTTCATAGATTTTCCAGAGTCTAGCTTATAGGAGGATTTTCCACTACCTTTTATGGGATACTGGTAGTCATCCCTAAGTTTTACTTTGTGGGGTGACTCATGTTCATATAGTTTCATAAAGGATTCCCTGAATCCCATCATATGTTTTGAAGCCCGACTATCTATGAGCCAATCATTGCTTCCATGTGTAACATTCCCCATGAGGGCAGAAATCAAAACATACTTTTCATCACTTGAAGAATATTCACTTTCTTCTTTGATTCTCTTCCTGGGAGGTTCATCATCCTTTGCAGTGTGAGCATGATGTTTTCTTTTGATTTCCTTCTTGTGGGAGCTACCTCTAATTCTGGGACAATCTTTGGCAAAGTGTGCTTTCTCATCACATGTATAACATCTGAGTGTAGATAGATCTTTGCTATATCTTCTAGGGATATCTTTCTAGTGAGAATGCTTACCTTTGGGATGGTGGCAGTCCTTTTTGAATTTCTTAGTGTGTGTTGTGAGAGTTTGATCTTCACTTCCCATTTTTCTTCTCTAGCTACTATTCGAGATTCCTCTTGTGAGCATTCCTACCATGGACTAATGAAAGTGATTAACTTTCTTCTAGCACAAATCCCTTGAATGAAGGAGTCCCATGACCTAGGGATACCATTCAAGGTGGTCATGACAATTTCTCCATTCTCTACTTCTTCTTCTATTGCTTCAAGTTGTTCTTTGATTTGAGAGACCCTTGTAAAGTATGACTATATGGTCTCTGCATCCTATATCTTTACATTCTTCAACTGGTTTCTCAAAGTCATCTTCTGATTTATATTCTTCCCTTGAAATAGCTTGGTCAAGGAATCAAACATCTCTCTAGGTGTATTTAGGAAAGACACCTATGGTATAAGCTGATCCTTGATAGAATCAACAATAATCCTCTTGGCCTAGACTGAGTTCTTCTTGTGTAAGGATATAGCCTCATCTCCCTTTGGAATTGGAACTTCTCCACTTATGTAGGTGTCCAATTCATTTTCTTCAAGAACCGGTGAGATCCTATACTTCCATGCTCAAAATTTTTCATTTCCTTTAAGCTTTTCATCAAGCTTGGTGTGATGAGACATCTTAAATGAGAACATCAAATGGAAATACAAAATATTTAGATCTTACCAATTTGAGATGTCAGAACTGGATCTGGAGCTGATCTTCTGCAGTGCTGGTTTTCTGGTTCAAAGACAAATTAGGGTTTGACTTTCCCGTAGTTCTACCCAACCAAAAAATTTGATCTTGGTCTCTGAACTTCGATTTTTAGGAGGAGATAAATCCTATGCTGGGATCACTCAAAAATTCCACTTTTGTGAAAATCCCTAATTTCCCGCTATAGTGATAGGTCAAAAACTGGAAATGCTTAGAATCGGATTCTGCTTCGACAGAAATATGCACTCTTTAATGGAGAGTCAACCTAGACTCCTTTTGCTGCTGATCTATGGAGAGAGACCCAAAAAATAAGAATACCTAGCTTCTCTGCAGAGTGTCTTATTCTCAGGTTATCTTTGATACCATGTTTGATTTATATCATTTAATCAATATGATCTAGGATATTATCCGAGAGGATAAAATGCACAACAATAATCACAAGAGACAAGAGACACAAATATTTTTTCTTGGGGAAAACATAAAGGAGAAAACCCCGCAACTTCCTTAGAGATAGAATGAGCACCAATAGAAAAAGTAAAACCCAAAAACACAAAGATGATCTCCAACAATTGTTCTCTCTCTCACTTGTGCAAGCTTATTGTTGGTCTCTTTCTCTTTCTTGTCTCGACCCATGGTTCAATAGTACCACAATACCAACAATAAACCACAAGACATCGGCCCGACTGAGTAACTTTGTCAACAACCCTTGCAAGGCAGGCGCAGTATCACCCAATATATCTAATGGGTAACTGCCAGAACCATGTTTCCACAGTTGGTGAGGGATGATAGTCCCTTGGAGCACAACCAAGGCACTCAATGAAGGAACTTGGACAGCTGGACGACCCTTGCGCGACTGAGCACAACTATATGTCAATGCACACAACATGGCCTGGCCTTTATCCTTAACAACTGGCACAAGTCGTGCAACACAATTGAATCCTTGATCTTAATAGATTACTTTGACTTATACTTTACCTAATGACATAATCACAGACGTGCTCACATACCCTAATAATGCTACAGATATTCATTCACTCCTTGAGCTATCGACCAATATATATATATATATATATATATATATATATATATGTTCCGGCGTCACTTTAGCAATCATTCATTCATGGATACAATCTAGTATCATGCATTTAACAATAAATCATAAATAGACAGTAAACAAATAGCAATCACTCGCATTCACATCCACAACATCATTCAATCATTTAAACGTAGGAAATAATGTGGAAACCCATCAGGGAAAAACCACCAAGGTGCTCTTCATCTGGCATGAGAAGTGGATATACCACCTTGTAGTCTGATCTTATAATATATATTTTTGACTCTTTCTTGCTCTCATTTTCTCTGGTTTATTCTTCTATCTACTCCTACTGATCCACACATATCCTGGATTGATTATTTTATCTACTATCTGCGCACTCAGCTACAGATTCCTTCTACTCTAGTAGTCTGTGCACACAATTGCAAGACCCGCAGCTCAACAGCCTTCTACTAGTACTAGACTCCTCTCTGAGTCTTCTCTTCCTCTACTCTAACTTGAAGCACAACAAAATTGGTGTCCTTAGATATAGACAATCAACAAGTAAACAATACTAACAAAAACAATCAATGGCCACCACCAACTGCTACTAGCCCAACGACAAAATCAACAATAACCAACAACCCTTACTCAAACCAAGTTCTTCTTATTTATATCTTCTTATTAGATCATGCATGGGGGTGAATCCATGGAGGTGGGTCACAATTTTTGGCAAAGCAATTTCGGAAAAAATAAAAATGCACACCCTCGATCGAGTTATTAATACCTCGATCGAGGGTTTAATAATCCCTCGATTGAGGTTTTGTCAAACCCTCGATCAAGCTATTGCTAGCTCAATCAAGGGTTAAAAAAAAGCTCGATTGTGGGTTTGAAAAAACCTTGATCGAGCTACTAACCTCGATCGATGTCCTAACCTTGATCGAGGTTCCTGGTCAAAAAAACTTATGAAAAGGCCGCGGGCAGTCGTAGCCATTCCCCATTTTCCGCATTGCACATCCTCAATCGATCTACGATAGAGAACCCTCGACCGAGCTGCTGTATCCTCGAGTGAGCTCCTATGTAAGGGGCGTGCACCTTCACCTTCCACCACGATGTCAGATCCTAGGGGTAACACCCAAAACTTCTGATTTAAAATTTAAATGAAACGTTATTCTGTTTTTTATTTAAATGTTAGTTTGAAATTGAAAAAAAAATTATTGATGATTGTAGGTTTTTTTTTTGTCTAATATGCTTGAAATGTGTGTCGACAAGCATAAATGCTACCATATTTTTATAAAATCGTAATTGAAATTTTTTATTTATTTTAAATTTAATTTTTTTTTATGCATATTTTGTCAGCCGGTAGCGTTTATGCTGCCGATTTAATTTTTAAATGTGTGCCTAACAAGCAGAAATGCTGCCCAAATTTTTTCAATCCTCCGAGAATACACGGTGGATTGAAAAAATTCAAATTTGTTAAGTTTAAAACTTAAATTTATAGTTTATATAAATATTTCTATCTGGCAGTGTTTATGCTGCCAGTTTAATTTTGAAATGTGTGTCGGGCGAGCAGAAATGCTGCCCAAATTTTTTCAATCATCTGAGAATACAGGGAGGATTGAAAAAAATACAAA
>LPNX010074552.1:64665-79100 GCA_001517045.1 Pseudotsuga menziesii | reverse complement strand
AGATTGTTTATTTCTATTACATATTGGAGAAGATTGATTTCTGGAGTCTAGCTGTCTGTTGTGGTACCCCAAGCCATAGGAATTTCTCTCCGTAACAGATAGGTTAGTTAGGATAAGTTAGTATTTCCCTCCTTATTAGCTTAACTTATGAGAATAGCCATGCCCATTCATCAATCCATGGAGACTTGCATCTAGATGTCCTCGTTGCCATTACGATTTTATGTGAAATCTATGTATTTCATTCATTGCATTAATAATATGTTCAAGTGGTTTATAATTGGTCTTGGGCAATAAATAAATGAGTAAGCACAATTAAAAAAGCATAGGACATATACTAAAATACTAAGTCTCTCTTTATATCGTTAATCCCCATATGGGAGGTTCAATTTGCAACGAAGAAATATTAATGCCAATAATAGCAACGGGGTAGCCAAGTTCCATCCATTCATTAGCTAATAGATTTGAGTGTGGGCACATCTATTATTCTACATAATATGACAATAGTATACTATCAATAATAAATTATATCAAGACATAACGCATATCTATGTTTGGTTCAGTTTTTTCTAAAGTTAGCATAAAACCATAGGGCAGGGATAAAGCTGCTATGATATATTCTCGAGATAGGTAGACATGTTGAACATATTATTGTATATTTTCTAAATATCCGTGATGAAATCGTTGACTTGTACCTAGTGGAAAAAAATGATATCGAGATAAATTGTGTGTATAGGTAAAGTTTAAAATATATTGAAATGGAAAGTTAGAGACTGAACTACTGGATTGGGATTTGAAAAGTTAGAGCTTCAAACTTTAAGCGAAAACCATGAGTCCCAAGAACAATTTTGCATTCACACACATGACATGAATGATCAAGCTCAACTATCTGTGAAAAATACATTTGCATGTGTTATTTCCTTATTCATTGTACTCACACTCATGATCCTTCTCCCATTATTAATGTGCACCATGTGATGATATATTAATTTCATCTCAAATATGCATCTTTACTATTGACATATTTATCATTTATATTATATTGTATGCTGACTGCATTTATTATGCCTTAGTTCATGCAGATGCATCTCCAGAGCGGGGTTCTTTGATTCGCTGAAGGCACAATACTGGAGGATCTATGGCCATTCCTCACCCCAGATGTCGACATAAAAATAGTAAGTATACAATTGCGCATGATTGTTGATGTAATTGTAACTTCAGAATGTATTAATCCGTATTTCTTATGTATTGTAACCCGATGTTTATTCTGGGATGTATTGTAATGTATTTGAGTCATGTCATACCCCACTGTTTATTCCGAGAAGTTTCTATAATGGGAAAGTCATGTCAAGTCATTGTGGGTAACCCTCCTATTGGTCAAGCGTTAATGTCCCCACAGTTATGGGGCCCTTGGGTTATTAGACGATCCTAGTGAAGTCAACCCTAGGTGAGTCATTGTAATTCGGGGCAATAGTCCCCACCATTGTGTTACCATCCTATCGGTCATAGGAGGCAAAGTCCCCACAAGTGGTGGGGCACTAGGGATATTAGACACTCCTAGAGATGTCGGCTCTATTAAGTAATTGTTAAGTGAGGCTGAGATGTTGGATTGGGTTCCAATTGAATGGAAGAATATAAATAGAGAGTGAGAGCCTCTATATTTATCATACTCATACACACACTCACTCATTGGGGCACATGAGTGAGAGGAGAGAAGCTCTCTCAGTGAGAGAGAGAGAGACTGTTGCTGTTGGGAGATCATCTTACTGTTTTGAGGTTTTTCCTTTTGGTGCTGATTCTATCTCTAAGGAATTTGTGGGGTTTTCTCCTTTCTGGTTTCCCTGAGGAAAATTATTTGTGTCTCTTGTCTCTTGTGTTGTGCTTGTGTTTTATTGTTGTGCATGTTATTCTCTCAGTTAAAGATCATAAGATCATAATGGTAGATTATATGATAAAAATATAACATGGTGTCAGAGCAAACCTGAGAAGAAGACATTGTGCAACTGTAGAAGCTAGGTATTCTTAATTTTTGGGTCTCTCTCCATAATCCATCAGCAAAAGTATGCTAGGATGACTCTCCATTGAAGGGTGCATCTTTTTGTCGAAGCGGAATTCGATTCCAAGCATTTTTAGTTTTCAATGCGGAAATTAGGGATTTCTACAGAAGAGTAATTTTTGAGTGAGCCTAGCATAGGATTGTTCTCCTCATCAAAATCGAAGTTTAGAGACCTGGATCAAGAAACATTAGAGGAAATTTGGGGTCTAAAATGGGCCTTATAAGAAAACGTGCCAAAATAAGTTTTTGTGAGTTGGAATTCAAGAACCAATAGAATTTCAATAAAATAAGTCAACCATAATGGTTGAATTGACATATTTGTCATTAAAAAAAACTATTTTTTTTGTTCGTATTTTTGACATATCTCATTGTGTTTTTACTCAAATTTCGATCGGGAGAGCTCGTTGGATGCGGAATTTGATTCCGCATCCAACGAGTACCCACAATGCATACTTTTGACGGACCCAGATACCCCAAAAACAAGAAATTCCTGGAAAAACGTGATGATGACATCATCATCACATTTTTTTCAGGTATTTCTTGTTTTTGGGGTATCAGGGTCTGTCAAAAGTATCCAGTGTGGGTACTCGTTGGATGCGGAATCAAATTCTGCATCCAACGGGCTCTCCCAATCGAAATTTGAGTAAAAACACAAGGAGATATGTCGAAAATACGAACACAAAAAGTAGTTTTTTTCTTTGTTCCTCCAAAATTAATCAATATTATTTTATTATTTTAACTATTATTTTATTTTTTTAACTATTATTTTATTATTTTCCTTAGAAGGCCCATTTTAGACCCCAAAATTCCTCTAATGTTTGGTTGGGTGAGACTTAGGGAAAGTCAAACCCTAGTTTGACCCCAAGCTAGAAAAAACGCTAAATACTAAAAATGCTAAGTTTTGGTACATTCGCTATATGCCGAGATTGGCGAAGGATCAGGAGCTGAAAATTCCAGGGGGGGGAAATAACATCCTGATGTACAGTGTTTCCAAACATCAGCCTCAGATTCGCTATATTATGGGAGATATGATCCCTCCAAGTTAGCGTTCCATCCTTTTCCAGAATTCATGCCTAAATAGGACACCTGGGGAGAATTGCTATAGCTTGGGCTACACAGGTCCAAATGGAATTTATAAATATTTTCAAGAAAGGGAACGGAGTTTAATTTTTGTGTTCCCAATTTTAGACTCAGAAGATGAACTAGTGACACGTGGCAGTCCATACAACTTCGTTATTCTGAACAGTCTTGTAACATGTCAGCTTGGGAAAAGGATCATAAATTCCAATTGGTGAAAGAAATTCTGATGAAAACTATGGTTTTGGATCAGGAACAAGCGAGGTTACCTCAGTGCAAAATTTAAGAAACAGAAGAGTAGTACTTTTGGATATATCATAGAAAGAGTGACAGAAATTTCTATAGAAGAAATTGGAAAACTAGGGCTTCCTATTCCGGGAGCTTCCCTCCACTGTTTTCAGAAAAAGGATTATATTGCACAGGTCCATTTGAAGAGATCTATATTTATATCCAATAAGATCTGAAATATTTCAAGTTTTTAAAATTAGGGTTTCTCTGAGATCATCCAGCTCCGGAACCAGGACGGACACCTCAAATCGGTAAGATCTAATCCTTTGCTATTTTCATTTGAGGTTCTCATTTCAAAGTGATCTATCACATCAGCTTGATGATAAGCTTGGTTAAGTTGACAACTTCCAAGTATGGAAGTATATGACCTCTCTGAAGAAAATGAATTGGACACCTACATGAGTAGAGAGGTTCCAGTTCTAGAGGGAGATGAGGTTAGAAGCCTTACACAAGAAGAAATTGGTCAAGGCCAAGAAGATCATTGTTGATTCAATCACAGATCAACTTGTACCACAAGTGTCTTCCCTAAAGACGATGAATATGTTTGATTCCTTAACCAAGCTATTTTAAGGGAAGAACATACATTAGAAGATGACCTTAAGAAACCAATTGAAGAATGTGAAGATCCAGAATGCAGAGACCATGCAGTCATAAGGGTCTCTCAAATCAAGAACAACTTGAAGCGGTAAAAGAAGAAGTGAAGAATGCAGAAGTGGTGATGGCCACCTTGAATGGCCTCCCAGGACCATGAGATTCATTGATTCAAGGAATGTGTGCTAGAAGGAAGTGATTACTTTCAGTAGACTCTAGGAAGAAGAAGAAGAGAAGATGGGAGCAATTGAATATCAAGCTCTCACCATCCAAAGAAGATCCCTCAAGCGATGAGGAATATGAAGAACTCAAATCTTGAAGCACCTCTTATCCACCTTAGAATTTGGATAAGAAACATTTATATCATGAATGAAGAAGACGATGAAGCTGAAGGCTCAAGAAGGAGTCTACCCACAAAACAAATAAAGATAAGTATTCAATTGTCATTTCATGATATTGTTTTGATATGCATTTGTTCATATTCAGTTGATGTATTATGCATGATAGGATGTTTGCATTAATGACAGTATACTACTAATATGCATGTGATGGGTAAGTATCTCATGGTGCTATACAACTCTCCATTTCTACTTATCTAGAATGAAACCTCTTTGCTGACATATTGGATTAGTGCACAATCTCAATGTTGTCCTAGTAGAGATGGAAGGCATCTAGAAAGTTTCAGTGAGATATGGATGAATGTTGTATTGGATAAAGTAGTTGCATGATCATATGTTTATGCATAAGAACTTGCCAGTATGAATATTCCTTATGAAATGTTTCTAACCATACAAATGCATTTGACTTGTAGGAAAGATCGCGTACATAATTGCCTAAAAGCAAAGAAGAATGAGACTTGTTCCGGAGAAAAAGTGATGACAGTTCAAAGATGAAAAATAATATGACGAATACAACAACATCATTGGTGCAGAATATTCCAAGAAGAAATGGAAGATCAGTTCAAGAAGAATGATGTCTAGGATGCAGTATCGATACATGAAGGGAAGTTCGTAGTTCCATCGTGCAGTAGATGGAAACATCGTGGGATACAAGGAACAATTCAAAGAGACATTTGCAGCTAGTGGGAGTTGAGACACATGACAGATAGAATCATGTGTGCAAATGAAAGAAGACCTTGTACAAGCTCAGAATACCCCCATGGGATAACACATACATGAAGAGCTTGATGAAGATATGAACCTTTACTAGAAGGTTGATAGAGGATGACAAGCTCACAGATGGGTGCAAGATGAAATTTTGAAAAAGTTCAATAGAGAGGATCTTGGTATCCAGTGATCCTAGATGGATACATAGAAGATTAGTAGCATAGGAAGCTACTTGTCACTCTAGTACAAAATGTTTCAGTGCATAGAGTACAGAAGACAGAGGGAGTATGATGCTTCAGAGGAAGTGAATACAGAAGATCCTGTGTTTCGACATGGTACGACAGGATGGACAGATTACTGATGACTCTAGGCTTTACTGAGAGTAAAGTGGATTCCAACCTTTTCCTCAAGGTTGAAGGCAGAAGACCAGTGATGCTCCTGTTATGTGTCGATGCACTATTTTCTAGGCATGGAGGTGTGGACAAGGGAAGTATGATCTTGAATAGGTTCAGGATGATGGAATGCATGACCACACCTATGGCATCGAACATGAATCTATTGAGTGATGCTTCATCAGTGTCGGTTTATGCTACGATGTATCGTCACATGATTGGGTCATTGATGTACGTGATGAACACAAGACCGGACATTTACTTTGTTGTGAAAACCTTGAGCCAGTTCTTGACAGATCTGAGAAATGTTCACTTGATTGCTGTAAAGCACATTCTGAGGTACCTAAGGGGTATAGTTGATTATGGGATCAAGTACGATGCGAATCAAAAGATTAACCTAGAGGGTTATGTTGATTCAGATTGGGCAGGCAGTGCCATCGATAGGAAGAGCACTTCAGGGTGTTGCTTCAGTATGGGATCAGGTGTGATCTCTTGGTTTAGCAGGAAGCAATCCTGTGTGGCACTGAGTACAGCTAAAGTAGAGTATGTCGCAGCTTGTTCAGCTAGTTGTGAGGCAGTATGGTTGTGGAAGCTATTGTTTGATTTATTTGATCTCTAGTTGGATGCTACTTGTATACATTGTGACAACCAGAGTTGCGTGAAGTTGTCAGAGAATCTAGTGTTCCATGAAAAGTCAAAGCATATTGAGATCAAGTATCACTATATCAGGGATATGGTGCAGAGGGGAGCAGTGAAGCTCCAGTATGTTGCGACAGAGGAACAGATAGTTGATGTCTTGAAAAATCCATTGGCTAGGGTGAAGTTCGAGTACTTTAGGGAGAATCTTGGTGTTCTACAGATCGAGATTTCCTACAAGGGAAAGTGATGAGTCCCATAGCCTTTCTGTCATGGTGAGAGGATTGGTTCCTTCCATGGTCAAATGTAAGGGATGAGCCATTCTATCATGGTGAGAGGATTGGTTCCTTCCATGTCAGATATGAGTGCTTATCCATTCTGATATGACTGTAGGATTAGTTCCTACATGATTAGATATAAGGGCTACTGCCATTCTTTGAATGGAGCTGCCTACCAGGAAAAATCAGTCTAGGACTGAGGTCCGTTCTGATATGACCATGAGATGTTCTCTCACATGATCAGATATGAGTGCATGGCCATTCTGATGTGATAAAGGGATGTGTTCCCACTTCATCATATGTAAGGGTTGAGCCATTTTGTCATGACTAAAGATTTAAGTTCCTCCCATGTCAGATGTGAGTGCTGGCTGTTCTGACTTGGTGTCAGATATAAGGGATACCACTATTCTTTGAATGGAGCTACCTGGTGAGGTACCAGGAATCCTCAGTCTAGGACTAAAATCCATTCTGATGTGACTGAGGGATGTGTTTCCACATGATTAGATGTAAATGCCGTGGCCTTTCCAGAGATGATAGTAGTTTGGGTTCCTATCATGTTGGTGGTTGCAAGTGCTGATCCTTTTCACAAATGATAGTAGTTTGAGTTCCTATCATGCTAGTGATTGCAAGTGATGTGCCTTTTCATAGACAATAGTAGTTTGAGTTCCTATCATGCTGGTGATTTTAAGTGCCGAGCCTTTTCACAAATGATAGTAGTTTGAGTTCCTATCTTGCTGGTGATTGTAAGTGCCGTGCCTTTTCACAGATGGTAGTAGTTTGAGTTCCTACCATCCTGGTGATTGTAAGTGATGTGCTATTCCACAGATGGTAGTAGTTTCAGTTCCTACCATGCTGGTGGATGTGAGTGCTGTGCCTTTCCACAGATCACAGTATTTTGGGTTCCTATCATGCTGGTGGTTGTAATTGTTGAGCCTTTTCACAGATGATAGTAGTTTGGGTTCCTATCAAGCTAGTGAATGTGAGTGTTGGGCCTTTTTGATATGATTGTAGGATTGGTTCCTACATGATCAGATGTGAGTGTTGGGCGTGCCTTTCTGACGAGTAGGTCAGATGTAAGTGCTGGGAGGGCCATTCTAAGTTAGTGTCAGATATAAGTGCTGAAGAAGACCTACATAGAGGCTAGGCCTACAACCATCATGAAAAAGGGCTGGCGAGAAGAATCATGAGATAAAAACCTTGATGTTCTAGATCCAGTGATGATTGCCAGTGATGATCCAGATCCAGTGAAGATGATCCAGCAGTGATGATCTAGATCCAGTGAAGATAATCTAGCACTGATAATCCAGATCAAGTGATGATCCATATCCAGTGATGATGTTGAGTGATGATATAGATCCAGTGATGATGATCCATATCCAGTGATGATCTAGATCCAGTGACAATGATCCAGATCCAGTGATGATCTAGATCCAGTGATGATGATCCGGATCGAGTGATGATCCAGATCCAGATGAAGATGACTTGAATATGAAGATGATGAGAACTCAATGATGATTCAGATGATACAGAGAAGAAGACTTATGCTGATAAATTATGTCGAGAGAATACCTTCCTAGTTAAGAGGTAGTGTTGATGTAATTGTAACTTCAGAATTTATTCATCCGTATTTCTTATGTATTGTAACCTGATTTTTATCGCAAGATGTATTGTAATGTATTTGAGTCATGTCACACCCCGATGTTTATTTCGAGAAGTTTCTATAATGAGAAAGTAATGTCAAGTCATTGTGGGTAACCCTCCTATTGGTCAAGGGTTAAAGTCCCCACAGTTGTGGGGCCCTTGGCTTATTAGAATATCTTAGTGAATTCCACCCTAGGTGAGTCATTGTAAGTCGGGGAAATAGTCCCCACCATTGTATTACCCTCCTATTGGTCAGAGGAGGCAAATTCCCCACAAGTGGTGGGGCACTAGGGTTATTAGACACTCCTAGAGATGCCGGCTCTAGTAAGTAATTGTTAAGTGAGGTTGACATGTTGGAGTGGGTTCCAAGTGAATGAAATAATATAAATAGACAGTGAGATCCTCTCTATTTATCATACTCATATAGACACTCACTCATTGGGGCGCATGAGTGAGAGAGGAGAATCTCTCTCATTGTGAGAGAGAGAGACTACTGCTGTTGGGAGATCATCTTACTTTTTTGGGGTTTTACCTTTTGGTGCTAATTCTATCTCTGAGGAAGTTGTGTGGTTTTCTCCTTTATGGTTTCCCCAAGGAAAATTATTTATGTCTCTTGTCTCTTGTGTTGTGCTTGTGTTTTATTGATGTGCATGTTATTCTCTCAGTTAAAGATCCTAAGATCATAATGGTAGCTTATATGATAAAAATCTAACAATGATGTACTCCTTTTTGTTAGTTAAACAACAAATTAAATTGTTTCACATGTGTATATTTAATCAACTTGTGTCCCTATTTTCACAGGTTCTCCTAGGCATTATTTTCTGACACATGCTCCTGCTAGGGAGATGAGCGGCAACCACATTGGTAGTCGCTCTATGCGTGTGAGCGGCGAGGATGATACTACTGGTGTCGGTGGTGAGGTTCCCCACGATACAGGTACATTAAATGCATATATATTTTTCTTTCATTTATCGACACCTTTAATTTATATTGATTTCAATTTCACCTATAGTTGATGTATGTATTTTGACTGACGTTTATGCACAACAGGATTTGAACCCAAAATCCGACGACATCCAACATCGGGTACGGATGTGTCGGATTGCAATGACAAAAAGTACTATACCTTCTGAGATATTTTCGAGTCATTGAATATCTGACTGATACAACATCTATTTTTTGACGGCCCATTGACGTTGGTTATGCGACGGTATTGGTGTCGAATATCCGACCATCATGTGTCAGATATTTGCACCACTTAAGGTGTCAAAAAAACAACACCCATGTGTCAGATTTTTCTAATGGTCATTATTTTTACGCCATGAAATATTCGATGAGTGTGTGTTTATAAACATTCGTGAAGTGATGAACGGTTTCAAGAATTGTTTTATTCTTCAACGAGTGGTTCCGAATTTTTTTTTTCTTCGACAAACATTTTGTAGGAAAACCTTTATTTCTTCAACAAACCTTCGTTTAAGAAAATTGTGATGCGTGGAACTTGATTTTTTAAGATTGTCGACAGTATTCATTCATGAAGTTTGTGACAAAATGTCAAATATAAATATTCCTAATCCAAATGAAAACAATCGACAATTGCTTGCTAGACTATGGGATGCAGCAAAACGAAGGGGTGATGGAAAATGTTATTTTCCATGTACTCGATGCAGGGGATTTAAGAGGAGAATAATATTGATCTCAACATCCACAAAACGTTGCAGGGAACATGGACACGTTGAGGGGGGGAATGAATATCGTCCATTTGTAGGTTTTGCATTATAAAGTTTTTTATAATCTTTGCTTTGGTAAATGTATGTAGTTTTTTAATATTTCCTATATTAATGTATATCTATTGATGTTTCCATGTATTTATAAAGGAAAAACACACAACGACATATCGTCCAAAGGAAATGATTTCAGAACAAGTTCCCAATCAGGATCATGGAGTGTCTATGTTTAATGGAGAACAAGTGAATGATCATATTAAACAATATGATCATACTGATAACGTAGTTGAAGAGGATGGTATAGATACATTGATCCATGATTCATCTAATGTTGGAATGGATGATGATGATGATGAGGATGCGGATAATGAAAATGATGATGACTTTGATGATGTTCATGATATACCTCTTCTCGATAAGGCACATGGACCCCTTTATGAAGGCTTGAAAATAAATCTTTTCTCTGCTGTATTGTTGAAAATGAACTTGAAGGTTATGAATGGTATTTCAAACATATCAATCACACGGATGCTAAGGTATGTAAAATAATCAATCACATATATAGGATTGTCATAAATTTTATATGTATTCCTCTAATAATTGTATTGTTAACTCATTATTGATAATCGTATGGATGAAGTGTGTTTTGTTAATATTATTTATTTATTACATTAACGATATATATTTTTTGTAGCTTGATATCTGAATTTTTGTTACCACCATCAAATATCGTACCTTGCACATATCGATATTTGTCTACCATCATGAAAGATATTGGAATGTATTATGAAGCAATTCATCCATGCCCCGATGACCATGTTATATATTATAATCATCATGAATTTACAATAGAATGTCTGGAATGTCATATAAGTAGATATCAAACTGATCAAGTAACAAAAAATGTGCCTCAGAAGTTTCTTCGTTATATTCACATCATTCCACATTTGCAACGAATGTTCACGTGCAAAAACATAGTGCAATTTATGGATTACCATGCAAGGAACATAAGTCAAGATGATGTTATTCGAATGCCTGCAGATGGTTCTTCTTTTAGAGATATGGAGGAAAAATGGCCTCACTTTAAAGAAGAACCATGTAATCTTAGGATTTCTTTGGCAGCAGATGGTGTTAATCCATTTGCACAGATGAAATCCATTTACACTGTGTGGCCTATTTTTTAATTAAAAACAACATTCCTCCATGGTTGTCAATAAAGAGGGAGCACATAATGTTGTAAATTATCATTCCATGTCTTTTGGGTCTACAACTATTTTATTTCTAATGTAGTTGTGGAATCTCATTTGTCGTATTAGGTTTCCTAATTTCATTTGTATATTTCTGCATTTTAATTACTCTTGTGCATGGTTTATATATATTAATGGTTCTCATAATTATATATTTTATATGTTCTTGAAATCAATCAGATAAGTTCCAAGTCAAAGATATGAATGTATATATTGATCCTCTTATAGATGAGCTACTGAAGTTATGGAATGGAATCACTATGTATGACATATCTATACCAATACGACAAAGGCAATTTCAATTCCATGCAATGGTTGTATGGACAATACATGATGCCCCTAGGTTAACCCAATTTTGTGGTTTGTATTTTTTAGTTCCAATTTAATTGCATTTAATTATATGAAGTAGTTAATATAGTTTATATATAATTATAATTGACATAGATATTCCATATCTATATATTGTAGGTCTTCAGACAAAGGGTAAATTTGCATGTCTAGTTTGTGGACCTAAGATCAAATCTAGTCCCTCAAAAAACATAAGAAAGGAGGTATTTGATGAGTATAGGTATTTCCTCTCTAAGAATCACATGTATAGAACAACCAAAAAAAATCTTTTCAATGGGAAGCAAGAGAATGCATTAAAACCACGAAGAATGACACCTCACCTTTGGAAGATGCAATACAATAGAAATCGTCATCATGGTACGTATGGATCATCGTATATGAATTGTTATGTATTTTAGTTTTTATTGTGAGTTTTCTACTATAGTGGCCATATTTTATTTATAAACTAATATTCATGATGTCCATCTTGATCGTGAAGGAATTAATGGGCTTTCATGAGGAATGAAAACTTATCCTATACAATTCAATAGGTTTCCCTACTATGAGCACCTACAAATTGCTAATTTGTTTGATACAATTCGTATTGGAAAGAATGTGACTGAAACATTATGGTGACTACTGGAGCTAAGGAGGGAGAAAGATAAAGTTGTGAAATCTTGCAAAGACATTCAAGAAAGCAACCATGCAATGAAAGATGTCATCCAATTTCATAGAAATGGAGACCAAGTTAATATAAACTCAATTCCATGGATGTTTACAGAGCAACAAAGCAACGTTGTCAAAGAAGTAATGCAAAAAATTAAATTTCCCACTGGATTTTGAGCGAACTTGAAGAATATAATAACAAAAAAGGTGATTTTGTAGGGGTGAAAACACATGATTGGCACATCTTCATCAAGGTAATTATTATTGTTATGTCCATATAATTTTTTTTGTTTCATTTTATTGCATAATTTTTTTTCTTGATTGTATACTCTTTGTTTAATAAATGGTGTGGGTTGTATATTGATACAGTATGTTCTACCTATCTCTCTCTCGGACAGCTTTGACAACAATGTCAAACAAGTTATATATAATATTGGTAAATACATGAGGTAACTAGAGATTAGTTGCTTCTGCTTAGTGTTTATTTAATTCTCCATATAATTTATATTTTCTTTTGTGCACTATTTCATGATATTTAATTAAATGTTTTTTTTGTTGAATATCGTTATTGGTTTTTGTCACTTGTAGATGGTTGACATGTAAAGAAATCTATAAATATGATATAAATTATTGGAGGAGAGAAATTCCTCGTCTCATGTGTGAAATGCAGAAGCATCTACCTTCCGCATTTTTTAATGCATAGGAACACTACCTCATACACGAAGTTGAGGAGATTGAGATGTGTGGACCCATGCACTCAAGGTCGATGTGGATGGTTGAGAGGCACTTGAAATTTATGAAGGGTTTGGTGAGACAACGAGCACATCCTAAGGGTTCTATGTTGGAAATATATATGGTATACCAAAACATGTTGTATGTCAGTGACTATATTGCTTTGTTAGCGTCAAAGCTCAATTTACGTCACATTTGTGATCTGGACTCCAATCACAAATTTGAAGGGGAGCAACTGAAGGGGAAAGGTAGATCGAGGAAGGTGAAAGGTAATTATTAGCTAATGGATGTTTATAACATCATTCATATTCTAATTGCATTTTCTAGTTATTGCATAAATGAAGAGCATATAATACTTTGTTCAGGAAATTTACACCTGTCTTTCATTTTAATGATTATTGTCATCAAGCAATTGGTCGAAAATGGGATGCAATTCATTTATACATCGCAAACAATATTGACTGGATGAAAGAATGGATTGAACGATGCAAACAATCGGGTCATGGAATATCATCGGAATGTGTGGATTCATTGGTAAAAGTTTCACATCGCAATGGAGATAGAAATCTTACAGAAAGGGAAATCGATTTATCATATGGTTTAAAAGATAAAATGGCAAGCATATTAATCAATCACTCTAAATATTTTATGTTGCAAATTACATTTTGACGTACATGTTCTTTTCCATGTATTGTTTCATAACTATTGAATCATTGTGTAATATTTTTGTGTATTTCTTGTTGCAGGTAAAACACCATAAGGCTATGGTCTGCAATGGTTGTAGATATGGCATCAAAAAATTGGATGAAACAAAGAAAACATCTAATTGTGTGATATCTGCAGTCTTTGAGGTCACCAATGTTTCATCTAGAAGTGACAGACATCTAGACTCTCAGAAAATTAATACTATGGGTATTTGGAAGATATTCTATAGTGTGACTTTAAATCATTCAAGGTGGTTCTATTTGTTGTCAAATGGTATAGGTTACGATTGAATCAATGTGATCTCGATAGAACTATTGTTGAACACGATAATGGATTTACCGTGGTAGATACAAGGTTGTTTGAGCCAGGAACAAAGCCCTATGTTCTTCCAAGCCAATGTGAATAGGTATTTTACTCATAGGTTCCAGGTAAAGCGGGCTGGTCATTTGTTGTGAGACATGATCCAAGGGGAAGGCCGCTGAAGTATAACCTAGATGATGGTAATGAATACGGTTCTCTGGAAGAAGAAGATGATAATGAAGAGCATGGTCAACATGAGTTATATGATGATGATGATCCAGCAGAAGATGTCCAAGAATTAGTTGAATCAGATGATGCAACAAATAATTCCCATGAAGATTATACCAACGATGACATAATGAACGTAACTTACTTAGATGACGATGATGATATGGCCAATCCTTACAATGTTGACTCTGGATCTGATGATACGGATGATGACTTGGATGAAGAAGACGATGAAATATATTGAAAGTTAAATATTTAATTGACCTATTCTTTTATCTTATTTTTAAAAAAAAGAGTTACTAACATCATCATAATCACCATCATGTTGATCATCATCGTCACTATCACTATCATCATCATCATCATCACTAACATATTCTTTGAATGTTTTTTCCAGTTGTTGAATGTTTGAATGGTTTAATGAATGATTTACATAATGATTTA
>LPNX010074552.1:44253-64568 GCA_001517045.1 Pseudotsuga menziesii | reverse complement strand
GGGGGGGGGGGGGGGGGGGGGGGGTGCATAAGAGCTTCCACCTTCACGTGGTTGGTCCTGTTTAGTAGAGAATAGTAAAATATTCTTGAAACAGAGAGGATGTCAATGAATGGTAAGGAAGAATACATTAAAAACAATTATTTCTATAATTTAGTGTTTAATTTTCACTATTTCTATTTGACTCCTCCAATGGAAGTTGTTACAGATAGCGTTGACATACATGTTCATATTTAAGAGGAAAGAAATGGCATTTTGATGTGATCGATGACCTTATATACATAGTGTTTTTGGTTATCCATGTTTTATCAGGTGATCTACATATGTTTCGTCAATTCACTTATTGGTCCAAATACATAGAGGGAAAAGATTCGAGGGAAAAGTACTTTGTTATGACCCAAGAGGGGCACACATAGAGTTAATATATATTATATCACCCCAACAAGAAAATTTATGTAATAAATTGTATATGTAACATTGTTGGACCTAATAAAGGACCTACATGTGTAATGCATGAACACATATTCATACAAGTCATATAATTACTCTTGAGGGAAACAACGAATGCATACGTATACGTCCTATAATTACTCTTGAGGGAAACATGTGATTTGGATATAGGAATGTATTGGAGTATTTGAATGTTTTATTCTTCAAGTAGTTATTGTATAACTTGTTTGAATTATCTATCTTGAATTTGTACCATAAGTATACATTTGTTGCACATTATGTATACTCTTTGGTATGTTATGTTGTTTTCACTATTTGGGACATAATAAAAACCAATCAAATTATTCTCATTGAAAAAATGTAGGACAAAGTGTTCATATTTGTTGAATGTATTTTTTATCAGTAAAACTAGTGGAATTATTCAAATGTAATTTTGATGACTTAAAATAGTGGAATTATTCAATGTTAACAATTGTGGCAGATTGTCCATATTTGTTTGATGTACCTCTTGATAAAATCCATTTTATGGAAGCTCAACTATACAATAGAATTTGGCAATAATTTTAATTATTTGTTTTATTATTTAAATCAAGGTTATTTCCATTAACATATTTCTATTTTTTATATTAAATGTAGAAATATAAATTAAACAAATATTGCTTATACTTTTAAATTCAATATATGCTTGTTTTTTTTTTCGTTGGGAAAAAAATCATAATTTCATCACATCTTTCAGAACAAAATTACATTTTGTAGATACACTGCTTGTGTATTCAGAAAGTACCATAAGGGTCCATACAAAGAGTACAAAATAAGGGACAAATATAGTCCTTTCTACCCACATATATAAAAAAAATAGATATATCATGTTCTAGCCACATACTGAAATATGTCCAAAAATAAATATCAGAAATAGGTAACTGTTGTTATAGTGCACTCGGGTAGTATAGAGTGCTGATATAACCTGTTATATAATAAACAGTTTAGAAAAAATAGAGCAAAAAAATGTAATATGAGCTTCCATGATCATTCCTTTAAGGGACAATGATAATATTCATGAATGAGCTCCCCATGGTGTTCTTTGATCTACCATTGACCCATTGCCAATAGCAAGCTTTCCATGTCATATAATTCTGCACTACTGAGTCCATTTAATCTAATTGATAACAATAAAATAAATAAGGCTTGAATATTAAATTATATGAAAATAAATAAATAAACAATTTTTTTTCGAGATGGTATCTTAAAATTGACATTTAAATTTTATTACAATGATTGAAAAAAAGTTAAAATATTATTTCTAATTTGAGCATTTAAGTTTTATTCTTTCCTTTTATTTTGATTGATTTGTGTTCCAAGTCTTTTTTTTCTCAATAGGAAAAAAAATTGAAAATTTTATTAAAATCCAGACAAGTCTGTACAAAATTGTATGCAGATGCATACCACTGCTTATACAACCAGCATGTTGTAACAACCACTATTCCACAAGGAAAAAATTTACCATATAATCATCTCTATCCCAAGAGATTATGCCAAAAACGAGCTAGATATAAGTTCTCTGATGTTGTTGTTTATGTTACCCCTGAGCTTTTTGATAGTTCCAAACATGAGTTAGGCCTGTAGCCTATGCTCCTTTTGCTGAGCGGATAATACAGCCGAAGAAAGAATATTTTAAGAGAGTTCTATAGATATGTGTGTCCAAAATAGTCAAACAAGTTGCCTTATAGGAAAGGCTTCCGCAAAAGCTCTATGGTAAAAATCACAGACTTCCTCGTCTTTGTGTTCAAAAAATTAACAGGGCTTGTTCATCCCGTGTCTTTTTTTTTGCCCATTCCTTCAGCAGCTTCTTAACTAGAGCTAAATTTTGCAAAAAATGTGTTGCAGCATTTGATCCAGCTTTTTTTCCATAAGGGTTGCAGTTTGATTTTATGAGATCAAGTACCTCCTCATGCTTAAGCTAGGCTGCACCAAATTTAAAAGTATAGGTTGTTTTTTGAGGGTTTCTTGATACTTATAGGCAGATGGGTTGATGATCTGAGTCCCCTCCTAAGTCTACCCATTCCTTGAACTATAGATCATACTCCAGTAAACTTTCCTCCACTAGAAATCTATATAGTCTTTTTGCAATTCTATCTTTCCCTGTTCTTCTATTTGTCCAAATTGACTTGAGCTTCTGAGGATTCAGGTCCACCAAATTAAGGCTCTGTAACAGGTTTTGGAAGAAAGATTCCAAGGGGTCCACTCTTGCATTTGGACCCCATATCTCATGGGTCGCAATGGTGAAATTAAGGTCCCCCTCGATAATCACATTCTCCTTTTCTAGAAACTGAGAGTCTTGTACAGATTCCTAGAAAGCACTTGACCATTATAAGGCCCATATATGTTTATAAGGTTGAGTTGTAGGTTTGCTTCTACCCAGAAAAGTTCTATCCCCATTCCAAAGGGGGCTCCCCATGAGTTTTCACATCGCAACATGGTAGGGTTCCATACAATTGTTAAACTCCTGAGTGACCTTTTGCACTCTAGGCCAGAAAGGTGAAACTGCTTTAAATAGAGGACAAAACCCTAGATACCTCCTCTTCAGTGCCTAGGGTTTCCTACAATAGAATGATATCAAGTTTTTACACTTGTATCACTCTTTTTAGTGCAAGTTTTTTTCGGGTACTTTCCAGACCCCTGCAGTTGAGAGATAGAAATTTCATTTGGGATCCCCTTCAGGGGTTTGCACTACTCTAAGTGCCCCAAAAAGAGTTTTCTTCTTACCATTTTCTTGATCTCAGAGTTTTTTTTGATGGGAAAAGGATAGGAAAGAGGGTCTGCCTCTTCCGTTCCCCCAGGTTGGGAGAAATGGGTTTGCCCCCAAGCAGAATAAAGGGTTTTCCTGAGCTAGTATGTCCCTTGAATGGAGTTGAAATCTGATTGGGGAAATGGATTCATAATTAGGGGATGAGTTGATCAAGGGTTGGGGAGCACAAGACTGTGTGGGGCAAATAGGTCGCTCTTTTGAGCAGTAAGAGGGAGAAGCCAGGGAAGCAGGAGGGGATGGGGGTTTTTCCTGGGTGGGAGGGGGATGAACTGTCACATAAGTGTAGTTGTGTGTAGGTTCAACATCATTTATAATCAAATTATTTAACTGTTCTTTATAGAAACAATAGAGGACATACCTGTGAGGTGTTGCGTGCTTCCTTCGGTACGAAGTTCTGTTTGCTCTTTAATGGGGTGCTATGGCAGAACAGTCTTAGACCTTCTTGTGCCTAGTGTTGAACCTTTCTTCCCTTTATCCTATGGATTGTTATCCTTAAGGTACTTTCTTTTACGTGCTGTCATTGTAGATGTTGCAACAGGGAATTTTCATGCCAGATGTCCCACTTTGTGGCACCGATGACATCTAAACGGTAGACCCTCATAGTCCAATGGTTGCTGCCAAGTTACATTGCCTTTGATGAGGTTGAGGCACTCCTTCAACTCCATTTTGATGTCCATAGAAACCAAATTTTGCACCACATCCCTTTGGGTTTGCAGGTGTGAGAAATATTCTTCCAAGTATGTCCCTATGGCATTACCGAGGTCCTTCAGTGAGTCTAGGCTCCATAATTCTAGTGGCAGGCCTGGTAATCGTACCCATACAGACACTGTATCCATTCGTTCATTGTCGGCATTGAATAGGGGCATCCATCTCTTCAACAGAATGGGTATCATGCCATAGAAATAGTTTCGGTTCAATATTTTCTCTGCGTCATGCTTGTTGCCGAGGGTGAAACTATACCAACCCTTTGTTAATTCTCCTACCTCTGCCACAGATGATAAGAGGTCTACCCACTTTTTTTGAAACCATCCCTCCATCTCTTCAAGGGTATGGTGTTGGCCATGAATTTTCTCAATACTTACTCGGTCAGCCATATATTTCACTTCCTCAATGGCCACATTAACACCGGAGACCATATCTAGGTTTCCATAGGTTGGCACAATGCACTTGTTTTGCCTCTTTTTCCTGGGGCTTCCATTTTCTTCTTCCTCCTCTGGTGTGGTTCTTGCATATGGGTTGTGACTAGATTCAGAGGGTGAGCTTGGTAGAGATTCTTCAGTTCTAGCTGTTGCTACCACCGAGTTGACAAAACCCTCCACGTCAATGGCTTCTCCGACTGCGATAGTTTTTTGTGGAGGAGGTGGTTTCGACCATCCAACATTCAAAAAATCCCCCAATTCTGTAATGGTTTGATTAAGTATTGAGACATCCGGGTCCAGATGGAGGATAAAATCAGTGTATGCCACTCCAGATGGTGAGAAAACTGATCTTGAGTTGAAGAAACCCTTGATAGAATCCGGTGACAAGAAAAATGTAGGGTTTTCAGCTGAAGGTTCTATGGTAGCGCCTGTTGATGGGGATAGTAGAAATATAATGGTTAGCAGGTCGTTTTCTTGCTCTACCTCCCAGTTGTCCATGGCTGCACTGTCCCTTCCAGCTCGTAGCGCTAATGTTTGTGCCTGCGGTCAGGATGAGCTAGGCTGGGGTTAGGATGAACTAAACCAAAAATCAAGAAAATTTTCATATAAAAGCAAATAAAAACACAAAATTAAATTCTATTTAAAATTAAATTTCATTAAAATTATAATTCCAAGTTTTTTGTATATAAAAATGAAATAAAAAAAAATTAAATTACATTCCAAGTCTTTTATATATAAATATGGAATAAAAAAAAATTAAATTACATTAAATAAGACTTAAAATTATATTTCTCATTTTGAAGATTTATTTTCTTTATTTAAAAAAATAAAATGAGAATGCATAAAAAAAATATAAAATGTTAAAATAAAAATAGTGAAGATCTTGGTTTAAATAAAATAATATATTACATTACTCGTAATCTAGAATCACATATAACATTTCATGTTACAAGATTTTATGTCACTTACGGGGGTGACTATTACCCAAATCCACTTGGCAGCCTCGCAAACATGTTTGAAGACAATGATGTTGAACATACTAGATGGGAGGTATTAGTGAAAATTGGGTCATGTTTCTCCATACTAATGTAATTGGAATTGAATTTTCAGTTGTAATTAAACATTAAATTTGAAAATGAAGATGATGACGATGGTGATGATGGAGATGATGGTGATGGTGATGATGGAGATGATGGTGATGATGATCATGATCATGATCATGATGATGAAGATGATGATGATCAACATGATGAAGACAATGATGATGGAGATGATGATGATGATGACGATTATGGTGAAGAGGGTCATGATGATGATGAATATTATGGTGATGATGGTGAGGATGGTGATCATGAAGATGAAAACCATCTTCACCATCACCACTGCCATCCACCATCCACCATATTCACCATTACCATCACCATCCACCATCACCATCCATGTCACCATCATGACAATTATGGTGAAGAGGGTGATGATGATGAAGATTATGGTGATGATGGTGAGGATGTTGATGATGAATATGCTTACCATCTTCACCATCAAAATCACCATCCACCATCACCATCCATCATCTTCACCATCACCATCCACATCACCATCATCACCACCGTGACCACCATTAGTATCATGATCACCATCATCACCATCATGGTCACCATGACCATCATCACCATCATCATCATCACCACCATGACCACCACCATCTTCAACATCACCCTCATCACCACCATGACCACCATCATCACCATCACCACCATCACCATTACCATCACCATCGCCATCACCATCACCATGACCTTCAACATCATCATCATCACCATGACCCTCATCATCATCATCATCATTGTCATCATCATCATCATCATGTTGATCATCATCATATTCATGGTCATGGTCATTGTATTCGTGTCGTGGAAATATTTTAACAAAGAAAAGATCGGAAGATTTTTCAAAATGAAAAACTGGGTCAAACTTCTAAGAATTCAACTATTAAGGTAATGAAACCAAAACAAAACACTTAAACTAGAGCATTATAAATCTATACTATATTCTATAAACAATTACTGAAAGATAAAAATGAGCATGCACAAAAAAATTTCTGAAAGATTTTATGTCACTTAAGGGGGCGAATTATGGTGTTGATGGAGATGATGGTGATGATGATGATCATGATGATGAAGACGATGATGACCAACATGATGAAGATGATGATGGTTATGATGATGATGATGATGATGGTGATCTACATCATGATGCTAATGAAAATGATGATGAGGAGGAGGAGGATGAGGATCACGATGATGAAGACGATGATGATCAACATGATGAATATGGAGGTGATGATGGTTATGATGATGATGATGATGATGAATATGATGATTATCATCATCTTTTCCATCATCATCGTCATCATCACCGTGATCATTTCCATTGTCATCATCATCACGATGATGACAATTACGATTATGGTGAAGAGGGTGATAATGATGAAGATGATTACAATATTCAACATCACCATCACCATCCACCATCACCATCCATGATCTTCACCATCACCATCCACATCACCATCATCACCACCATGACCACCATCAATATCATGATCACCATCATCACCATCATGGTCACCATGACCATCATCACCATCATCATCATCACCACCGTGACCTCCATCATCATCCACATCACCCTTATCACCACCATGACCACCATCATCACCATCACCATCATCACCGTCACCATGTCCCTCATCATCATTTTCATTGTCACCATCACCATCACCATGACCCTCATCATCATCATGTTGATCGTCATCGTATTCATGGTCATGGTCATCGTATTCGTGTCGTGGAAATATTTTAAAAAAGAAAAGATCGGAATATTTTTCAAAATGAAAAACTGGGTCAAACTTCTAAGAATTCAACTATTAAGGTAATCAAACTAGAACAGAACACTTAAGCTAGATCAGTATCAATCTATACTACTATATTCTATAAACAATTACTGGAAGATAACAATGAGAATGCACAAAAAAATTTCTGAAAGATTTTATGTCACTTATGGGGGCAACTTATGGTGTTGATGGATATGATGGTGATGATGATCATGATAAAGATGATGATGATCAACATGAATTAGACGATGATGAAAACGATGATGATGGTGATCTACATCATGATGCTGATGAAAATGACAATGATGATGAGGATGAGGATCATGATGATGAACAAAATGATGAATATGGAGGTGATGATGGTTATGATGATGATGATGATGAATATGATGATGATCATCATCTTTTCCATCATCATCATCACCGTCATCATTGCCATTGTCATCATCATCATCATCATGATGATGACGATTATGGTGAAGAGGGTGATGATGATGAAGATTATGGTGAGGATGGTGATGATGAATATGATTAACATATTCACCATAGCCATAAAAATCAGCCATGAACATATATCATATTCACCATCACCATCACCATCCACATCATCATCGTCATCATCGATCTTTTCCATGAATGGAAATCCAATCATGAGACTTCATGAACAAGACAATTCAAAATTGAATATCAAGAATGTTAAAATATATAACCATCTTATTTTATTAAATGTATAAACTGAGGAAATATGTTTTTATTTGACATTAAATGGACATACATTTTGAGAAAATTGGGTCACGGTGCTCCAATGTGACAAGCACGTTGATACTTTGATGACGATGACGTTGGACCCTCATCATCACACATCATCATATTCATCATCATCCTCATAAGGGTATGGTCATCATCATGATCAACAACATCATCATCATAATCATCATCATCATTATCATCATCATCATCATTAACATCAACATCATCATCATCAAGGTTGTCATCATCTTTTTCATCATGCCGTTAGACTTTATTTTCATTTATCCAAGATAGGGATGTGTCCTTAAGTAGATGGTTCTTCCCTCATTAATGTTAAGGTTTATTATTCAAGTTAGGATGTTTTTATTCCTCTTAGGTTTGCATATCTCTATTGAACTTATATTTGCGACCCATAGTTCTAGAAGTCAA
The DNA here is from genome assembly GCA_001517045.1 of Pseudotsuga menziesii. NCBI lineage: Eukaryota > Viridiplantae > Streptophyta > Pinopsida > Pinales > Pinaceae > Pseudotsuga > Pseudotsuga menziesii. The sequence goes on along the minus strand of LPNX010074552.1, from coordinate 56,101 downwards.
GGAATCTATTAGATATAAGAAGTATTTCAAGGATACAAAACATTCCTTTCATTTAATTGGCTATATTCAACAATTTCCTTCTCATCACTTTTTGATTGAAAGGTTTGCTAGTATTATGCAATTTTTTTCAAAAATGAATATTTAAAGCAAACTAATTTTACTTATTCTTAATGTTGGTGGATTACAAAACAAGTATCTTTGAAGTATAGTACGTTTTACTTATTTTTAATGTTGGTGAAAAGTTCATATCACTACCTATATGTGGATATGTGTAGAAATTAACCTTCATATCACTACCTATATGTGGATATGTGTAGAAATTAACCTTCATATCACTACCTATATATGGATGATGATGATAAAATAATATATAATAAAAAAAATAGTAAACATAAAATACATATAATATAAAATATGGATGACTCATTTTGGACAGTCTTATGCAATTTGGATAGTTTTATGAATTTTGGAGTAGCTCCTTTCTGCCATTTCGTGGCGGCTCACGGGTTCGATCCACAGTTTTGATTTAGGAGCTCATGGCTCAATGGGTAAGCATCACCTCATTGTTTTGGGCATGTTGTGACAGGGTTTTTTGGGCATGCAATTGGTTCAGTGTTCTAGATTTGATGGGCATGCAACCAGTTTAGGGTTGTAGTATTTTTGGGCATGCTGTGATATTTGTTGTGTATTTGTGGGAAAACACCTACAACCACATTGATTCCAAACTGAATATTTAGATGCCCTAGATTTCCACATTACATTAGGATAGATGAGAGATAGGGGAAACATTATCTCTTGGCTCATCGTAGCCCACCCAACATCAGAGCTGCAAGGGAGTAAGGAGCAGTAATACTCGACCCGAATAGCGCAGTGGTTTACCTTCAAAAATAGTTCCCACTATTTATTGTGTGCCAAGATTTTGTTACAACAATTAGAAACCTGACTTGAATGAGATGTATCCTCCATCCCTATATGATTATAAAGGGTTTTGCAATGTTGGAATGAACTCGATTAACCGCTCGGTTTCCAAAATTGATCTAACTCGGTTTATGGATGATTGAATTTTTCCTCGTGTAATTTAGAACATCCATGTCTATATGTATCCGAGATATGCATCAAATCGAATGGATATCATATACAATAGGGTGGTTGTCCATTGTACAGGGGAAACACACGGATTAACAACATGAGGGAACGACAACAAGTTTTGTTTGGTCTTATTAAGTCCTTAATTTTTATTTTTTAAAATACCATTTTTTCGATGAGGTGGTGAGAGATGGAATCCATTTGGTTAGAGAAGGAAACGAGATAACAGGAATTCCATCAAGCCAAACCATGAAGAAAGACATTGGATATATATGGTTTTAATTGGAACTCCCCACCCTTAAGAGAGGATATATTTTGTAAAGGTTTAGGCTTGGAAAAGGGTTGTTGGTATTGTTATTAATGATGTTGTTATAATTGATAGCTAGTATAATATGGTTAAATAGTAGAAGGGTGTTGCATTTGCTTTAATTGTAAGTATTTTGGGATAATAGTGGATATTCATTCTTGTAATATGATCTGTACAAGACTTGTACTGGAATATTTTCCTGGACTTGTTGATTTCACCGTTAAGTTAAACCTAAATGATAAAAAAAGAGGAGCACTAAGCAAGCTACAACACTTTGTAGGAAATCAAATGAGTAGAGATATAATGATGTCAGTACTTGGAGATCTTATATAGTGGATGCTTGGTTGCTCTATAGGTTCAAAATATTTAGGTACCTCATTAGATGCTTCATTATATGAATCATATATGGGGTCCCCAAAACTATGATTATTGATTTCAAATATAACATCCAACTCTTAATGAAATTGATAAATGCATGCGCTTTCCATCTCATGGAATTTCGGAATGCATTCCTCCCATCTATGATTCTGAAATTCATTAGGATACCCCAAGATGTCTGAGAAAACCATTAGAATATTCTCTAAAGTGTTGGGTTATGCACTACAGAGTAGCACTAAAAAGGTTAAAACATCCACTCTACAAGATCTCCAATAACTAACATCATTATTTGTCTATTACTATAAAGGAGATGTACTAGAATATTTTCCTGGACTTGTTGATTTCATCATTAAGTTGAAGCCTAATATACATAATTCTGTGGACCTTTTCGGAGATAATTTTGCACACTTTTAAATGGATAACAACATGTTAATGATAATTCTAGGAAACGATAAAAATCATAAGACAGAAGTAAAACTTCACCTTGAGCACTTTTAATCCTGGGCAATGATTAAGCATTTCAGGTGTGTATGGATAGTCCATCCACCCTTTTCCCTAAGTCACTACCTCAAATTAATTCTCAACAAACCACAAAAAAAATAATTTTGGGTGCAATCTCAGCATAAATAACATCAGTCCTGAGTTTGTTGCAACTGTGGAGAAGGCACCTTAGGCATAAAAAAGGAACTACTGTGAACATTTAGGCAAATTGGAGTTGCTTATAATGATGAACCTGCATGTAAGGTGATGAGTAGCAACTGGAGGCTGCCCTAATGAAGTCAGTACTTTAGCAATATACCTCAGATAGGTCATATCATTGATGTATCTCAAGATACTGTCAACAACAATAACATCCACTTTCAACCCTGTCACAAAGAATGGAAACCTTGTTTCAATAGAGAAAAAAAAGGTAGGTCAGATTGATTATTTTATTATGAAATAATGTAGGTCGGATTGATGGCTGTAATCCTAAATTTTGTTGAAGATGTTAATCCAACAAAATGACCATTTCGATTTTTCCACCACTTAGTTTAGGGTTCTTCCCCTCGGCCTTTGAAATTTTTTTGATGCAATTTATGTAACTTCAATTCTTCAAATTCATGATATAGAAAGCCTTGGGAATACACATTTTGTATGTACCTCAAATGATATATGGATTGTGCAATAAAATTGGCCCAATATCCTCATTCAACCGTGAGGTGCTTAGTTCACTGGAAATTGGGTTATATAATACTTGGCAATTAATGGACAATCATGAATCTTATGGTTTATGCTTTGGGTCTTGAAGCAAGTACTAGGTATTTTGATGTCCTCCATTTGTTATTTGAAAATTTTATGTCAAATGTCAATGTGTCTGATTTTTGTTCACCTCTCTTACATTTAACATAAGAAGATGACATTTGTGGTTTAGACAATTGGTTAGCTTTATAATTATTCCCTGGTGTGAGTGATATTTGATGTTTCCTTTCCCTTTTTCCATCCCCTTGGTTTACAAAATCAAACGGTTCTTCGTATGTTTGTAGAAGATTTCTCTTGATTTGACTGAAGCTCCTAGTATATATAATAGATTGTTTTGTTGGTAGAGACTGTTGAAGATTAAAAAGGTTTCATTTATCCCTAGATGATTATAGTGAACCTATATGTGGTGTTGAAGAAGCTAACCTCAACCTATTTTATGATGGAGTAGAGAAGGACAAGTTCAAGATTTTCTTCTTGAATCCTTCTGTATATGCTTAATAATCTCAACACAAACCAATTGATGCCTCTCAAAGAGTCTATAAGACTATAATTTGTTTCAAACCTCAAGTTTGTGAAAATGACAACAATATATTACACAAATGATGAGAGAATAATAAAAGATCGATAAGCATTAGTGTCACTTGAAACATATAGCATAGAATCTAATGATAAAGAAGATGATGGTGTTCTTGTTGACAACATTAGGTTAATCTATGCCTCCTTGATGAGTGATCACAAAAGGATAAGAACTTGGGTCGAAGTTGGAGGTGAACCAAACCATTTGCTAATTTTTCTCCAAGTGGAAAGAGAGGAAAGGTCCAAAATGCATTCAAGTTTAATATGGTTGGTTGGAGAAAAAGACTTTGTCAGCTTGATCAAAGTACAATGCAAGCCATTTAATGCCACCCTATTAGGAAATTGACAAGAAAATAGCACAGGATGAACAACATTATCATCACTTGAATCACATATCATAGAAATTAATGATAAAGAGAAAAGGAAACAATCTCTTTAGGTAAGTGTTTTGAGCCTTGTCTCACTATATTTAGAAGACAATTTCAAAGGATTCATCAAATCATTGAGGAAGGCATGATACAGTTAATTTAAGAGCCTTTTGATCTATGCGGAATAGTATTTTTTGGTTCTTTCTACGATGGGCTTGCCTTAGGGTTGAAAATTAATATGTTAATGTTATACCATAAATTACTATCCAAAATTGTCTTAATGATGGGATGGAACATTGTAAAATAATATTTCCAAATGAACACTACCTTCTAGGGTTCCATATTCATCTTCAAGGTAGAACTTGTGACATGAGGATACATACTAGATCGGCATAAAACTATGTTTCTTTGAGGAATGGGTGAAAAATAGAAGACTACAAATCAATGATAAGTTACGGATAATCTTCATTAGAAAAGGACCTTTTGGTAGAAAGAACAGGGCATCAATTCATCCTCCATTGGATTCCTTGAACCGTTCATCTCTCTCCCGTTCGTTCATAGATCTCAAAATATTTACTTTGGGAACAAAGTACTTATATAGTTCGATCAAGGCCATCAACTATGGAATATCATGAAAGAAAGGATATTTTTCATGTTTCACTTTTGTTGTCAAAAGGAAGAGTGAAAAGTTAGGAAGTACCAAAGCTTGTCATTATGTGCATGTGGACTTAATGTAGGGAGAGAAGTCATGTCTACTTTTTTGTTATTGAATGGGAGCAATGTTGAAACCACAATAGTGGCTTATAGATGGATATTTAATAACCATTGGAATATTTATGAGTTAGTCATAAGACATTCTAGTGTAGTGTTGTAGGATCGCCACTATGAAAATAAGGCATTGACTTGATAGTCACAATACCATTAGTATGATAAATTATGGGAGAGAGAAAAACACCCCTACATAAATATTAACTGATAAGTATGGTTTTGGTGTGTCATTTGGAGAATAACATCCTCTAACAATAGTTGTTATTATGACTCTTAAAGGGTCCTACATGAGATCTAGACACTTTTAGCTAAAATGGATAATCGTCTACAACATCACAACAACATTCATGGGAAAACTAAAAACCACTTACAACCATCAAAAGTAAGGGTTACAACAAAAACGACTGTAGAGTAAGGAGAGAGGAGTGGCCAAGAAATTGAGTAATCGGGCCAATGTAGAGTGGAGAAGTGACCTAGACATTTGGAAGAAGAGATTAAACAAGATTCCTTGAAAAAGGAACTCATGTAAAAGATGATTTTTGAGGGAAGTGACCAACATAACAACTCTGTATCACTTCTATATGAAGTAAATGTAGATGAATGCGGAGATATCTTCTTTCAAGGAGATAGTCCATTAAAGGAGAACCTCCAGGCCCTGTACAGACATATATTAACATAAATTACAGTGTTATATTTGCTGCATGTGCAGAAAAGTTCGTCTCAAGCTTGACAACGTTGAAAGGATAAATTCCAATGGGAACAAGAATAAATATGAAGTTTTTGAATGGAAAAAGGGAATTTGGAACTCCTCTGAAAGAAGTTTGTGTAATGTTTGTTTTTATGGATTACAGAGACCTATGAATTGGCTCTTTGAATTTAATGAGGATCAAGAGCATTAGACATAGACTCATTAAATATGCAAATATTATTGTTGAAAGGGAGTTAGGCCAGTAATAAGAACACCTGCATATCCAAATACACAACCACCATAATCACTCCAACATTCTACATGTCATCATACATGCTATATGTGATGTATGTTTCTAACATATTTCTAGAGACGTGAAAGCATTGGTGACCAAGCATAGTGCCCATCCATGTATATTGCCAAATCCTTTAGGAACACACATTTATAATACATTATATAAATATTTGTGAGCATATCATAGTGCCCATGTATAACATGATATTTTTTGAGCCCATGCAATACATGTTAGGAAAAGGAAATGCACGCAATAAGTGAGAATGAAGACTTGTATGTAACTAAAAGAGGGGCAAACATTAGAATTTTTAGGGCTACCAAATGCCCACACCTATTACCCAAACTCATTCTTGACAAGACTTTTCCTTAGGAAGTAGGAAACTTTTACAATTTTTTTGCTTATAAATCTTTCCAAGTTTTTTGCTGGTATTTTTCTATGTTTTTGCCAATTTATTTCCTGGCCATGGTGCAGGTAGAACCAAACAAGTATTTGTCAAACCTGTCTTCCTCCGGCAAGGGGAGTTTGGGAAGGCTATATGAAAGTGAGACATCTAGTAGGTCTAAAAGGGATATATCAACTATATGTCAGAAGATCAAAAGAAAATTCAATACATGCATGGAAATTTTTCTCAAAGGAGGGGGTCATGTTCCTATGATGATGAGACAGTGGGAGTCATCGAGGTGCCCTTCAGGTACAAACACCTACTAAAACAATGGGTGCCTAGGGATCTTCCTCAAGTAAACACTAATTTTTGTGTGAATGAGAGGATATATAGAATTGCACCGTCGTCATTGCATGGATTGGGTTTTTTTTTCATGGATGGCATAAAGGTTGGAGTATGTTGGAAATTCTTACAAATATAGTGATTGGATGCACCTGGTCCAATATAAATGAAGTATGTGTAGATATGGGTTGTTAGCAAATTATATACAACTGAAAGACAAAGCTCAAAATAAAGGAGCAACATTGTACATGAACGGAAGGCCAAAAAAAACTGGTAATATTGCAGGGTTTATAAATAGTACACAACCGAGGTATACATTCAATCAAACCAACTACATATTCAAGTTGCGTGAAGCAAACTGTGTCTTTGTATGTGCAATTAAATCAATAGCTGCTGGAAAATAGAATTGTGTAGATACAAACACGGTTAGTATGGTTGTGGTACATCCAACAATTTAACCAACCTTTTATTAATTATTTTAACATCTATAGGATTTTTCATTAGTATGTAATTGTAATTTTCTACTTTTCTCGTTTCATAAGGTAATTTTTAGTATGTTTTTTATGCAGGGTTCTCTCAGGGGCACCTCCCTCTCCGTAGATGTTTGTAGACCTAAGTCAAGGCAGTAGGTATACATCGATATTGCCAATGTAATAAATTTAGGATGGACATATAGATCTATTGTTTTTTATTTCCATTAGTATATTCGGTTCATTTATATAATCTTATCTATTTTCCATGTAGAGTGTTGATCAAGGAATCTAACCGGCTATTGATCAGCCGACTACAGCATTGGGGAAACGGGAAAACATGAATGTAATTCTCCATTTCAAATACTTTAAAGTCATAAACATGTATATCGTGTAGCATAATGTTTTTTTTAATGTATTTTTTCGTTTTTATGTTTTCGTTTATGATGATAATGTTGTCTACCTTTTTTGCAGGTTGACGGGGGAAAGTCCCCAAATGTTGATCAAATGACTGGAGCCTCGAGGAAACCAGTAAAACTAAATGTAATTCCACATTCTAAATACTTCAAAAATGTACACATATAAAACATGTAGCATAGTGTTTATTTGTATTTTGTATTTGTTATCTTTTACATATTGCGTTCATTGTGATAATGTTCTCTACTTTTTTTGCAGGTGGCTGATAGGGGTAATTCCCCATCTGTTGATCAGACCACATCCTCATCTAGGCATCAGGTAATCCTAGATGAAATACTAAGAATCTATCATGATAAAAAAATTTTGTTAATATAATTGTTTGCACACACTATTGCTACAAATACTAAGCAATTTTTTATTTAATTCTGTTGCAGATAGGGGATTAGGTTTATGAAACACTGTCTCAAAACTCTTTATAGAATTAGGTCTCCTGGTTGATCAGAGATAGTGAAATTAGAGAGTCTGCAAACCCGTTGAGGGTGCTACAAAGACCAGGGAAAAGAAAAATGAGGAACTGATTTTTCTGACATTGGCAGTTCCACAAACAAAAGGGACTGAAAACAGGATTCAATTGTTGTTACAACAATGTAAACAATTGGATGTAAGTTCTCGAATAATAATGTAAATTCATTTATAAAAAAATTATAATAGTTGATTTTATATGCTATTGAACTTATAATACAATGGCTTGAATTTACAACATGCTATGGATATTATCAGTGGTGCTCAAGGAAATGTTGGTCCCAGTGACCAAATGACTCCACGTACACCACATACTGCTCCCATATTGTCCACTGAATAGTCGGAAACACACTCTATGACACCCCTAAGTGTAGCATAGGGTACAACCGATGCTGCCCCACTCATAATAGATGCTGCAGAAGAAGGGGTGGATGTAGGGTTAGATAGAGATGTGGGTGCATTTCTTGGATCTTCTTGTGTCACTAGCATTTGATCAATAGTGTGTACAATTTTGGTGAATGAAGAACTAGTTCCAATAAATATAGAGAGGATTCCAGGTCATTATATATTGTTCAATTTAGTTTTTATAATTGGTGTCTAATATACCGATAATATTCTTTAATGTTGACTAATGATGGCATTAATGTTTTGCAGGAAATGATATATTTTATAAACATATGAATGATTTGGCCTTGGAGATCTTCGGGACCACCATTCACACAATGTGGAAAAAGAAGCCAAAATCTTTAAAGGATGAGCTGACTAATCGCTTGGTTGGTCTGTTTGGAAAAGATACCTTCGATTCATCAAAGTTCCTACAGAAGGCCGAAAAACATCTAAAGATTGTCCGAGACTAGTATAGGGTTCACCTAGAAAAGAACCCTAGGTATGAGCGCCCTCTAATGATTCCACATATGGAGCGGAAAGCCCTGGTGGAAGATGGAAAAGAAAAGGGCCTCAGAAAATCAGGAAAGGAACCACCAGGAAGAGGGAGGTATGCAATACAATCCAAAATGTAGTGGTAAGCCTTATTATTACTAGTTTTTATATCAAATTTGGTACATAGACTAACATATTTCAAAACTTGATTAGGCTCACAAAGACATCTAAGGCCAAGGAAATAATTGAAAAAATTGGCCAACACAAGCTTGGGCCTGGTGGTTACTCAAACTTGGCGGTCTGATATGTAAGTATGGCAAAACCCGAATCCACATCCAAATATCATACAGATAATTATTTTCATTTTGTTCTGGCAAAAAAATGTAAAATTAATGACATCATGCAAATATGAAGGCCAACTGGTTCAAAGAATTTCCCAGTGCGGATTACATGAATCTTGGCTTCGAACAGGGCTTTGACACCATTATTGAACACGAAAAATCTTATCTGGGCATACTACACAATCCTTTGTTGATCCATCTGGTGCGCAGGTATGTAAAAATTGTATAGTTTAATGATAATTTATTAATTCTCATGAATTTTAGTCCGTATAAATAAATTAGCATATTCGTTATTTATTCCTTTTTGAGAAGGAAAGTAATGATCCCGTTCATGTCGAGGATGTACATGACCAACCAGATGAATATCATGCTTTGATTCCTGGTAATGAATTTATTAATGCGCTACTGTTTTGTATAGACAATTGCATATGATGAATATTAATTCAAATTCTACACAATTCAACTGTAGAGCATGTAGATGCAAATAACAATGAACAGGTTGGGCCTGTACAATATAATGTTGAACATGCTGATGTGCTCATGGCAGGTAAAAACACACATTCACAATTTTTTTTAAATGAATTACTCATATTTATAAAAATATAAATATATTAATGAAAGATTTTGACATTATTGCAGAAATTCATCGCCCCTCACCAGTAGTTCAACCTTGTGAGTAGACTTGTAGGGAGACCAAGGATCAGATTCCGAAATATGTGACTCTAACTAAATATTTAAAGAGAAGAAAAGTAAAAACAAAGTGATTAAACAAATTTTGAGTAATTCTTATTTATAATAAAAAAAAAATCATGTTTTTTTCCTCTGTTTCATGAATGAATGTTTAAATGATTTCTTTAATGAATGGTTTACTAATTATTTTTATCTGCCATTGACTAAATGAATGGTTTAATGAATCATTTTTTCAGCCATTGAATGATTGAATGGTTTAATGAATTATTTAAAGAATGATTTAATGAAAGCATCTTTCAGCTATTGAGTGAAATAATGTGCAGTAGATGCATTGTTATTTGCAAGTAGATGCATTGGGTTTGGGGAATTGAGAGTGATGTGAGGGGAGGGAGGGGCCATAAGAGCTTCCACCTTCATGTGGTTGGTCCTGTTTATCAGAGAACACTAAATTATTCTTGAAATAGAGAGGAGCTCAATGAATGGTAAGGAATAATACATTAAAAAAAAACTAATTCTATAATTTTAGTGTATAATTTTCACTATTGCTATTTGACTCCTCCATTGGAACTTGTTACAGATAGCATTGAGAAACATTTCCATTGTTAAGAGGCAAGAAATGGTGATTTGATGTGATCGATGGCCTTATATACATAGTGTTTTTGGTTATCCATGTTTTATTAGGTGATCTATTATTAACAATTAATTTACTTTGTGATTTGAATAGTATTGTAAGTTACATTGTAATAGTATTGTATTCATTTAGATAGGTTTTTTTATTTTCATAAACAAACATAAATTTATTTGATGGGTCCTAACATGAAACTATTGCAACATGACAAAACTTGAAGTATGTTGAATGTTGTTTTGAAAGGTAAAGCATAAGAAGACAGTGCGAATCTCCATGAATCAAGGTATACTTATGTTTTCTTTTGTTTGATTGAGCTGTGTATTGGGTATTTATGCATGTGCACACACACACACACACACATTTAGTTGATGATGATGATTACCATACATTCAGGTGAAATTTGTTCTATCTGATCCAAAAACTTACCTTAAATAGTTTGATTTATCTGGATAATTGGCCACTTGGTAATACTTTACCAATTCCATATAGCTATGAATTCCATATGTACACGAAAATATATGGGAAATGGCCATTTTTCGTTTGACATATGGCTATGAATCACATTTTATTCATTTGTCATATTTTTTTAACATTGAATCACCCAAGTAAAAATTATATGCATGTGCATGACATTGAATTGAAGGATCATAAGAGGGCACACTAGTTGACATAGTTGAAATACCTTGTAAATGGAAGTGGATTCCTCTAAGGATGAATTATATGGATTGGATCAACATTTTTAAGCCTCATATGGTATATAGAGGAGCTTGTAAAACAAATAAATGTTCCCATACTTCTTCACTGCTGAGTTTTTTTGGCGTAGATTGTACCTTTATTATGCTAGGAAAGGTGCACAAAACTCTTAAAACATGAGTCAAAGGTGGATTATCCTTAAATGAAAGTGAAGACAAGATAGTAGGGCCAATGCTTCTGAAAAATTCACCCTACAGTGCTTTAAAATCAACATAATATGCCATGTGAGCTTCCTAGAAATGATAATGTTGAAGTGCTACTATTGATTCGACGCCAAGAGATAGTTCTTTGCTGCTACAATATGCCCAAGGACACTTTTATGCTATTTTTATTTACATATATCTCACCCAAACATGGTATTTTGAAACCTATTGTTGTGTTATACCCATTAATTTTCCCTATATTTCAAGGTTTAGAGCCATTCTCATCAGTACATCTTCCCAAAACTGGATTACCGCTCACTACGAGGTAAAATAGGGTTGAGAAATGATTTTAAGGACCAGTATGTGCCCAACAACATGGGTATTTAGGGTCATTATTGTTTTTCATTACACCAGACTTCCCATAGACATGGATTTACTTCTCTAATATCTATAAACTCTACCCAAAACAAGATCAAAGTCATATCAGACTTTCTAGATATCACTGTTTACTACTGATACTTATTATAAAAAATTCCCAGGTCTAAGTTTTAGCCACTTTACGTAGCTTCCCAACTG
>LPNX010074552.1:17246-37736 GCA_001517045.1 Pseudotsuga menziesii | reverse complement strand
ATATATGAACTTTTTTTTGAACATGATGGTATGTTAAATGTTTTAATTATTTACAGCTATAGTTAAATTTTTTTTATGTTTTATGTAATCTTAATGTTGTTTAACAAGATCATTAATGTGGAACAATCTTACGAAATTGTACAATTTTGCAATTTAATAAATTACAAGTTTACAAAATTTACAACTTTACAATGTAAGATCTACTAGACGCAAATTACAACTACAATGTAAAATTTTATTTCATATACAAAAAAATTTACAACTACAATTTTAAATTTGGTTTCATTTGTAAAAAAAATTACAATTTTGCAAAATTATCAATCAAACGAAACTTACAATTTAACATAACTTACAATTAATAACATTGCAATCAATATATTCAATGAGGACGCAATAAATGTATGTGTTTTTATTTGGATTGCATGTCACTAACAATTTACAAGTTTACAATTTACAACTTGTCTACACTGTAACTTGTCTACAATTTACAACTTGTCTATTCCTAGGTATAGGTGTTAATGCACATGGAGTACATATGTGAATGCACATGTACTCTCATCTATATGTTTACAAAATTTACATTTAAATACAAATGATATATTTCAGAATAAATTTTGATTTCCTACATTTCAAAAGCATGTCAACTATGTCAACATCAAAAGTGACATATAGCATTTATTCATCCAGCCAATCAGTTATAGGAATGCATGTCTCCATAATACTATCATGGTCATTGACTGACATCTTCCATCTCTTTGGTTCACCTCTCTTCACCTTCATTTCAATGATATGTATCCGAGTTGCCACCACCAAATGACTGTACTTACAAGATATATATTTAGGCATGAAATTTTTGTAAATAATATAGTCACCTTGTCTTCTCACTTTTTCAAAAAAGTGGCCCATCACAACTAGGTCACCAACTTGGTACATGAAATCTTCGTCGACATAGGGCTGCACCAACCTGCTTTTGATTTGTTGAAACCACATCAAAAAGTATGCCACATGCTCAACAATTCCTGGTGGTGCAATTACAACAAATACATCACGTGCATCAAGATTTTCAAATATTAAAGAATATATATATATATATATATATATATATGCATGTGTACATGACTAGAGACTTAAACATTCAATCAAGTATCATGTACCTTTCTTAACCAAATCAGAAACCTGATCATGATCTAGTCAAACCACTGCCTCATTAGTGTGCATCTCTTGCCATGTCGAAATTGCATGTGGCCCATTTGGATTAAGAGGGACATATACACATTTATTAAATTCCAATTAAGTTGTTGGTTTTTCCTACGTGCGCACCCACCTTGCTTGTTCATGACCTTGGTGACCCAAATTTTGTGTGCACCAATCAACTAATTCTGCTCAACACTTGAGTTGAAATGCACTATGACTCATTTGGTATGTATGAATTTCTCTCTTCATGCATGCACCTGCGCCATCATGCTCACCCTTTCTGTGCCCTGTTTCAAAAAATCTCTAGGTGTGTCGAATTCTCGTCTCTTTGTGAAGGCGACTCAACCGGTAAAATGAATGTGCCGATTTGAACTGCCCCGCACACCCATCTAACCAAATTCAGTGTTATGTAAATGACACCCAATTCTTTTTGAATGAATCATAAATCAACCCAAAGCAGTGTTGAACAAACAACGTGTCATGCTCACGATCATCACTGACCTAAAAATGGTATTCCTTAATCACATCGTGTGACTAAGGAGTGCTATCCCTACCATCAATGCTCTCCTGAGCATGTTTATATATTACATGCACAAAGATGGAAACCTGGTTGGAGTGATAATACTCACTTTGTATCTTTCTTTGAGGAGAAAATGTGTAATTCTCACCAAAGTCTACCACTGATAAGATTGTGCCTGGCATAAAAATCTCACGAGAATGCTTAAATTCTAAATCTTGCCACCTATACCTGTGGGAGTGTTTAATGTATTTGTAAATTTGACTTTGAAACTTGTCCATGAAGTCTGAAATAGGAATATCATCGTCGAGCAATTCGATCCTCTTAGATGGAACATGTGAAGAAGATGATGGATTCATGGAGACATACTCATATCTCTTCCACTTAACTATGATATCTGACAATCCAAGGTGTGTTGGATTGATAGGAAAATTCCTATGGAACAATGCCAAATCACCACATTCATGGCATCTTCTCCCACCTACACACCTTTTATTCAAAAACACATTTTCGGATTCAAATTGCATATTATCATAGAAATAAAATCCCGCACTGTGTGAGGAGCTAGTTCACCATCCCAATGTTTTTTGCAAAAATCCACAAGTGTGTCGTAGTATAACTGGAATTTAATATGGTATTGACAACAACAAGTGTTCCAAATCATATTCGGCCTAATATACCACTGTTTCAACTTACTGAACATGGTAAATGATATCTGGACACCGGGATTTGATTCCTTGAATTCCTCGAACAAAGCAACTCTTGTCATCTCCTTAACATGGTTGCAATGCTCCTTATAAATGCCTCTTCCAGAATGTTGTCGCAGGACATGTTTTCAATCTGGTATAGCACAAGAATGGTTGTCCCAATAATCTATCACTTTCTCTCTGATGCCCTCTTCCATCGTGTCTTTATATGATTCTCTGCATATAAGAGCCCAACAAGCATCTTCATCTTTTTCATCTATCTTTACCCTAAATTTAGTGTATTGTTGCAGTGTTTTTCTTGAAACGTGGAGCAGCTTTGACATTGTTGCGACCATTCAATTTCTTGAGGTGCCTCATGCCACAATAGCAGTTGTAATTTCCCTACAAGCAACGCTGATATCAATTTTTCTTGACTTTCCAAATGCAGATAGTGCAGTTGTTACATTTTTTGTTAAATTCTCACATGCATTTTTATTTTTAACATCCTTAAAACTTAACAACTTAATGGCATGTTTCAATTTTTTTGTTTTATCAATACATGTAGGATTGGAGCTTGTGTAATCATTGATTGTTGTTCAAAGTACAACTTGATTATGTTACTAACATGGTTTCTGATTGTCCGATCAGGGGTTGGGTTTCTGAACTCTTCTTGAGTGGCATCATCCAACCCTTTTAAACAATTAGTAGCCATTCCAACATCACTGAAGCTCCCAATTACTCTTGAGAAATTAGAGGGTGCACGATCTTGTGATGGCTGGCCAGGATCTAGCAATAAACAAATACAAACTCAAAAATAAATTTACAAGCTCAAGAATAAATACAAATAAATGCAAGCTCAATAATAACATTTTATTTTACGTATCATATTGCCAGTATTAGTTAAAAAATTAGCAAATAAATTATACAATTTTGAATAACATTTTATTTTAAGTTTATCATATTCCCATTGTTTGTTAACAAATTAACAAATAAATGCAAACAATGGTGTCTGTAGCAGTAACTGGACATGAATATGGACCCGATTTAAATCAGCTTCCTAATGGTTAAAAGGTAGTCACTCGGGCACGAAGGTTGTCTCAAGCTTGAGTATGAGGGAAATACCCCTCACTTCATGGTGCAAGTAAAACTGCTAACTGCTTGGCCACAAATGACAACTCTTTGGTTTTCCTCACAGGTGGGAATCTAGTCAATCCGGTAGGGGTCGTTGCCCTTTTCAGTTTGCAGGTCCTCTCATTGGTCAGCTACTTCGGGGTTCCTATGGTACTCCTCATAATGATTTTTAGGGAAAATCCCAAGTACTTCCCACAGTTGTTGCGAATGAGACTTATGTCCCAATCCGAATGTTATTAAGTAAATTAGGTTATTAAGTATGATTCCTAGTCATTTGTACAAGATTGCAATGTAATGTAATTGTAATTGTAATGTGATTGTAATTATAATTGTAATTGTAATGTAATTATCATCATTATCATACACTAGAATACAATTATGTTCAAGTTTATATATTAATATCCTTGATTCACTTGGTTGATGTTATAGTCTCATAGGTGTATTGGTTTCAACTAAGATGTTGAAATATTATCAGTTTATACAATTAGAATCAATTTTCTTATATATTTTTCAAAATGCACCCAAGATCTACTTTGAGAGTTAAAGTCTTCGAGCATGCCTTCCTTACAAAAACAAACAATGAACATGTTATAACTAGATCTTGTTCTTAGTTTATATGTTCTTTTTGTCCTAATTTTCAACTGTTGGTTTAAAATGATTTTACATTTTATGTTGACTTTAAGAATTTTTTATAGTCAGTATTTTTTTTGGATTTAATGCTTTTAGTGGTTCAATTATTTCATTATTTTAGTTTTAAGGTGTTGAGGCCTGGAAATTTGCAGGAAACAATAGCAAGGGATTCTCCCCAGTCAATGTTCCCAACTAGACCGTGACTATTTGGTGTAGAGAATCCGTCCGGATTGCGGTCCGGCTATCGTAGGTCAAGTAACAAAAATAAAAGGTTTTACCGGTTGCGGCCCGGTCCACCGTGTATATTTTTGTATTTTTTGACTTTAAGTATGATATGCAAGTGCCTATCTAAGATGCAGGTTGATTGAGAATGCAAGGAGTGTTCACAATGTGATGCACATGTTCTTACCTCTCACCTTATACTCTCTTACATCTAAATCACACACACAACAAGAAATTAAATCTAACTACCTAACCTATCCCTAGGGAGCAAGATTATCACTTATTAATGAGTAATGTATTTTGTGCATGCATTATGAAAAATCACAGATAGCTGATACTTCTTTCAAAACACATGAACATTTAAAGATATTTGAACAACCAGATAGCCAATTGTTTATGAACAACATTCATTACTCATAGTGGAAATTTTCATAAAATAAACCAGAGATCATTCATACGAGAACTTAGGTTCAAAGAGTTAGAAGGACCTCACAGTTAGTGGACAAAAAGCTGAAAACGAAATAGTTCCTCTTCAACAAATCCATAGCATAACATTTGAACATTCCACCAAGCCTTCTCTAACAGGCAAACTGTAATTATCTATTGCAAAAGGAAATAGTTCTTCTTACAATATGTCTTCCACAATCTACCTGGGAAAAAGTCCCTTTTCTTATCTAAATCTTCTATATTCATACAAAAAGAACCAAACTGTTGGGCTGCCCACGAATGACTCTTGGGCCCCCCAAAACCGTTTAATCTCACAATTTTGTCCTTTTGTAAGTGCTCATGATTTAGGCAATACGTTACATTTCGGATTTAATCTTATGAATACTTCATATAATGGGACCAGCTTAGTAACTGACGAGCCTTTCCCAAGCCCGGGCTTCTGTTGCCACCGATTCTGCCTTGTCTTTTATTTGTCCTTTCTTAGATCCCGTTGATTTTAGAACAAACTCTGCTTATCACTTTCAGCCAACTTTTCTCAGCTTTATCCTTCAGCTATGTCTCCTCACAGCAGTAATCTGAGGAATCTTCTGAGTCCATCTGCAGTTAAAAATAAAATTCAACATTAATTGGGACTGCATCTTTTCAACAAACTTAAACCACACTAATAATAAAATTGATCACCAAATGAGGCCCTGTACTACACTTTTGTCACAAAACCCTTAACACGAATCAGAAACCACCGCCGCCCATAGAAAGGTTAAAAACTCACAAAATGGTGGGAAAAACCTTATCGGCAGCTTGAACCATTAAAACATCAAGAGGAAAGTTTAAATAACATCCGCAACGGAGGGCTTCAGATGGACAATGAGTTTCGTAGGACCATTAAGCCTATCGGAGTCCGAAAGACTAAACACTAAAGCGTTGAGCAGAAACTCCTCGTCGACGAATAGAACGACATAACGTCAGGAGGTTAGTGCAGTACGCAGCCGCAATGGCAGAAGACAGAAAGACTACGGACTCCACGGAAAATAAAAACATATCGGTGGAAACCAACAAAACATCGGCAGGTGGAGCGGTTACAATGGCGGATACTTAGTTTACTTGGGAGCCGCAATGGTGGAAGGAAATCAGAATACCACCCTCGATCAAAGTTATAAATCCTCCCGTTATGGCGCAGAAAAATCATGGAAATGTTAAGTGCTCAGATAACTTAAAGTTGTACAACGGTCCAAAAATCTTGTCTTATCTCCAAAACAACGACTTCATAAAGGTAAAAAAACCACCGACTCAAGCTTCAGCCAACCTTCAACAGCGCAAATTAAATCGAAATAACAACATCACAGCATCGGATAGTCAAAGCTATCCGTTAGAAAAAATCATCGTTCACCTTCCGCAATGGCAGTCCCGAAGGGAAATATGGCTCCGATGCATGGTTAAAATATTTTTGAACGACCAAACTAAAATGTTAAGTTCCAACATACTTTTGGCCAGGTAGCGACGAAAAATATTGTTCCACCTCCAAAACAGCGGCGAAAACAATGAAATAAACTTCCGATACGAAAGAAATAAATTGCAGATCAAACGGGAAACATCTAATATCCAATATTTAAATTCTACAGCTCAAACAGTTTCAGACATAAGCAATTTTCCGAAAATCACGAAAACAATTGACCTCAAAACAATCCAAACAATTTTAGGCAAGATAAAAGTTAAGAGGAGGGTCCAAAATTTAAAACATTTGGGAAAACAGTTGCAGCTGCAACAATTGGTGACCATCTGGTGAACCTAGATCTCTGGACAATTTATTTCTTAAGTATCAGACTATTTAACAATAGAACCAACATGTTGAATTCTTCTAGATGTCTGGATTTCCCAAATGGCAAATATATGTACTTTTAATCATTGATGATAGTCCAATTTAGGAGAAAGAAAGCCAAGATTTTCCAAGTCAAGATAACTATTTTGAGGCCAGGAAGATGAGTTTCATTTATTATCTCTGTCTTTGGGTAGCTTCCAGCTTGGACACCACAGGATTGTAACATATGGTAAATAGAAATATTCATGTGTTCCTCATTCCCCTGTCATTTTGCGCTTTTGTGCTTTTGTACTTTTTGTCGTTTATGAGTCCTCCTTCATGCCCTTCTTTCTGATTTTTTTTTATTTAGGCTCTTCTATCCATAGTGTCCTTTTGTGTGAGAGATTCATTTACCTTTCAGCTCACGGATGGAGAATAACTTTGGCAATTTGGTGCTTATATGGTTCCGTACTTTGTTTCGATACATAATTCTTTTATAGGATTTTTTTGACTCTTATCTTCCTTTTAGCATTTAATTCTTGGCATGGGATCATTTATGTCTAATATACTATTTACCTTGCTTCCTTTCCATGGGCCTTTTGCTGTCACCCCCTTGGACATTTTTAAATGTGAGATGGATGGAGCCTCAAAATAGTATTACCGACCTTTTGATCCTGGTTTATTTTACAAGGATTAAGTAGGAATTCAATGTGTACATAGTCATTCAGGAAAAATGCTAAACTGGAAGAAATTATTTCAGATAAAACAATAGTACACAGTCTTATAGTAAAGGACTTTAATTACTCCAGAATTATGATACTCTCCATGCAACCAAAAGTTTGCCTCTTGTTTATTGAAATCAATCAAGATCTAAACTACAACAAAACAGAAATAAAACAAAATATCCAAATCAAATTATATATGTACAAGATAAAAGAAAAAAAAAACTCAGGAAAAATAAGGTTTGAGAACTAAACCATTTACTGGTAATTTCTCTTCCTGCCCCTATAGATCCTGCAATTGATAGGTTGAGGGGCCAAGCTTTGCCACAATCTGGAAATGGCCTACCCATAGCTGTTGGAATTTCATGTGTTTTCCTTTTTCATCATGGGGGTGGTCCCACTTGAGAACCAAATATCCCACCTCAAATTCTTTTGTTCCAGCTTTGTGTTTATCAAACCATCTCTTTACTACCTCCTGTTGTTGTTTAAAACGTTCTCTGGCCTTGGACCTAGACTCTTCTGCGTTCAAAATATTATGTATCCTCATTTGCAACACTTCATTATTTGATCCTCTGGATTCTTGGGCGATTATGGAAGAGGATAGCATGATATTGGGGGGTAGAATGGCCTCTTTTCCAATAAGGGTATATAGGGATACACCTAACGCATTATTGGGGATGACCCTGTCAGCCCAAAGAGAATTTGGTAATGCTGAGTGCCAACTCCTCTGATTTTCTATCACCATGTTTTTTAAAATCCTAATCAGATTCTTGTTCATAGATTCAGCCAAACCATTTCCCTGTGGATAGTAATTTGTAGAGTAATGCAACTTAATTCCTTTTTCATGAGAAAATGCAGTTAATATAATCAAGGAAAAGTAAGTAGAATTATCGAAAACTAAATAAATTGGAACTCCAAACCTAGTGATAATATGATCTTGCAAGAAGTCCATCACTGCATCTTCATTTTCTTTACGCAATGGAATGGCTTCAACCCAACGAGTGAAGTAGTCGATTGCTGTCAGAATATATTTGTGTTGCAAACAATAACTTGGCTTTATCTCTCCAATGATGTCCATCCCCCACTACTCAAAAGGTTCTGTTATCATAACAGGCTTTAATGGTCCTGCTGCTTTAACTTGTCTTCCACCACACCTTTGGTAGATGTCGCACTTTCTAACATGGTAGTGTGCATATTTGAACAGTGTGGGCCAATAGCATCCTTCTCTGAGAATTTTATGATCTGTAGTATCTCTAGAGAAATGTCCTCTAGCAGGCCCATCATGTAAATCTATCATTACCTTTTTCGCATCTTCTTTCTCTAAGCATCTACGAAAAACTCCATCATAATTCTTTCTAAATAATATTCCTTCAACAATCTGATATGAGGCTGATTTAAGATGCAATGCTCTTCTTTGCTTAGAATTCCAATGTTCTGGTAATAATCCTGTCTAAAGGTAATGCACAAGGTCTCGATACCAGGAGTCTGGAGCTGTGAAAAGAGGACATAAATCCATTAAATGTAACTCGGCTTCGTCTTCCCAGTCATGTTCTTCATTGTCTTTACTTTCAGTCATCAGTTTGCACAATCCTGGCCCTTTAACTATGGAATATCGGTGGAATTCGAGGCCATATTCCTATAGAGTTGTTACCTGGTTGCCTCTTCTTTCTCCCAACTCCTTTTGTACGAAAAGAGACCTCAAAGCTGGGTGTGGAACTATTACCTTTGTCTGGTTCTTAAGTATATATGGACTGAATTGTTTCACCACTTTGAACATGACATAACCTTGTTTATCCACAGTTGGGTAATTCAATTTATCCCCCTGCAGACCAGTGCTCATAAATGATATGGGGAATTCATCTCCCCCATATTCCTTCTAGGTAAGCATAGCTACTAGTGAATCATCAGACGCAAAGGTGTAGAAAATAAAATCTTTCTCAAAATCCAGAATTTTGAGGGAGGGTGCGTGTGCAACAACTGTTTTGATTTTGCTAAATGCGTTCATCTCTACATCAGTCCATTTGAATTGTACACTTTTCTTTACCATTTGCTACAAAGGTTTAACAATTTTTGTGAAATCTAGCACAAACCTTCTCACGAAGTTTATTGTCCCCATAAATGACTGCATGCCCTTTTTATTATGGGGTAAGGGAATCTATTCGATGGCTTTGATCCTTTCTGGGTCTATCAAGATCCACTTCTTAGAAACTATGTGACCCAACAACTTACCTTATGTAACAACAAACACGCATTTCTTGGGGTTTAGTGAGATACCATATTTTCGGCAGCGATCAAAAATCTGCTTTAGATGAAATGCGTGTTCCTTTCTTTTCTTTGAATGATATCGTGATGTCATCGAGGTATACTGTAGCACTACAGCCAATCAGACCACATAAAGCTATGTCCATAGCCCTCTGGAATGTTGCTCCAGTGTTTATGAGTCCAAAGGGCATCCTTCTATAAGCAAAAGTTCCCCACCTGGTTTTGAATGTCGTTTTGAGTCTATCTTCTTCAGCTACTAATACTTGATTGTAGCCTGAGAATCCATCTAATAAAGAGAATAGTTTAGAACCTGAAACCATTTTCAATATCTACTCCATGGGTGGAACAGGATAATTGTCTTTATCCAAAGCGTGACTTAAGTTTATGAAATCCACACATAGCCTGATTTCTCCATATTTCTTCCTTACCCGAACTAGATTTGAAACCCATTCTGAGTGTCTAACCTTGAAGATAATCCTAGCATCCAATAGTTTCTTGACTTCACTCTGGATTAAAGGTTCTAATTTTGGATGCACTTTCGTTAAAGGCTGCTGATACGGTTTGATTCCAGATCTGATGGGGATAACATGCTAGATAATATTGGTGTCATATGTCTTCATATCTTCATATGTCTAGGAAAAAACATATTTGTATTGTTTGAAAATACTGATAAACTTATTCCTTTCACTTGGGGAACAACATTTTCCCAAACTCACATATTTGGGCTCCATTTCAGTCCCAAAATTAATCAACTCGAACTGTAGAGATGAGCTATGAGTCTTCACATTCACTGGTCTTCTAAAATTTTCATTTAAATCAAACATTGGTTCTAAAGTCTCGACTCCTTTAGGAATGAAGTTATTGAATTTAAAATTGGCTTGATGTTCTTCATCATCAATAATTTCCCCTTTGAAAGTCTCATCATTTATCAAGCATTCTATAATTTTCTGATCATCATTGAACACTTGTAGATTGGTTATCATGTTTGGAACTGAAGGCCTGAAAATCAATTCAATAGAGCACCGATTATTATAGGGCACAAGCCTCGTAGGTGAGGTGGCCAAAAAGTCAGCTGCTACATTCTTAAGTCTTGGAATTGATACAATGTTAAATGCATTAAAACCTTTAAGTAAGCCCCATACTTCATTTTGATAAGCTTTTAAATGAGGATAAATGCAATGTATTTGATTTCGAATTTGCTTTACAATTATTTCAGAGTCCCTAAACACCTTCAGTTTTTTTTAGCGTTAATTCAATTGCTTTCCTTATTCCCTGAAATAATGCCTCATATTCAGCTGTTTATTGGTACATTCAAACTATAACCTACATGAAAGAAAATGTTTGTTTTTCTTAGGGTCAATCCGGACATAGCCGGCTCCCAACCCTTCTAAAGTTTTAGAGCCATCAAAGAAAAGTGTCCAAAAATTGCTAACTACTGTGCGAGAATTAACATCTACTTCTACTGCTAAGTCTACTATTTTACAATAAATTTCATCAGCCTGTGAGAACCAAAGGAGATCAAGTTGAGCGTCTAATGTATCGCTGGTTTCTTCCGCTTGTTAGTTTCCTGGTTCTAACTCAATAAAGTAGTTTCCCAAAACAGAGTCCACTGGTTCATTTTTACCTTCGAACTAAGTAACATTGTGTTTCATGTGGGGATCCCTCAAAACTTTAATTTGATTTGGGATTCCATTATATGGTAGCCATAGATGTGACCAGTCCGAGGAAAAATATCTGTTTAGCTTTGCTGATCAATCCATGCTCAAAAAAAGCACATAAGATTTTGGTATGTCAGCCACCACAATATCAATGAATTGACACACCTTATCATTCGAAGATAAACGAACGAGGACATCCTCCATTTCCCCAATTACCTTCACACTTGTTCTATCCAACTGAATGAACCTCCAAGTAGATGGTTTAGGTTTCCCATTTATCTTTTTGCAGACCGACAGTGGCATGACATTAACTGATGCCCCTAAGTCTACCAGGAAGTTATGTACGTTGTGGTTGAAAATTTCAAAAGTGAGGAGAAAAGTTGGATTCTTGCTTTTAGGCTTAGCTCCCATACTTGCTTCACCAATCTCTTCTTCCTGGGGTTGATTGTCAGTAGGAAACCTCTCCTCAGATACTTCAAGTTCTTTCAATAGATTTTCTTTTCGCTACAGCATATTGCACATTTCAAATAATGAGATGTTTTCTCTTACCCTTTTTATATCCTCCGCAATGTCATAATCCATCTTATGTTCTGTGAGACTTGATTTAACATTGTTTATTTTTTCTTCATTGGTCTTAGTAGACATGTTCGTCTATCTAGGATTTTGACTGGTGATGGTAAATTCCAGAACTTTATTAGTTGGGGAGTTGTTTTGAAATGTCTTAACATTCTTTTGAAGTCTTTTGATCTTCGAGAGCATAAGACTATTTTCCTTAATCAAACCCTGGCTTCTCATCGTTAAGTTTTCTTCCAGGATGCCCTCATGTCTCAGATCCTTTTCCTCATGGGCATCAAAAAACGAAACACAGTCCCATAAAACCATGGCCTCATCCTCCTGTTTTTTTGTTGATGTATTGCTATCTTCCCCTTCTTCATCATTTTCTTCTGTTAATTTGGAATCCAACAGCTAATTCATAACCAACGTCATTGAATTTATCCATTGAGGACAATTCTTTTCAGAATGGGGTTGTTGGTGGAAAGTGCAAAAGTTATCCATTCCTACCTTCGTTAAGTTCATAGATGTAGGGCTGTGCGAAAGGGTTTGGGATTGATTGTTGTCTTCCCTTTTCTTGTAATAAGGTTTACAGAACTTTTGGGCTTCCTTGTCCTTTTCCAAGTCTATGATTCTGTTAGAGAGCTTCTGCATCATTTTTTTGATTCCCTCAAAATCTGATAATTGCTCCTCCCTAGGCTTAGTAAAAAACAAAGCTTTCCTCCCAACATTTTTTTCTCTTGATTGTTCAGGATAATCCTCGATGCTTTATTTTTCAGCCTGTAACCTCTCCACTTCTTCATAAGTCTCTGCTAGCATAGGTTTGGCCTTAATTTTGGTAAACATCAGCAACTCGGGTCCCAGAGCTGAGGTATAATATTCAATCAGGACCTTATCTGAGGGTTTTTCAGCTTCAGAAAAATTCTTAAGATAGGCCGCGAATCTTTGTGTAAAACTATGCACCTTGTCTTTTCTTTCTTCCTTTAAGGCGCATAGTCCTTTCATGAGATCTGCATGAGTCTTTTTGGTTTCATACTTACTTCTAAAAATCCTTTCCAAAGTATCCCAGTCTGGGATAGAGTTTGTAGGCAAACCGAAATACGATGATGCTGCTGCTCCTTTAAGGGTATGTGAAAAAAGTCTACAAACCACATCTTCATATTCCCCAGCCCTTAGTCCTTCTATTGCCAAATAAAAACTTTGTAAATTGTCATCTACTAATATTTTATCATTTGGATCAAACTTAGGCAGCATATTCTCAAAAGCTTGAGGTAAGTCGTGCAATGGAGGTGTTAGGTTTAAAGGTGACCTGGCTTTCCAAGCAGGTGGTGGATTTGGTGGGTTGGGTGGCTGATTTATGTTTACACCTGCCATGAGTCTGGGTGGAGAGTGAGGTGGTGAATGAACATGAGTATGAACAGGTGAACAGAAAGGTGTATTTGGGCCCACTTGACTTAAAGGCTGAACCACCTCCTATAAGGCTTTTTCTACCAGTTCTTCCAAATCTCCAACCAACACTGAGTCTTCCAGTATAGGACGGTCTCTCCTTTTATATTCTCTTCTGGGAAATTCAGGGATAATTGGTTGTTGAAATATTGTAACTTCAAAGAATATTCTATATGTATCTTTTGTGGTCCCCGATAGTCCTACCGGGAGAACCACTTATATTATCTTGTACCCCAATGCTTCTAATCGGAATAAGTAATAAGAGTCATGAGGTTGTCCCCTCTATTTGTAAAGGTGGGTCATTAGCACCCCAGTGTGGTTACTTGAGCCTACATGTGTAACTCAAGCCTACATGTCGAATGAGTTAATTCAAGTGAATGGATGAATATAAATAGAGGTTTGGTTCTCATTTGACACACACACTCTCACTTGTGTAGCGCATTAGTGGAGAAGAGAAGAGTAGCTAGAGAAGGAGGAGGATCAGGCTTTGATCTCCTTATTGGTTTTACCTTTTATCTTTTTGGGGCATCTATATTGAGGAAGGTTTTGCTCGGTTTTTCCCTTTAGGGTTTTCCCAGGATAAATCGTTGTGTTCCATTTGTATGGTTGTGCTTGTCTATCTTTCAGTGATCCTGTTTATATGCTTTTGTTATGAATTCGAAATGAAATACTAATGTCTTAGCTAAGCATATGAAAATTTAACATGGTATTAGAGCTACCCTGAAAGAAGACATTGTGTAGCTACATAATCTAGGGCTTCTTACGTTTTGGGTCTCTATCCACAATCGATCAGCAAAAGAAGGCTAGACTGTCTCTCCATTGAAGGGCGCATCTTTATGTCAAAGCGAAATTCGATTTCGAGCATTTTTCAGTTTTGGTGTGGATAATTAGGGCTTTCTACAGAAGAGGAATTTTTGAGTGAGCCCAGAATAGGATTTTCCTCCTCATCAAAATCAAAATTTAGAGACCTGGATCAAGAAATTTGGTTGGATGAAACTCCGGGAAAGTCAAACCCTAGTTTGACCCCAAGCTAGAAAAACCCTAAATACTAAAACTGCTACGTTTTGGTACATTCGCTATATCCTGATCTTGGAAAAGGATCAGGAGCTTAAAATTACATAGGCCGAAGCTAAAATCCTGATGTAAACTGTTTCAGAAATTCAGCCTCATATTCGCTATATTCTGGGCGATATGATCCCTCCAAGTTAGGGTTCCAGCCTCTTCCAGAATTCATCCCTAAACAGGACACCTGGGGAGCATTGCTGTATCTTGGGCTACAGAGGTCCAAATTGAATTCCTAAATATGTTACAGAAATATCATAGACTCTAATTTCTATGCTTTGAATTTCAGAACCAGAAGATGAAACAGTGACACATGGCAGTCCGTACAACTTTGTTGTTTTGAACAGTCCTGTAACAGGTCACCTTGGTAAAATGATCATAATTCCCAATTTGTGAAACCAATTCTGATTAAAACTATGGTATTGTATTAGGGACATGTGAGGTTACCTTAGTACAAAATTTCAGACATAGAGGAGTATTATTTTCAGAGATATCACAGAAACAGTGACAGGCATTTCGGCAGAAGAAATTGGAAAACTAGGGCTTACTGTTCTGGGAGCTTCCCTCTACTGTTTTCAGAAAAGGAGTACATTTGACAGCTCCATTTGAGGATATATATACTTATATCCAATAATATCTGAAGGATTCCAAGTTTTGAAAATTAGGGTTTCTCTGACAAACCCTAGATCAGCCATCGTGGGAAGCAGGACATACACCTCAAATAGGTAAGATCTAATATTTTGCTATTTGCATTTGAGTTTTTCATTTCAAAGTGATATATCACATCAGATTGATGATAAGCTTGATGAAGTTGATAAATTCTAATCATGGAATTATTTGATCTCTCTAAAGAAAATGAATTGGACACCTAGATGAGTAGAGAGGTTCCAGAGGGAGATGAGGTTCAAAGCCTTACACCAGAAGAACTTGGTCAAGGCCAATAAGATCATTGTTGATTCAGTCACGGATCAAATTGTACCACAAGTGTCTTCCCTAAAGACACCAAAAGATATTTTTTATTCCTTGACCAAGCTATTTGAATGAAATAGCATACATCGGAAGATGACCTTATGAAACAAATTGAAGAGGTAAAAGAAGAAGTGAAGAATGCAGAAGTGGTGATAGCCACCTTGATGGGATCCCAGGATCATGGGATTCATTCATGCAAAGAATGTATGCTAGAAGGAAGTGATTACTTTCAGCTCAACTCATAAGAAGAAAAGAAGAATATGGGAGCAATTGAAGATCAAGCTCCCACCATTCAAAGAAGATCCCTCATGCGATGAGGAATATGAAGAACTCAATTCTTGAAGAACCTGTTTTTCATCTTATCATTTGGATAAGAAATGATGATTTCATGAATGAAGAAGATGTTAAAGCAGAATGATCAAGATGGAGTCTACCCATGAAACAAATAAAAGATAAGTATTCAATTGTCATTTCATGATATTGTTTTGTTATACATTTGATTATATTCAGTTGATGTGTTATGCATGATAGATTGTTTGCATTAATGATTGTATACTACTAATATGCATGTGATGGGTAAGTAGGTCATGGTGCTATACAACTCTCCATTGCAACTTATCTAGAATGAAGCCTCCTTGCTGACATATTGGATTAGTGCAAAATTTTAATAATGTCATGATAGAGATGGAAGGCATCCAGAAAGTTTCTATGAGATATGGATGAATACTGTATTGGCTAAACAGTTGCATGATGCATAAGAATGTGTCGTTATGCATATGTTTTATGAAATAGTTCTAACCATGCAGCTGGTGCATTTGAATTGTAGGAAAGGTCCCATACAACCTCCTACAAGAAGGATGAGACTTGTTCTGAGGAACAAGTGATGACAATTCAAGATTCACTACAATAAAATATAAAGTTCACAGGGTCAGAGACACCATGATGGAAGAAAGAGCTTCAGAGAGTGGTAGATCCACCTCGAAGGATGAAGACCACCATGGGTACGAGAGATAACTCAAGATGAAGAAAATAATGCTATGAAAGAAGCTATGATCAAAGAATAATAGTTGATCATGGGGAATGATGTATATGATATGATTTCGAGACATAAAGGGAAGTACATAGTATCCTCCATATGGATCTACAAGATCAAGTGTACAAAGCAAGGTTCATCATTTGCCTCAGAAAGAATAGACCATGACATGACATACTCTATTGACCAATATATATCAAGCATAGAACCACTTGTACAGAATGAAGAGGGAAGATGATACTCCACTCCAGGGGGAGTGACTAAAGAAGATATCTGAGTTCAACATGGTACGACATGATGGATAGCTTCATGATGGATCAAGACTTTACCAAGAGTAAAGTGGGTTCCAACCTTCAAGGTTGAATGTAGAATACTAGGATATGTTAATGACCTGACAAGATGAACTCATAGAAGATGTTATGATGAAAGAATACTAGAATGATGTTTGGTATATAGTACTCAAACCAGAAAGCAAGAATGTGGTATCTTCTAAATGGATTTGCAAGATAAAATATGTTGCTGATAGAAGTAAGGAAAGAATTGTGGCTAGAGGTTTTTATCAGAAAGAGGGAATTAATTCTGAAGAGACACTCATTCCAGGAAATAAGGTACACTTTCTTCAGAACTATCCTGGTAGTTTCTTCCATGATGAAGTAAACACAAGCCTTCCTTAATGGAATGATTAAGGAATATTTTTACATCGAATAGTCACAAGGATTTGAAGTTGAAGATAGATGGACTCACATATGCAAGTTGAAGAAGGCCCTCTATGGCCTGAAGCAAGATCCCAGAGCTTGGTATGGAAGAATAGATAGTTTTCTGATGAGCATGGGAT
This sequence comes from Pseudotsuga menziesii, assembly GCA_001517045.1. Lineage (NCBI taxonomy): Eukaryota > Viridiplantae > Streptophyta > Pinopsida > Pinales > Pinaceae > Pseudotsuga > Pseudotsuga menziesii. The sequence continues at coordinate 20,575 of LPNX010074552.1, read as the reverse complement.
TTTCCAAGAGTAGAATCGATCCTAACCTTCACTACAAGGTTGTAGAAGAAGAACCTATCATCCTGTTATTATATGTGGATGACTTATTCTTGACACGGAATGAGAAACAAATAACGGAAAGCAAGAAGAAACTAGCAGAAGAATTTGAGATGAAAATACCTTGGGTTAATGCATTATTTCCTAGGTCTGGAAGTATGGCAAAGTTCAGAAGGAATGTTTCTCAACTAGGGAAAGTATGTGGTAGAGATATTGAAGAGATTAAATATGTTGGAATGCAAAGCCATGGCCACACCCATGGACTCCAACCTAAAGCTGTTAGTTGACGAATCTTCAGAGTTAGTGGATGTGACTCATTACAGACATATCGTTGGGTCATTGATGTACTTATCAAATACCGGACCAGACATTTGTTTTGCTATGAAAACCTTAAGTCAATATCTTGTTCAACCAAGACGGGTTCACCTAGTAGTTGCAAAACATGTGATGAGATATCTAAAAGGGATTATAGACTTTGTTCTATAACCATGACTACAGATTGTATGGATATACAGATGCATATTGAGCTGGAAGTATCTCAGACAGCAAAAGCACATTAGATAGATGCTTTTGGGTCTGTTATGCATTCATGGTTTAACAGGAAATAGTCCAGTGTTTCTCTTATCATGGATGAAGCAGAATACATAGTAGATTGCTCTACTAAGTTGTGAAGCCATATGGCTTTGAAAGCTGATATCAGGTCCCTTTGGCCTGAAGATAGATACAGATGATGGTGATTCAATATTTCTATACTGAATATAGAGATGATGATGATTTCAGTATTCCCATACTGAAGATATAGATGATGTTTCAGTATTTACATACTGTATATTTAGATGATGGTGATTCCGTATTTCTATAATGAATATAGAGATGATGATGATGATTTCAGTATTCCCATACTGAAGATATAGATGATGTTTCCGTATTTACATACTGTAGATTCAGATGATGGTGATTCCATATTTCTATATTGAATATAGAGGTGATGATGCTTTCAGTATTCACATACTGGAGATACAGATGGTGATAGTTTAGTATCCACATACTGAAGATGTAGATGATGATGTGTTGACAAAACCTATATCCTGAGTAAATTTCGAACACTTTTGAGACAAGCTTGGTGTAGTTCGAAAAGACCTTCCCTGAAAGGGGGAGTAGTGATGTTGCAATGAGATTGTATCATCCCTGGGCACTTTCCCTAAAGTGAGTCGGTGACCTCGGTCCTCGAGAATGAAGAGGGATTGTATCATCCCGGGACATATGTCGAGAAGTGATCCGGTGACTTCGGTCATTGAGAATGAGGTAGGATTGTATCATCCTTGAACTTCGGTTCAGAACGGATCCGGTGAACTTTGGTCATCAAGAAGGTGGTAGGATTGTATCATCCTTGGACTTCAGTTCAAAATGGATCCGGTGAACTTCGGTTATCAAGAATGTGGTAGGATTGTATCATCCTTGGACTTCAGTTCAGAATGGATCCGGTGAACTTCGGTCATCGAGAAGGTGGTAGGATTGTATCATCCTTGAACTTCAGTTAAGAACGGATCCGGTGACTTCGGTACTCGAGAACGTGTGTTGATCCTGTAATTCCTAGAGGAAGGATTGTCTGAGTTCCACATCTGTGTTGATCCCATAATTCTGAAAGGAAGGATCATTAGTAACTTCGTGAAGACCTAAATCCCATAATTCTGAAAGGAAGGATCATTGAATTGATCCCATAATTCCAATAGGAAGGATTGTCTGAGTTCCACAGATGTGTTGATCCCGTAATTCCAATAGGAAGTATTTTCTGAGCTCCACATCTGTGTTGATCCCGTAATTCTGAAAGGAAGGATCGTTAGTAACTCCATAAAGTCCTAAATCCTGTAACTCCAAAAGGAAGGATCATTGAATTGATCCCGTAATTCCAATAGGAAGGATTGTCTGAGTTCCATATATGTGTTGATCTCGTAATTCCAATAGGAAGGATTGTCTGAGTTCCACAAATGTGTTTATCACGTAATTCCGAAAGGAAGGATCGTTAGTAACTCCATAAAGACCTAAATCCTATAATTCCGAAAGTAAGGATCGTTAGTAACTCTGTAAAGACATAAATCCCATAATTCCAAAAGGAAAGATCATTGGTAACTCCGTAAACACCTAAATCTCGTAATTTTGAAAGGAAGGATCATGTTGATGTTTTTATGATGATGATGATGTACTGATCAAAAGATCAGAGTGTGATGATGATGATATTTTGATGATGTTGATGTTTTGATCATAATGATGTTTTGATGATGATGTTGTTTTGATGATGATATCTGATCGAAAGATCAGAGTACTATGATGATGATGATGTTGTTGATCAAAAGGTCAAAATACTGAAGATGTTGCTGATCGAAAGATGTTGCTAATCAAAAGGTCAAAGTACTAAAGATGTTGTTGAAGATGTTGCTGATCGAAAGATGTTGCTAATCGAAAGTTCAAAGTGTTGAAGATGTTGCTAAAGATGTTGTTGATTGAAAGGTCAAGGTACTGAAGAGGTTGTTGAAGTTGTTGCTGATCAAAAGATCAATATACTGAAGTTGTTGCTAAAGATGTTGCTGATTGAAAGGTCAAAGTGCTGGAGATTTTGCTGAAGATGTTGCAAATCGAAAGGTCAAAATACTAAATTTGTTGCTGAAGTTGTTGCTGATTGAAAGGACAAAGTATTGAAGATGTTTATGATCTAAAGGTCAAAATGCTGATGATGATACTGCTAATGTTGCTGATCGTAAGATCATAATATAAATATGGTGATGATTCTGTTCGAAAAACATCAAGATGCTGAAGAAGTAGTTGCAGATCAAAACAGTCAGAGTGTTGCTATTACCAAACACTGAAGATTGAAGATGAAGACTACATGATGTTGAAAAGCTTCCAATGATTTATAGATGTGTTACCCTGATGATGTTGATGATGTCCTCTCCTACTATTGTTGTTGTTGATGTTGTTGTAGAATACCCTTCTCATTAAGGGGGAGTGTTGAAATATTGTAACTTCGAAGAATATTCTATATGTATATTTTGTGGTCCCCAATGGTCCTACCGGGAGAACCATTTGTATTATCTTGTACCCCGATGCTTCTAATCGGAATAAATAATAAGATTCATGAGGTTGTCCCCTCTATTTGTAAAGGTGGGTCATTAGCACCCCAGTGTGGTTACTTGAGCCTAAATGTGTAACTCAAGCCTACATGATTAACTCGAGCCTACATGTCGGATGAGTTAATTCAAGTGAATGGATGAATATAAATAGAGGTTTGGTTCTCC
>LPNX010074552.1:0-16981 GCA_001517045.1 Pseudotsuga menziesii | reverse complement strand
CCAGGATAAATCTTTGTGTTCCTTTTGTATGGTTGTGCTTGTCTATCTTTCAGTGATCCTATTTATATGCTTTTGTTATGAATTCGAAATGAAATACTAATTTCTTAGCTAAGCATATGAAATTTTAACATTGGTAATCCTCCAATACTCCTTACATAGTCCCATGTGTGTCTCCTCAAATCATTTATCACTTGGTTTTCCACAACATACAAATGTTCCCTATTCTCTTGAGTATTTAGATAAGGACACAAATTGCTTTCAAAATTATCACTGGTGGGGTTATTTCGGGAAAACGGGTTTCCTTGACCAGCCATGCTCTACCGGCCCTCCTTTTAGTGCCAGAAACTATTGAGGCCTGGAAATTAGCCAGAAAAAACAACAAGGGATTCTCCCCATTCAACGTTCCCAACTAGCCCATGAATGTTTGGTGTAGGGAATCCATTCTGTTTGTGATTCGGCTACCGTAGGTCAAGCAACAAAAATAAAAGGTTTTACCAGTTGCGGCCCGGTCCACCATGTATATTTTTGTATTTTTTTACTTTAAGTATGATATGCAAATGCCTATCTAAGATGTAGGTTGATTGAGAATGCAAGGAGTGTTCACGATGTGATGCACAGGTTCTTACCTCTCGTCTTACACTCTCTTACATCTAAATCACACACACATAAAGTAATTAAATATAACTACCTAACCTATCCCTAGGGAGCAAGATTATCACTTATTAATGAGTAATGTATTTTTTGCATGCATTATCAAAAATCATAGATAGCTGATACTTCTTTCAAAACACATGAACATTTTAAGATATTTGAACAACCAGATAGCTAATTGTTTATGAACAACATTCATCACTCATAGTGGAAATTTTCATAAAATAAACCAGAGATCATTCATACGAGAACTTAGGTTCAAAGAGTTACAACGATCTCACAGTTAATGGACACAAAGTTGAAAACGAAATAGTTCCTCTTCAACAAATCCATAGCATAATGTTTGAACATTCCACCAATATTTCTCCAACAGGCAAACTGTAATTATCTATTGCAAAAGGAAAGACTTCTTCTTACAATATGTCTTCCACAATCTAACTGGGAAAAAGTCCCTTTTCTTATCTAAATCTTTTATATTTATACAAAAAGAACCAAACTGTTGGGCTGCCCACGAATGACTCTTGGGCTCCCCAAAACCGTTTAATCTCACAATTTTGTCCTTTTGTGAGTGCTCATGATTTAGGCAATACGTTACATTTCGGATTTAATCTTATGAATACTTCATATAATGGGACTAACTTAGTAACTGACAGGCCTTTTCCAAACCTGGGCTTCTGTTGGCACCGATTCTTCCTTGTCTTTTATTTGTCCTTTCTTAGATCCCGTTCATTTCAGAAAAAACTCTGCTTATCACTTTCAGCCAAATTTTCTCAGCTTTATCCTTTAGCTATGTCTCCTCATAGCAGTAATCTGAGGAATCTTCTGAGTCAGTCTACAGTTAAAACAAAAATTCAACATTAATTAGGATTGCATCTTTTCAACAAACTTAAACCACACTAACAATAAAACTGATCACCAGATGAGGCCCTGTACTGCACTTTTGTTGCAAAACCCTTAACACGAATCAAAAACCATTGCCACCCATAGAAAGGTTAAAAACTCACAAAATGGTGGGAAAAACCTTATTGGCAGCTTGAACCATTAAAAAATCGGGAGGAAATTTTAAATAACATCCGCAACGGAGGACTTTAGATGGACAACGAGTTCCACAAGACCATTAAGCCTATCGGCTTCTGAAAGACTAAACACTGAAGCATCAGGCAGAAACTCCTCATCGGCAAACATGGCGACATAACGTCGGGAGGTTAGCGTAGTATGTAGCTGCAATGGTGGAAGATGAAAAGACTATGGAATCCATGGAAAATAAAAACATATCGGCAGAAACCAACAAAACATTGGCAGGAGGAGCGGTTACAATGACGGATACTTAGTTTACTCTGGAGCCTCAATGGTGGAAGGAAATCAAATTACCACCCTCGATCAAAGTTATAAATCCTCCCGATATGGCGCAGAAAAATCATGAAAATGTTAAGTGCTCGGATAACTTAAAGTTGTACAGCGGTCCAAAAAGATTGTCTTATCTCCAAAACAACGGCTTCATAAAGGTAAAAAAACCACCGACTCAAGCTTCATCCAACCTCCGACAGCGCAAAATAAGTCGAAATAACAACATAACAGCATCGGACAGTCAAAGCTATCCATAAAAAACATCATCGTTCAGCTTCCGCAACAGCGGCCCAGAAGGGAAATATGGCTCCGATGCATGGTTAAAAGATTTTTGAACGACCAAACTAAAACGTTATGTTCCAATAGACTTTCGACTGGTTAGTGACGAAAAATCTTGTTCCACCTCCAAAACAACGACGAAAACAATGAAATAAACTTCCGATATCAAAGAAAGAAATCGCAGATCAAATGGGCAACATCTGAAATCCAATCTTCAAATTGTACAGCTCAAACAGTTTCAGACAAGCAATTTTCCAAAAAGAACGAGAATAGTTGACCTTAAAACAATCCAAACATGTAGCAGAGGGGAAACAAAAACAGAGTTCATGGATCCAAACAATTTTAGGCAAGATAAAAGTTAAGAGGAGGGTCCAAAATTTCAAAAATTTGGGAAAACAGTTGCAGCTACAACATAAGGTTTATCTTTTGGGCTTATTAGTTAATATGTATATCTTTAAGATTTCAAAAAATTATAATAAAATTTTATTCCAAGTTTTTCTTTATAATATAACACTCGTTTTTTAGTCCTTTGTCAAATATTTTCATGAGGAGATTCGTGTAGCTGCTCTGTTTTTCATGTTTTTGTCATTATCATTAGGAGCAGATTACGAGGTGATGGAAATGAATTATGGAAGAAAAAAAAAGCCTTTTTTCCACAATAGACTCATTCACAAAAAATTCTCTCATTTTTGAAACAGTTGTTATCGTTTGAGACATTCAAATTCATCTTTGTGCCCTATTTTCAGGGTTTGAATTAGTTAATAATTTACTGTTTTAGTCACAAATTTCCATCATGTATTACAATCAATTTAAGGGAAATTTGTAAACACCAAGAAATGTTTTTTTTCATAATAGACTCATTTAAAAAAACCTCTCTCATGTTTTTCACACGTATCTTGTATCGAGAGATATGGAGGCTCCTTTGAGACCCCGTTTTTCAGAAATTCACCAAATTTCCCAGAAATCCAATTTTTCTATTTTTAGCCAATTAGTTTTTAATATTTGAAAGTTGGTTAATGTAACTGCTGAGTAATTTCAAATTCAACCTAAAGAATTGAATATGGAAATTCATATTATATCTTTGAATTATATAAGGAGGAGAGGCATACAGGACAATGGTTCGAATTTTCACTCAAGGAGAGGCTTTTTTGTGTTGTGGTATCTCAAGCTAGCACTCACAACTCTTATGTAAGTGGATGACTGTTTTTTGATTATATATAAACTGGTAAGCATTTTTACCTATCATGTTGTTTCATTTTTTATCAGGTTGATTTCTCAGTCTACGATTTCATTTCTTGTTTAAAGGTTTTATTGATGAAAATGATTGTAGCCTGTGGGTGAAATTAGTGTTTCATGTGTAATGTTTATGGCTTATTGGGATGTGTTTGATCCCCAGTTTATCAACTTGTGCATAGTTTAGTTATGTATTATCTTTTTATTGTTTTTCCTCCTTACTGATGAAGTTTTAAACGAAAACTATAAACCAAAACCCTAAAAACCAATTTTATTCTATTTTTGTTTGAGATTGTGTTGGCTTGTTATTATGGTAATCTAGGAACAATTTCTAGAACTAACATATTTGGCTATGTTGCTGGGGATGAAGCTGAAGTATATCTTCCCTGGGATATCATTATTCATCTAATTTTGAGAGGTGAACAAAGTCAGAAAATATTTTAGACTACAATTTTTCACCGGCGACTCCATGGAAGAAAGATTTGTTGGCCACTCCACCAATTCAAGATTTAAATGAGAATGGAAGCCATTGTGGCTGCAAGGCATGCTTTCTGTGATTTCTCAAATATTGTTGGTTTTCCACATCTAGTTCTTTCTATAACTCAATGGGGTGACTATCTTCCTAGATTTAGAGGAAACGAGTATGAGCATCCTTGTGAGCACTTATTAAGTTTTCATAAATGCATGCTTGGACATGATTTTGTTCACAAGGATGTGTTAATCAATATGTTCATATTTTCTTTAGAATAACATGCTCGTGAATGGTGTCAATCTCTTCCCGCTGCTCGCATTCATTCTTTGAAAGAGTTTCATATTATTTTTCATCATCATTATCAAGGATTTTATCCGACAGATCTTCTATTTGAAAATTGTTGTGAGGAATATGAATTGCATGATGAAATTGAAGATATATATAGAGAAGAATTGGTCACTCACAATATTCATCAGTTCTCTAATCATATTCAAGATGATAGGTTTTCCCATAAATATGAATTAGAAGTGAATAATGAAGAAGTTGAAGGTTCTTTTATTATCATTAATTTTGATTATTATAAACCTAAAGATTTGGTTTCTTTAGACACAAAACATAATAATCAGTTGTCTTTTGGTCAAATTCCAATGGAATTTAGTAAGGGAAATCCCCAACTTTCATATTTGCAGGGAAAAGGAAATTACGCCAACCATGAAGAACTAGATTTGTAGAGATCATCTATTTCCAAGGAGGAACAACAAGAGGACTTTCTTTCTCTTTATGTACCCTTTACTTCAAATATAGATAAAAGATATGATAATGACGAGGAAGATCAGGCTAATGTTTTTTCAAATCATCCTTTTAATGATGAATATGATGAAGAGATTGAAGTTTTAGATCGAAAGTTTCATGATCAGTAGAAACCGATTGTAGGTGAATTATATTCCAATATTTTTATTGAACAAGAAAAAGTTCTGAATTGATTTGACTCTCAAATTGATAGCAATGAGATTGTAGATACTTTGAATATAATATTAGACGTGTCTAATAGCCATGGCATTGATAACTTTGGTACTCAAAATCATTATGAAAATATTCCAATTTTTATGGATATAAAGAAATACTACAACCATTCTTTCAGTGCTCATTAGTTGAGCAACACTCCTCAAAAATCAGTCAACTTGATTTAGTGGAAGATATAAAACATGATAACCTGAATAGAGTCAAAGAATTTATATATTGTTCTCTTATTGCATTATCTCATGGAGTATTGAGAATTGACGACACCCATTTGCAGTCCATTCTTTTTTAACAACATGAAGGAATAATTTCGCATGAGTTTCATGATCATGTGGCTTCTTGGATGGAGTTGTATTTTTCAAGGGTTTCTAATGCTCCATCTTTCGGCATACTTCCTATTTCCAGTCATAAGTATCAGCTGCCTACAAACTCTTTATTACATTTATCACATCTTTTGTGGGTCTTCTCAAACAATAACATGCATGGAATTATGATTCTTAGTCAAATGGTTTCTTGGCTTCACTGGAAGTATGATTACACTTGATTGGGTTATTTCCTTCGATTAGAAGTAGGAGTAAATAGAAGAATAAGCTCTCTATACAAGCATGCATATTCTTTTCAGTATGTTGGTTTATAGCAGTATTTTGTCATTTCAGAGGTATGTGTTCAGAGTTTGAGGAAGTTGCGGAGATTTGGTAAATGACTCCATCACCCAATGAATAAGGCACAAGGTCTATAGGTTCTTGAAGCCTCACAAGGAGGACTTCATCCCGCAGCAAAAACCAGATGTTATAACTAGATTTTGTTCCTAGTTTATCTGTTCTTTTTGTCCTAATTTTCAACCTTTGGTTTAAAATGATTTTACATTTTAAAGAATTTTTGATAATCAGTCATTTTTGTTGGATTTAATGCTTTTAATGGTTGAATTATTTCATTATTTTAGTTTTAAGGTTTGTCTTTTGGGCTTATTAGTTAATATGTATATCTTTAAGCTTTCAAAAACTTATAATAAAAGTTTATTCCAAGTTTTTATTTATAATTTAACCCTCATTTTTTAGTCCTTTGTCAAATATTTTCATGAGGAGATTCCTCTAGCAGGTCTATTTTTCCTGTTTTTGTCATTATCATTGGGAGCAGATTACAAGGTGATGGAAACGAATTATAGAAAATAAAAAGATATTTTTGTCCACAATAGACTCATTCACAAAAATATCTCTCAGTTTTGCAACAACTGTTATCGTTTGAGAGATTCGAATTCATCTTCGTGGCCTATTTTCAGGGTTTGAATTATTTAATAATTTTTGTTTTAGTCAGAAATTTACAAGACATATTTCGATCAATTGAAGGGGAATTTTTAAAACACAAGAGAGGTTTTTGTTCATAACAAACACATTTAAAAAATTTGTCTCTCATTTTTTGCACAGATATCCCGGATCGAGAGATATGGAGGCGCCTTTGAGACCCAATTTTTCAGAAATTCGCCAAATTTCTCAGAAATCCGATTTTGCTATTTTTAGCCAATTAGTTTTTAATATTTGAAAGCTGGTTAATGTAACTGCTGATTAGTTTCAAATTCGACTTAAAGAAGTGAATAGGGAACTACTTCATATTATATCTTTGTAATTATATAAAGAGGAGAGGCATACAGGACAATGGTTCAAATTTTCACTCGAGAGACCTTTTTATGCTGTGGTATCTCAAGCTAGCACTCACAACTCTTATGTAAGTGGATGAATACTTTTTATTATATATAAACTGATAAATTTTTTTACCTATCATGCCATTTCATTTCTGATCAGGTTGATTGCTCAGTCTACAATTTCATTTCTTGTTTAAAGGTTTTATTCATGAAAATGCTTGTAGCCTGTGGGTGAAATTAGTGTTTCATCTGTAATGTTTATGGATTATTGGGATGTGTTTGATCCCCAGTTTATCAACTTGTTCATAATTCAATTCTGTATTAGATTCTTATTGTTTTTCCTCCTTGCTGATGAAGTTTTAAACCAAAATTATAAACCAAAACCCTAAAACCCAATTTTATTCTATTTTGTTTGAGATTGTGTTGGCTTATTCTTGTGGTAGTCTAGGAACAATTTCTAGCACTAATAGAACACATTGTATGTGTCGAAATGAGGGAATATATTGTTGTTGAAGACTTAATAGAAGGGATTCCTAGTTCCATCCAACTTTTATTCCATACATAAACCATCTACGTGTATAAATTAGGCCAAATATGCCCCAAGCAAACCCACACCAACTCAAAATAGTGTTCTAAGTTTTTCCTTGCTTGACCTTGTAGGTCTTAATCAATGGTGACCTCTTATATCTTAATCTATCCTATTTTTAAATGCTTACTATAGATACATAATTTCATAATTAATAAGGTGTCCATATTGAATTCTCCTCTGTTATATTTCCTTCCTCTTCTTATTGTCTCCTTGATATAAAGCATGCAGTTTTGAAAAGAAAGACCTTAGGAATTAGTCTTACACATTGAACATGAAGGAAAGAGAATATGTTACTAAATTTATGATGGAAATTCAAGACGTGGACGGATAAATTGATTGTTATTGGATTCAATATGGAGGAAAATTATCAGACTAACGATCAACATATTGACAAGTGTTTCAATCTTCTTCTAGAACTAGAGTTAATATGTTACATAAGGAAATTCATTTTTGTTTAGATTAACTACGCAATATCTTATTGACATGGTCTATGTGTTTCTTTGAGAACATTGTTAAATCATCCATGCATATCAATGTGATTCTATGAGATTGTATTGTGAAGTAGAATCCAATAGAGCGTCAACCTTGATCTTCATGAAATGGATGTTGATATGGAAGAGTTGTGTCATATCCTTCTCTTTCTTATGATGAACGCTACTTAGATTCACCTCCTTCTGCACTGGAGTACAAAAAATACTCTTATATACATCTAATATTATATCTACCTCTTTTCTTGAATATGTTATGTAATGTAATGTAAAATCGTAATTTGAACACTATGAAAATGTTCATATACATGAATATGAAGTTAAAATTATAACTATTTAATGTAATTAGAGATCATCATTATTATTTAATGTAATATGCAAAATTTTAGTTTGAACACTATGAAAATGTTCATATACATGAATATGAAATTAAAATTGAATATTAAAATCGATGATGACCAGTGCAATCAACTCCCATTGAGAACAATCTTTGTAATTTTTTACATAAAAATTATATATATGTGAGTCTATATTATGCAATATGAAATTATATGAATATGTAAATACTAAATTATACAATTTATATATTCATACATGCACATACAATGTACATATAAATTTATGAATTAATTACAAAATTATAATAAATTCTAAACTTGATTTAACATGTACATGTATATATAAAAATTATGAAGTAGAGTTCACTATGAAATTAAATAAATGAATATGCAATTTATAAAATTATATGAATATGAAATTATACAATTTGCATATAATTATGAATATCTATATATATATATATATATATATTCAAACATACACATACAATTTATATAATTTTATGAATTATTTACAAAATTACAATTACAAAATTATATTTAGATTCTAAACAATTTAACACACACACATATATATAAATTATGAACTAGAACACTATGAAATTAAATATATCATGAAATATGAAATTATATGAACTATATCACTAGGAAAAAAAAAATTATAGTTATGAATATGAAATTGCATAACTTTTAAATTATACCAATATTGTTAGCAATGGCATTTGATTCTCCCATCATAGGTTAATTTGCAACTTCTTCTCCTCTCAAGATTGCTCTTTTTTCCCTCTTTCTTTATCTATCTTTCTCTCTTATTTCTTCGTTGTTGATTTCATTTATAGTAGATATTTTACTTCGATGCTTTTTTCTTCCCATTGTGATCCAGATCAACAATCCAAATTCACACCTACAACAATATGTAAACACAATACGCAATAAACAATGCTAAATTTGCATTAGAACAAAAGCATTGTTTCAAATTGGTTAGGCAATTGTGAATGATAAAATTAGTAAGATGTTTATGTTTTATGTTTATATAGAATTTATTTAGGAATTCAGGTGGGAAATGGTGTTAGGAAGGTAGTTGAAATGACATTAATGCCATCAATGCTTAACTTCATTCCCGACCACTTTTGTATGATTTTTTAACAAAAAGTAGACCTCGATCGAGATTTCTATCATTTTCTTGATCGAGGCTTTAACAAACCCTTGATCGAGGTATTTTAAAACCTCAATTGAACTCTAGAGCTCGATCGAGGGCCTGAAAAAAAGGGATTCAACCCTCTTACTAGAAAATCAATGTTTCTTTGTGTCTTCTAGGGGTGTAAACGCTACCATTCATGGCACACAACTGAGCGAAGTTCATACTGATAGATTCATCATTGAATACCCTATCCATTGAGGCATCACGCATGCATTTTGGCATTCATATGGTTTTTTTTTTAAATTAGTTCTAAAACTTACACTTAGAAAACCTGACAACAACTTCAAAGCAGCTCAAAGAAAAATATGCAGGGTAAAAAATACACATCCAAAAATTTCAGAAAAATACACAGCCCACACATCAACGTGTCATCTTCAAAAGGGTATTTTTGGTTTTTCTATTTTTTAAAACAGTGAAAAAAGTTGGGATGGACACACATGTGTATAAAATGATGTTGAAATCAGATGTGGTCACTTTCAAAAAATAAAAAATAATTGTATATTGCGAAATAAATTAATAAAAAAATATGCAGACCACAATGCATTTTGTGTAGATCATGCTTTTATATATATATATATATATATTAAATTATTAATGTAAGATTGAATTATTGGGGATGGACATGAGCCACTTATTAACTTCTTCAAATTTTAAAGGTCACATAGTTTATTAAATGAAAAATTTCACACATTAAATGACATCGGAATATTTTAAAACAAATATCATTGGGAAGGCAACATAATATTCTAGAATTTGTTATTTTTACTGCAAGTCAAAATTCACATGGCATATATGCGTTTCGAGGGCTTCTATCACCAAATTTGGCCAAAAAGTGTTACCCTACTTCCTAGAATCACTCAGGGTCGGCTACATACTACTTATCAGTTACAGGTCGTGATCAGCCATCAAACAAGTTGTCATAGATTGACACAAGGCACTATCGGTCTGACTTACAAAATATTCCTTCATATGTGCATGGCCGCAGGCTTACGCCGTCTTTAACAACCACAATCTTCACCTATCGCTTTCTATATGTTATCATCGGTACGCCTGCCCACTTACCTTTCTCTACTGTGTGCATGTTTTTCCCTTCTACGTTGTCCCTTTTCTTCCTTTCTGTCATGTGCATGACGTATCTTCTTTTTCTTGCACGTGAGTTTCCATCTTTGCTCCTTTCCTAGCCCAACACTCCTCTTCTCTCACTCATGCACTACAGTTGAGTGAGTGTTTGTTTCAAATATAGAGACTCAATATCTATTTATACTTGTTTTCCACTTGACATTTACTCTACAGGGCCAACTTCTCTAGGAGAGTCTAATAACCCTAATACCCCTCAACACTGGGGACTATTGCCCCGACTTACAATGGAGGGTTAACCTCAATGAATTTACATGAATTTATTATATTAATGACCCTCCTGATCGGAGGAACAAACATCTTCGTTGGGGTACAATGAAATACAATATAAAATATACAACTGAATACATTCTGAAGTTACAAACACATCAACAGTATTCTGTAAATGAAGGTGTGTTTGATGGTTGGGCGCACACCAAGAGAGTCACCTATTTGTGGCACTTACATTATTGTAAGAGTTTCTTCTTAATACAAAGTTAACGAGGTTGGTCGGTTTGGCAACCCCACCATTATATTTGTCTCGTGTGTTTATTTACTTGATGCATGCACTGAAATTTGGCTAAGTAAACAAGTAATATGATAAAATGATAAGTAAAGCTTCTGAAGGATTATGTGTAGTATTCCAAGTCATTCTTGAGTGACAAAGTCATCAAGAAACCTCTAAGTCAATGTCGTACACTGCAGTTAAAATGCAGAAGCGAAGCGCATTGTATTGTGGTTGTTACACTTATTTACTTGGGTAATAAATGTCTTTGTCTTGCATTATGTATGGTATGGTCCCCCTCGTTGATTGTTTTAAGGTCATTGTTGGATTTGAAGAGTTGTGGGTAAGTTGTGTTTCCCAGTTAAGGTCGTTATCAACACTTGAAAGGATTAAGATTACGGGGTGCTATGACACTGATCTTGGGATGTTATTACATAGTGACAGTAAACTTGATTTACTGCACAGTAAGAAATTTTATATTTTCTTAATTTTGGGGCTTCTACACAATGCCTTTGGGAAACAAAACCTTTTACTACGAGACCAAAGTACTTGCAATGGAAATTTAATGCCACAAGGTTTTACTCTGACGGGGATTTACTGCCACATATTTTTACTTTGACAGACTTTCAATGCAACAGACAAGCCTGCTACAGACTACACTTGGACATGACTCAACTTTACCTTTTAACACATATTTCATTAAATTTGGAAATATTCTATTACAAGGACTTCATCCACATTGAGATTTTTTGTAAATCTTTAAATACATATTCTATTAAATCTAGAAAAATCAACTCAAAGAACTATTCCATTAAATTTGGAATAATTAATCCAATGAAGTATTTTCTCAATTAATATTTTTTATTTATTTCAAGTAAAACTATAGTATTCAACCATTGAAAAGGAAATATTACATCTCAATTAGAACTAGATGGGTTGGACATAAATCCTGATGAGTCTATGAATATTAATAATTTTGTAGATGTTAAAATATTTGAGACAATGAGATATATTATGTGGGAATAATTCAAATTGAATGAAATTTTACACATAATTTCATACTATAATACTCTAAGACATGCTCTATACTATATTTGAGGTGAATGAAGTACGAAAAATATTTATATTATAAAACACCATGTTTGATCATTGCTTTCATGAAGAGGAGAAAATGACAAGAAATTTGAATATATTGAATTAAAGATAGATGTTGAAAGACATTTTTAATGAATTTTAGTCAAACTTTGTATGTCCTCGTGTTCTTTGATTACTAATGATTCAGAGTAACTACAAATAAGTTATTTAAGATATTGATTTTCAAGATTAAGTGTGTATCCAAAGTCACTCATCTATTGCAAATGATTCTCCCATTTACCATGATTAATCGAGGAAACTATTTCTTCAATTATAATTTTATCATTACTTATTCTAAAACTTTAGTAGTCAAACATTCAAAAGAAAACATTGTCTCAATTAGAAGTAGAACATGGGTACTCGCCATAAATAATGATGTATGTATGAATATCCATAATTTATTAGATGTTAAGAATGGTGAGACATTGAGATATATTGAAAAGAAATAATCCAAAAAAATTGCAAAAAACTTAATTTTGGCATGCTATGTTGCAAGAGGTTTTCTATCTAATATATTCGAGGAAACCAAAAAAAATGAAGTCATTCATGTATGACCCATATTCTCCCAAATTTAGCATGAATATTATACTTAACACGGATTATCAAGAAATTCTAAAAATTTTAAAAACAAAATGCATCATAGTAGTTTATATGTAGTTTCATTTCAAAATGTATTTATCACATTTATGCACTCATATTCATGGATATAATTAACTAAAATACAATTAAATAACTTTGTGGCTTGTTGACAAATATGGTATGATTTCAATTTATTTTAAAAATACGAATTTGTAAAAATTTATCATTGGACAATGAATTCAAATGCCTTTATAGTTCGAAAAATTCAAAAAATTAACCCATCTATGTATTTCCTCTAATGATATTGAACAATCCACTTAAAACTGATTATGAATTAAATTATTTTTAAGTAATACAAATTTATTTGCAATGCAATTTTATTTTAACATTACACCCCTCAACACTCATGCATTAAATTATTTTTAGGAAATAGAAAATTATTTGCAATGCAATTTTATTTTGACATTACATCCCTCATTTATAGATTCATATTAATGCATATTATAGGCAATTCAAAATCATTATGCCATATTATTTTAAAATATGTTATACTTATGATTATAAATAGTAATTGATTTAAGTATACAATTTTATGGAAAGTTTTCGAATGAGAAACAAAATATATTAAATAGTTCAAAAAGTTCAATTGAATCAACTATGATCCATTTCGTATTAATTTAACTTGAATAGTCCACTTAGCATTTACTTTCAATTAAATGATTCTAGTTTTTTTGGTAAGAATTGCATCATTTTTTCAAAATTTAAATTTCACTTTTATACACGAGTATTAATGCGTATTATAAGTAAATAAAAATCAAAAAATAGCATGTGTTATATTTTATTCACCATGCAATGTTATTAGAAGGAAAGATAACCCGAGTTAGATTTCCTTATCAGTGTAATGTATATGATGACAATGTGGTTTTGTTAGATGGAAAGCTAACGTTTGTAAGTTAACATGCATTGGCTTTCGTTCACCCTGCAATGTTGTTATAAGGAAAGCTAACTCGAGTTAGATTTCCTTCATGGTGCTATGTATTTGATGACAATCTGGATATGTTAGATGAAAAAATAACATATGAAAGCTAACTCGCAATGCAATGTAATTATGTTTGTGTTAGATGGAAAGTTAGGAAAGCTAGCATCTCTAATTATGTTTGTGTTAGAATATAATCTAGAGGTGGCTTTCATTCAGTGTGCAATGTTCTTGAATTTTTTCGTTTATTTTCAGAAACAATGGAGTCTAATGCCATATAATTTCAAAGAAAGTAAGTAAAAAGAAAATTTATTTACAACAAAATTTTATTTCAAAATCACATCTGTCATTTATAAATTCATATGAGTGCATATTATAGGCAACTAAAAATCATTAAGTCAATGATTATGATCGCGGTTACAAAAATTAATTTATTGAAGTATATAAATTTAGGAGAAGTTTTGGATCGAGAAATCAAATATCTTAAATAGTTCAAAAGGTTTAACTAAATCACCTATGACCCATTTCGTATTAATTTAACATGAATAGACCACTTAGCATTTATTATCAAGTAAATGATTCTAATCTTTTTGGTAAGAATTGCATCATTATTTTAAACTTTAAATTTCATTTTATACACAAGTAGTGATGCACATAAGTAAATAAATATGAAAGCCAATGAAAAATCAATTTTAAACAACAACAAAAATCTATATTAATATAACTATAAATTCCCATATATTTCAAAAAATATATAAACACTAAAAAGTATGTCCAAGTTGTATTGAAAAATCAGAATGCTTTTTGTGATCAAATTTCTGAAAAAAAATCATCATCTATTACAATGAATTTGATGTTCTATTGAGCATTCTAATGTACTCACGTTTCCCTTTGATACGATGAAGTGTATTAAGAAAGGGTAATAAAACTTGCATAAGCCAAGTATCATGCTCTTCTCCTGTATAGGCCTTTATCAAGATATGGTTTGACCGATATCCAACAAATTGAGAAGTAGGACTTGATGTATCTATTAGCAATACATTTGATTCTCCATATTTATCTCCATATTGGGACCACATGTCCCTCAACCTTTTATCATAATATTGTATTGTACCCCCTGCTTTGAATTTTTTTTGCAAATGACAATGGGACCTATCCCATGTGAATTCAAAGTCTCTTATATCAATATCTAATTTTTCAAGTACATGTTGAATGTACTTATATGTGCCATTTAATGTCCATATTGCAACATCATAATTATTTAAGCAGTATTTTAATAATTCTGACTGAAAAAGGCCTTGAAAAATAGGACTTGTCACCAAATTCCCAATCTTGTATTCTTTGAGTAGGACAATTTGGTTCATCTCTAGTATATGACACGAAGACCACTCCTTTCATTTCAAAGATCAACAACATCTTTCGACTGATATTAATTCCCATCTGTGCTGCAACCACAAACATCATTGACATTAACATAGCTTCATTTCATTACTTAAAGACATTAAAACATAATATTAAAAATTATATTAAAAATTCTTGTAATTCCTATCTATTGTCAATTTTTTCCATAATTATACAAAGGAAATCATATAAGGAGTTAAATGGCAATTAAAAAATATAATTATAGTAACCTCATTCTATTGATTGAACTAATGATATGATAACACATACATTAATCAAATACTTTTATTCTACTTTATTTTTGTTATTAATAATAGTTCCTAAAGCTGCAATAGGAAAATATAATTACAGAGACACAATTCAAACAATTAAACTAATTAACTTTCATATGGTAGTTTTCCACCTAACACAACCACACTGTAATCAAATGCATTACGTCATGAAGGAAATATAATTCATGTTAGAGTCCTTTCTGACCGCATTGTCATCAAAGTTAATGCATGCTAGCTTTCATATAGTAAATTTCCTTCTAGCACTATGAATGGAAAATATAATTAGAAGGGCCCAATACAAGCAATCAAATTGTTTATATGTAAATTTCCACATACAACCTAATCATATGTTGAAATAACAAAATTTTATAAATTCACATTTAACCATTCTTCAAACCAGTAATTTATAAGAGATATAATGATCAATTAAACCACACATGCAATAATTAATTGAATAGTCCAATTCAAACAAACTTACCATTTATCTAATAATCTCTACATCCAACTTCATACATTAAACATCAATTGAAATTAGAAACCTTTATTAACTAAAAATCTTTATATAAAAATAATAATAAAATAAAAATATGTTAACTTATAATAATGACAAAGCATAATAAAATATAAGAACTTAATTTGAAAACTATTGCATGTATAGTAATATTTCACGAGGTCATACATATAATGAAGAAAAATTCATCACCGAAAAGCCTTCAAAGTATCTTGTACATCTGTTTCTTTGTTGAAATTATTCAACACTCTCCATAGCTCATCGATCAACCATTTATCCCCTTGGTTATTTCCAACGAATGGAGTTGCAAGAATCACATTTTCTGTGGGGTTTTCTTTAACTCTCTCACATCAACAATCCACTATAACAGTGTTAGTTACATCATATTGACTATATGTATCCCACACGTTTTTCAAATATTAAGTGCATATAACTTTTGTCGGATTATCAGCGGCCTTATTTCCTTTTTGTGGCTTGCAATCTGAAGCAGTCCACACAAACACAAGTTGATTTTGTGATATATCTGAAACTAATTTTTTTAGAACTCTTGACGTGTTTAGATTCAAATTAGTTGACCAAATTCCAATCTCAAGAGATTCATTCTTGAAACACATTTCAAGAAAAAAAATTGCATGTGGATGAAACCATATTTGTTTTTTATCTATTGCGCAATATGCAACCCTTCCCATTTTCTCAATATGTTCTCTTGTTGCATCATCATCAATGCTGTAATAAAAAATGTCTTTTAATTCAAATATAACTAATTTTTTTCCATTTATTTTTTCTGCAACACAATAAGAGATAAAATAGTCAAGCCATTGTATTCATGCTACAAAAATCATTAAGAAATAATTGTTGAAAAAATACATTCACCCGTATAATGTTTTCAGATTGGCCATTACTTTGTCGCAATATCTGCATAGAACCTAGAGAATAAAATGTTAAACCTTTAATGGAATACCAATTTAAATATTCTTTTGATCTATTTTTTTAATATAACACATTTATTACTTAATTGGTAATGAAAGAAAACATTTGCAATGCCACTTTTAAAAAGAAATACATATATACATATTTAATATTGTGATAATTGTTAGTTTTATTCTTTTTATTTGTCCCCACAATAAACATCTAAAATGTTATCATTCTTACAAGGACTGAAATTTTAAAAATAACAAAAAAACAAGACAAGTTAGAAATACCTAATATGATATTATGTTTATGATTATA
>LPNX010074538.1:57601-226111 GCA_001517045.1 Pseudotsuga menziesii | reverse complement strand
TCGAGTGATGATCCAGATCCAGTCCAGTGATGTTGATCCAGATCGAGTGATGATCTAGATCCAGTGATGCCATTTGTGTTGATCCATATCGAGAGATGATCCATATCTAGATGACTTGAAGATGAAGATGACTTGAAGACGAAGATGATCCAGTTGATGCAGAGAAGAAGACCAGTGCTGAAAAATTGTGTCGAAAGAATACCTTCCTAGTTAAGAGGGAGTGTTGATGTATATGTAACTTCGGATTGTATTCTTCTATGTATCTTATGTATTGTTACCCGATGTTTATTCCGGGATGTTTTTATTATGTATTTGAGTCATGTGGTCATGTCCCGATGTTCCAATCGGGAGGATTAATAATGTAAATAAGTCATATCAAGTCATTAGGTAAGTCCCCACAGTTTCGGGGCACTTGAGTTATTATACACTAATTAGAGTGTAGGCTCGAGTAGTAATTATTAGGGTTGAGCCTACGTTTGAAATGGAAACTTAAGTGAAGGGACTAATATAAATAGAGAGTGTGTGTCTCTCTATTTATCGCTTGTGAAATACATCACTTGCTCTCTCAAGTGTGGCGCACCTTTGGAGAAGGAAATACTTTGGCTTGATAGAAGACAGAAGGCTGCTGTTGTGTTGGGAGGTCATCTTACTGTTTTGGGTTTCACATCTTGTGGTGATACTATCTTAGAGGAAGTTGAGGGGTTTTCTCCATTTATGGTTTCCCCTATCAAAACTCTTTGTGTCTCTTGTCTCATGTGATGTGCTTATTTTATTGATGTGCTTGTTATTCTCTCAGTGAAAAGATCCTAACATAATGCTAGCTTAAATGTTGAAAAACTAACAGCATTTACATTTCAAACTTTCTTATCATTTGTTGAGGCAGGAAATTTGTGTTTCAAGATTGAAAATTGTAACTTGTACTTGACTTTGCAAGACCAAAATATGATTTCCAGCTTCACAAGTACACCGTAAGAATATGAAGTTTCCTGTCAACTTAATGGCCTAAATGGCTGTCCCAAAACAAATTTCAGCTTGCAAAAGGACAAGACACTTTAGTATTTATGGACAAGTATCAACCAATTTCTTTGAAGCTCAATATTATCTCAACAAATGGACTGTCAAAGTCAAGGTATGTTCCAGCAAATGTAAAATCTCTATGACTGTCCATGCAATTTCTAGCCAAATAGAAAATGTCACTCAATCATGCCCAAAATGTAGATTCCATCTCTTGAAAAACTATTGATAATTAAGCTAAGTGCAAGAGATTCTTTAGATGGGTATGATTAAATGAATAAGTGATAGAGCCCAACTATATAGGGCTGGAAATGTTTGCAAGATAAACAGTCCTCTTGGACTATGTATGTTCGTTTAGGGTATGACGTTGAGGGGGTTCTAGGTCCTACGTTAGGGAGTCATATTGTGAAGGGAATAGGGTAGTGTTGTAGGTTTGAAATAGGATAGTAAAATGACATCAAATGGATGCCCCTCTATAAAATTACAGTCTGTTATAAGGGCAGAGCAATTTTTCATTTGAAATAAATGGTGTGATTTATACTATATAAAGCACCAATATCTTTAAATTCTTAATAAACATCAATGCTTGTAAATAAAATATACACACCTGTATAGGTTTTAAGGATATGATTACTTGATAAATGGAATTTCCTCCAGAAGACTACACCTAAAGCAGTACTCAACTAGCTTATCTTGAGCACTTGAAATGGATGGAAGTTTGGAACCATTCATGACAATGAGAGTGTTTTGACACTTGCAATTATGTTTCCCTACAATGGTTATGTTGTTTCCAATACTATTCATGGTATTGGTAAAACTAGTTTTTTATATTCTTAAGATAAGATAATACTTTGATCCACCTTATCAATTATAAAAGATATTTTGATTGATCATATGACCTACATCATCAATAGATGAAAGAATGAGCCAATTAGTAATTTGGATTCTATTAGTGAGAAGCCCTGGATTATTCCATAAATGAAAAATGTTGATAACTATACACAGGATGAGTATTGTACAAAATACTAATCAAACATATGTAACACGTCAACATTATGAGTTTATCAGGGCCGGTTAAACAACTATTAGGCCAAGCATGATAAGAACTAACTGGAAGAAAACTGTTATCAAAACATTTCCAGTCATTATGGAAAATATGAGTAGCAGACACTTAGAATTTTTTTTCCAACAAATAGTCACCCAATCCTGCAACAAGCAGCAATCTATGGTTGATACAACTCCTAAACAATTTCTAGAATTCCTTTGCTGGTGATTGTCATAGGACAAATATTTCTAATCCATTTACCAATTACAAGCAATATTTGTCATAGGGCAAATATTTCTAGACTGCCTTTGCTTGTAATTTGTAATAACCCCATTAAGTTGGGATCGCTTAGAATACTAGGCAATATTGGGACACAATATACTACAGAAGATGGATGAGAAAATGGCTCAAATGAAGACTAGACTAAAGGAAGATAAAAATTGTTAAAATAACTATAACAATACAAAAGGGGACTTACTTCCCTATAGTTGATTTATTGGTGTCTCAAGCCCTCTTGATGAAGAAATGGTTTCCTAGAAGATCAAGTTTAAACTCTTCCTAGATAACCAGTTTAAAAAAAAAACTATAAACATAACCAGAGGGTTTTTTGTTCTTCTCATAGAGATGAATATTTTATTTTGGAAATGTATGTGACCTATATTTTAGAGTTTTTAGTGCTATACTCACTTGTCCACATTCATCTATTGACATTTTTGTATATACTTGTTAAGGTTTTGTGTGAGACAGGTTGTGCATCAGAACAATTCAACTTGTAGAATCCTTTCAACATAGAAGTAACATTCTGCCATTCTTATACATCCATCCAACCACACTGTACCTGTATAAGAGACTTTGATATTTCTATGTTCCAACATCTGAGATGATCATGATTGGTGAAACCACAAATATTGAAAGGATGCAAGTTCCAACATTTTGCTTGTACATGTCATGTTCTACCACAATTGAATGCAAGATTGTTCCTGCATTTGCTCCTGTTTCATTGCAATGTTACTTGTAGATAATTCCTTGTCTGTTGATGTTTCTGCTTTCACAAATTTAATGTCATCATTTCTTATTTGACCTTCATAACCAAGGCCTTCATTTCTTGGCCTTATACATATCTTGATGGGATTTTGGATTCCTTGCATGTTCTTGCCTAAAACTTTGCCATCAGGACCCATTTTATTCGTCAGTTTGAATTTTGGACTTAATCCCCTTTGTATGATTTTTAAAACAACCAATATCATCATCTTCACTATCAGGTTCAACTTCAAAAATATCACCAAATTCATCTTCAATATGAGATACAGATGTACATCATCAACATTAGCAGCAGCCAAATTAATGTAATCACCCAAACCATCAAGCTTTTGAAGCAAATTACTTGTATCTTGCATAATCATGTGCATCACACATTACGTTTTCTTGGTTAAAATTTTTTACTTCGCGTTTCACTACCAACAACGCATTTTCCTTTGCCAGTAACTCTTGGTACAATGATTCTGTGATTTGATATTTCTTATCTTGAAGATTTAGGAGATTATTTACCCATTTGTCCACTTATTCCAACTTTTCTGTTAGTTCACTAATGTGTTTTCTAGTGCAATCAACAATTTCTTTAAAAAAATTGCCCCCTATTGAATTGTCTAGTTTATGCAGCTTGTCAATTTCATGAAAAGCATCTTCAAGATCTTGCTGAAGAAGTTCAATTTCATGGTAAGCATTTTGTAGTCATTTTCCTCCTTTACCCATTTAGAAGCGTCGATCGAATCATGCTTGCTTGTCAATAATAAACACAACAAAAGGGTGTTAGGTACAACCGATCATGCACCCATCTTCCACAACAATGATGGGGGCGTTGGGTACCACAGAGCTTGGACCCCAAATATTACAATCGATTTTCCTTCAAGTAGGGATAAGGTTCTTCCTTTAAATGAGTACAATTTTGAAATCCCCACTAGATATTTTGTGTGATTACAACTTCTTTCAAAAATGTAATATTTCTCAATAATGGGCAGTAAAATAAACTTTGAATCTCTTTAGAATTGTGTTTGAACCTTTATGGTTATTTTCTTTTCCCTTTTATGTTATTAGATAAAAATTTTAACATGTATCACATGCCCTTGTGAAAACATCATGAGTAGAATCACAGTAGTGGTTTCCAGCTAGATAAAAAGCCTTTCAAGTTGTTGGTGACACTGAATTTTTACCTTGTCTGTAATGACTGCATCATTCCTAATTACACATCCAGTAAATTGCTTGAGAACTACCTGCTGCTATTTGGTGACTTGCTCTCATAGCTTGGTGGATTGTTTCGGCAGTTAAAGAAACCGCTAAGCCTAGAGCTTCATTATGGGCCCTATTTGAATTAGAGCTGAGTTAGAGCTGTGTTGGAGTCGAAGTCCGAGTTTTAAAACATTTAAAACAACCAGCTATGACTGGAAAACACCCAAATTGGTCCGAATTGGTTGGTTCTGATAGCTTCGAATATAAATATCACTCTTATCTTGAAATATTTTTTTCACTTCACCATTCTCTATATCTAAATTAAATTCAGTTATAATTGTTCCATATTTCCTTTTGAGTCACCACTCCTTTTGTTTATAAGCTTACCTTTCGCAACCTTCACCTATGCTATATCCTTGTTTTTCCCAATTTACTGGGTGACTGTACAAAAAATAATGTAAGTAGTAAAGACAGAAGTAACTGCAAAATTAAGGGTTATAGAACTCAAATTGAAAGTGAGGCAATGGAATTTTAATAAAGTTAGTAATTAAAAGTAATTTGGGGAGTTACCAGCCTGTATACTGGTATACAAGGGATACATCATGAGTATAGAGGTATATGCTGGTACATAGACATGAGTATATACCATATACTGGTATGATTTTTCATGGTATTTCTTCTCCATCCATGCTCTAAGAATTGGGGATACATCATACACTATTGAACCCCAATAATAGAGGCATATTTGTGTAGGTCAGAAATATGGAAAACATTGAGGAACGATTGTTTCCAAGGCAGAGGTAAGCTTCCTTTTTTCCCTTGCTCTACAGAGAATACACAGCTAATCCATTGAGACTCTTGAATATGGTGAATATGCTAAGCCATAGAAAAGGATTCTTCCATTCTCCAAGTATGGGGAATATATCATGCATTCTTGACCCCTGGTAATAGAGTCTTCTTTGTGTAGGGTAGAGAAATATTAAAAACCATTGATGGGATTGATTCCAAGGTGGAGATAAGCTTCCTTGTTTTTGGCATCTTTGTGCAGGGAAGATAAATATAAAAAAACTATTGTTGGGATTGATTACAAGGAGGGGATAAGCTTCCTTGTTGTTCCTTACTATTTAAGAGGAAAAACAGAGCTAATCTATTAAGACTTGAATATGGTGAAGTACTAAGCCATATAAAATAATGTAAAATGAGTGACTTTTTCCTTCTTAAGTATGGTGGCTCTCCCTGTTGTATTTGCATCAGTTGTCAACCAGCTTGTGGAGAATAAATTGACATAGGTTTTCACATTGCAAATTAACATTCATCTGTCATGAAATCTGCCCCAGGTTTTCCACATTTCCCTTATTGCAACTATTGTTTTTGGTGCACTTGAGTCTGTTGCCTCAATTGATGATTTAGGTATTACATCTTGTCCTTTTTTCCTTGTCTTGGATTTTTAATTCTTGATGCCTATCTCATAATTTTATAGAAAACTTATGTTAGCGATATTTGTAGTCATGGAACCAAATCTGGAACCTGATGATGGGCTGAGCTACTGAGCCTGAAACGTTTAGAAATTAAAACCTTACACTGTGTTTCCAAAATTTTGAAGCAGATTTGTAGCTATGGAATCAGATTGTATTTGGTTGTCCTATTTTTATTTTTTCTTGGCTTGTATAATTATGCAAGGGAAAAAAACACTATTAGATGCTTCTTAATAGATTACTATTAGATGCTTCTAAATTAGCAACATTAGATTTGGAACCATAAGAGTGGCCAAGGATTGTGGTCTAGCATGTGAATTCTCTTTAGAATCTCCACTTTCTGCCAAATCTATAGATGAAAAACCTATAGACCCAGAAATATACTAAATAAGGATAGTGCCTTTCATGTCATATCCACTTGCCAACTTCTTCTTACATCATGCAATGTGCTTATCATATCTACCTATAAGTATCAAATTATTTACATATAGCTACCTAGATTCCATCTATGTTGAATCCTCTTTCAAATGAAGAGACCTACATATCTTTGGTCTTGATGTTGTATTAAAAATTAAACACATCCACCAAAATATATCAAAATACAATGATATCTATAGCATATCTCAAAGTAAAATTGCCACCAAATACAATTTCTTTTCTATTAATATACAGTATCCCGTCGGTTATTCGACGTTCAATTTCATCCAATCTGATGAAATTGCTATGGTTCCAACGGTAGTTTGTTGTAGGAAATTTGATGGCCTTTCCCTAGGAAATGTGACGAACTTTCTGTAGGAAGTCCAATGGCCTTGCTGTAGGAAATCCGACGGTCGTGCCATGGGAAATCCAACGGCATTGCCGTAGGAAATCCAACGGCCTTGCCATAGGAAATCCGACGTCCGAGCCATAGGAAATTCAATGGTCATGTCGTAGGAAATCCAACGGTCATGCCGTAGGAAATCCAACGGTCATGCCGTAGGAAATCCGATGGCCTTGTCTTGGCTGTCGACTATCTAACGTTACGCCACCGATGACGAAAAAATTTGAGGGTGTCGAATACCCGACAGGTTAGTGTCGAATTTTAGACATGGTAGCAATCGGATTTTGGCCTCAAATTCTGTAGTGTATGAAGAAGTAGCCAAGAATAAAGGGAAGGAGAGTACCAGTTCAAGAAGAATGAAGGGAAGGAGAGTACTAGTTCAAGGAGAGTACGACAGGATGCGGTATCTGCAAGTAGATGGAAACATCGTGGGATACAAGGCAATATTCATAGTATGAGGCTTCTCATGGAAAGAAGGAATAGACTATGAAGAGAAATTTGCAGCCACTAGAAGTTAAGACACATGACAGGTAGAATCATGTGTGCAAATGAAACAAGGCCTTGTACGAGCTCAGAAGACACCCATGGGATAACACTTACATGAGGAGCTTGAAGATCACCTAGAGTGATGAATATCTTAACCTTTGGTACAAGGTTGAATATGAAATCCTATAGAGGATGACAAGATCACAGATAGGTGCAAGAAGAACTTTTGAAAAGGTTCAAAATAGAGGATCTTTGTATCCAGTGACCCTAGATGGATACATTGAACATTATTAGCAAAGGAAGCTACTTGTCACTCCAGTACATAATGTTTCAGTGCATAGAGTATGAAATACAAAGGGAGTATGATGCTTCGCTTCAAAGGGAGTGACTACAGAAGATACTAAGATTCGACATGGTATGATAGGATGGATAGGTTATTGATGGCTCTAGGCATTAATAAGAGTAAAGCAGATTCCAACCTTTACTACAAGGTTAAAGAAGGGAACCCGGTGATACTCCTACTATATGTAGATGATATGTTTGTAACAGGTGTGGATGGTTGATTGTTGATACAAAGAGGAATCTTGCTGCTGAGTTTGAGATGAAGGACTTGGGTATGATGCACTACTTTATAGGCATGGAGGTGTGGCAGAATGCAGAAGGAATATCCCTAGGATAAGGGAAATATGCAGTAGATAT
Source organism: Pseudotsuga menziesii (assembly GCA_001517045.1). Lineage (NCBI taxonomy): Eukaryota > Viridiplantae > Streptophyta > Pinopsida > Pinales > Pinaceae > Pseudotsuga > Pseudotsuga menziesii. Next base: position 218,346 of record LPNX010074538.1, on the reverse strand, counting down.
TCTGAAGAGGTTCAGGATGATGGACTGCAAGGCCATGACCACACCTATGGCATTGAACCTGAAACTATTGAGTGATGCTTCATCGGAGACAATTGATGCTATGATGTATCATTAGATGATTGGGTCCTTGATGTACCTAACTAATATGAGACCAGATATTTACTTTTCTATGAACACATTGAGCCAGTTCCTAATGGATCTGAGACATGTTCACCTGATTGCTGCAAAGCATATTCTGAGGTACCTGAAGGGTACAATTGATTATGGGCTCAAGTATAAGGTAGATCAAAAGATTAACCCCTAAGGTTATGTTGATTCAGATTGGGAAGGTAGTTCCATCGATAGGAAGAGCACTTCGATATTCTTCTTCAGTATGGCATCATGTGTGATCTTTTGGTTTAATAGGAAGCAGTCTTGTGTGGCACTGAGTACAGCCAAAGAAGAGTATATCGCAGCTTGTTAGGCTAGTTATGAGGCAGTGTGGCTAAGGAATCTACTATCTGATTTATTTGATCTTCAGTTGGATGTTACTTGTATATATTGTGACAACCAGAGTTGTGTGAAGTTGTCAGAGAACCCAGTGTTCCATTACAAGTCGAAGTATATTGAGATCAAATATCACTATATCAGGGATACTGTGCAGAGAGGAGCAGTGAAGCTCGAATATATTACAATGGACGAGCATATAGATGATGTGTTTACCAAACCATTAGCTAGAGTGAAGCTTGAGTACTTCAGGGAGAAGATTGGTGTTCTCCAGATCGAGGTTCCCTCCAAAGGGAAGTGATGATTCCATGAGCCTTTCTAACATGGTGGCAGGCTGGGACTCCCATGGTTAGATATAAGTGCAGAACCCTTTTCTCAGATGATAGATGGTGTTTCCTATAATGCTGGTAAATATAAGTGCTAAAGGCCATTCTCTAGGAGAATGGAGGCACCTGGTCAGTTACCAGAAAATTGATTCAGTCTGGGACTGAAGCTTAGCTTAGTGTTGAGAAGCCATTCTCTAGGAGAATGGAAGCACATGGTTAGTTACTAAGAAATTGATTCAGTCAGGGACTGAATCTCAATTTAGTGCTGAGAAGCCATTCTATGAGAGAATGAAGGCACCTAGTCAGTTACCAGGAAATTGATTCAATCTAGAAGTGAAGCTCAGCTTAGTGCTGAGAAGGAATTCTATTCGAGAATGGAGGCACCTGGTCAGTTGCCAGGAAATTGATTTAGTTTGGAACTGAAGCTCAGCTTAGTGCTAAGAAGCCATTCTCTAGGAGAATGGAGGCACCTGGTCAGTTACCAAGAAATTTGATTCAGTCTGGGACTGAAGCTCATTTTAGTGCTGAGAAGCCATTCTCTAGGAGAATGGAGGCACATGGTCAGCTACCAGGAAATTGATTCAGTCTGGGATTGAAGCTCAGCTTAGTGCTGAGAGGCCATTCTCTAGGAGAATGGAGGCACTTGGTCAATTACCAATAATTTGTTTCAGTCTGGGACTAACACTCAGCCTAGAGCTGAGAGCCATTATTTGAGAATGAAAGATGTAAGTGTTGTGCCTTTATCTGGATAGTAGATGGTGTTTCCTACTATGCCAATAGATGTAAGTGTTGAACCTTTCCTTGGATGATAAATGGAGCGTCCTATCATGCCAGTGGATGTGAGTGCTCGGCCTTTCTGACATGGTGGTGGATGTGTTCCTCCCATGGTCAGATGTGAGTGTTGGGCATGCCTTTCTGACATGATGGTGGAGGTGTTCCTCTAATGGTCAGAAGTAAGTGTTGGGTGGGACTTTCTAACTGGGTCATATTTAAGTGTTGAAGAAGATGAAGACCTACATGGAGTCCATGCCTACAACCAATATGAAAAAGGGTTGGATTTGTAGAACTTCCTGTGACTATTAGAAATGAGATAGCATGAGTGATGATGACCCAGTGATGATCCAGCAATGATGATCCAGATCCAGTGATGATCCAGATCTAGTGATGATGCAGATCCAGTGATGATCTAGATCCAGTGATGATGTAGATCTAGTGATGATCCAGATCCAGTAATGATCTAGTTCCAGTGATGATCCAGACTTGAATATGAAGATGACTTGATGATGATCCAGATGATACAAAGAAGAAGACTTGTGCTAATAAATTGTGTTAAGAGAATACCTTCCTAGTTAAGAGGGAGTGTTGATGTATTTGTAACTTCGGAATGTGTTCACTTGTATATCTTATGTATTGTACCCCGATGTTTATTCTAGGAATTATCTGTAATGTAATTAGGTCATGTAATTCCCTGATGTTCCTATCGAGAGATTCAATAATGTAAACAAGTCATGTAAATTCATAGAGGGTAACCCTCCCTATTGTTCAAGGGTTAAAGTCCCCACAGTTGTGGGGCCCTAGGGTTATTAGACTCTCATAGAGAAGTTGTCCCTAGTGAGTTATTGTCAAGTCAGGAATTAGTATAAATAGAGAGTGAGCCTCTCTATTTATCACACATTCATTCACACTCAGTTGTAGTGCATAACTGAGAGAAAAAGAATAATTTGGGACGAGAGAGAGAGACTACTGCTTTCGGGAGATCATCTTACTATTTTTGGGTTTTACTTTTGGTGTTGATTCTATCTTTGAGGAAGTTGTAGGTTTTTCTCCTTTATGGTTTCCCTAAGGAAAATATTTGTGGCTATTGTCTCTTCTGTTTGACTGATGTGCTTGTTATTCTCTCAGTTAAATTTCCTAATATAATACTGTCTTAATTGATGAAAATATAACATAGAGGAATATTGTGATATGTTTTATGCAAATCCTCAATGAAACCTTCCAACTGCATATGCCACATTTACTTTTTCAGATCATGAATTGCATCATCAATTCCATAGAGGTGTAAATTCCAACATGACATAACTGCTCCTAAGTAAGCATAGACCCGTAACAAACAAGGAATTCCCAAATCCAGTAGCCATGGATGTATAGGAAATGTTGCCTTCTAATCCCCCAAATAAGCTAAGATAATGAAACAAGAAGACAGAACTTTCCTCTTGGATGAGAAAATAAACTTTGTAGTCAAACTAGGACCCTTAGATATTAAACAAAGTTATGTTGAATAAGCCTACCTTGAATGAGCATAGAGCACATCTCTGCTACATCCTTAGCTATCCTGTCCACCTTTCCCCCCTAAACTCTAATGTTGTCATCCATATCATCAATTATAGTTTCTAATAGAGAAATATTAAAATATTTTTTATGCATAGCCTCAATGACACCTTTTAACTAAGACTAGATATGCCATATTTCCTTTTTCATATCCCAAATTGCATCATCAATTCCATAGAGGTGTAAATTCCAATATGACATAGTTTCTCCTGAGTAAGCATAGACCCACAACAAACAAGGAATGCCCAAATATAGCACCCATGGATGTATAGGAAATGTTGGCTCATCCTCCAAATAAGCTAAGGGAACGAAACAAGAAAACAAAACTACCTTCTGGGATGAGAAAATAACCTTCACAACCAAACTAGGACTAAGATTGAAGTTACCAAAAACTTGCACTGAGAAAGGGTCGATCCTCATAGGAAAATATCTAGTCAAAGATATCCCACAAACCTCCCATGAAATAGAACCAGAATCCATTAATCCCATCTTGTACGAGAGCTTGCGTAAGTGTAAGTGAGGTGATGCACATGGAAACACTTTAAATGCCAAAGGATGCAGTATGTCAACCACATAGGCTAGGTGCTCGTCAACTATATTGAAAGAACCACCTTTCTTAAATGACCATGGGGTACTCAATCCCAATAATGTTTTGCTTATGGAATCCACCTACGATGTGGATGACCATGCAAATCCACGTAAATGCCTTCACCCATTGCTACAACTTGGTTTTCCAATCGTTATACTTACTCATTTTTTATTCTTGTTATGTGCATCAGGCATGGATTTTGATCCTTTTGAGGGTGACAATGGTTCTTTTTTGTAATCTCCATTGGATGTCCTTATAATTGATTAAGCCCTCTTGCACTGATAGAATAACCAAAAACAAATCTACTAGGATGGTCATTTTTTGGAATTTATGAGAAACTAGAAATTTTTCTCCTAACATATCTTTTGTAATCTCCCTTGGATGTCCTTATCATTGATCAGGCCCTTTCGTGCTGATCTAATAACCAACGTCAACAAATATTGTGCGATGATCATTTTATCGACTTTATGAGGAACTATTAATTCTGATCCTAGCATTAGGATATACCATTATGTTTAGTTATTAAATTATATACCAAGGCCCAATGCAAGAAAATTAACCATTACCCCCGTGCACTCGCCACCCCTCTTAAGAGGAAAGATCTCACATTGACCGCTTGAACTAACCCTTGAGGCCAATTATTACTTGTAGATTAACATTATATTATTGTAGCTTGAAATAAGTTTGTTTATTAACAAAATAGAGTACAATGTATCCATGAGATAAATATCATATTGATTTTCATTACTAGTTGAAATTGGAAAGTCCCAAGATTTGTTTTATTTGGTGTGTGCTTTCTTGCTAAAAATTTAACTTGCATATGAAAATAGATTTTATGGGAACTCCCTTTCCTTTAGAATTCTAACTCTCCTTTCAAGAATTCATTGCATTGTTGTGTGACTTGTTCAATAGATGTACAAGCATACTTGTTATGTTTTAACACATTTACTTTCCAATTTAATTACAAATTAGTCATTATTTTCTGTAAAGATGCATTTTTTCATTTTCCCATTAACATAGGTAACAGAATATAAATAAAAGCACTATCAAAATCTTACAGGGGCCTGCGACTATTTAGACACCCACCCAGTTGTTCAAAAAACATAAAAATTTTGTTTAAAACTATAAGGAACCCTTATCCAGAATTGAGCCACCCAACAAACATATTACAATTTTCACAAATTGAACTACTAATTGACATGAAAATAAAGTCATCGTTTAGCAAAGAAATCCAAAAAAGCTAAAAGTTACAGAGAGAACCTGGGGCCACCTTAGTCCTCTTTGGTGGTTGCGTCTGCATGTGTCGAGTCTAGCATCTCCTCTGGAATTGGGCAAGCACCATATTCATCATCCCATGCTTTAGAGGGTTGGTTAATTGATTGAGGCTTTGTATGAGGTCTCCTTGGGTTCCTTGTAGACTCTTTTTGTGAGCAGGGGGCCAACCATCAATGACCTCCTGAGATAATTTTTTTCCAAGCTCTCCCTATATCGAGCAACAGAATTCTAGGCCATACCGAAAGTCTCTCCCACCGCACCCTGTCTATCCGCATTTCCACCACCTTTAGTCTCCTCAAAATAATGAGCAATAGCATAGTGCTTCAAGTCGACACTGACTTCCAAATTGTTTAGCTTCACATCATTTTTTATCATGCTTGCCCCGATATCCTGCACCATATCTCTAGCCCTGCTCCAATTGGTTGTCATGTCCTCCATTAACATTCCCAACATATTTTTCACCATCCAGTAATGGTTTATCCTACCCCCATTACTCCCAGAATCCAAATGCTTAGAGACCACATGGGATTCCTAGTAATCAATCATACACTGCACCAGTATAAAAACATGCATAACTATCCATTGCACCTAGTTTGACCTTTCTCCTGGAACCTCTGCGCCCCATGTTCCCTCGCCTCAGGGTGCTCCTCTGCCTTGGCATGTCACAGTCCTGGTTAACAACTCAGTTGACAAAGGATTAATCCAACAACACCAATATAGCTAACAATCCTACCTCCCTTAGGCTGAGAGGCTTCCTCTCATCCATGGTTACCTCCCTAAGGCAATACCGGCCACATGCGAGAGGGTTCTTCTCATTAAATCCTGCAAATAATCCATCATACCTTGTCCTTGAAAATAGTATCTGTGAAATGAAATTCCAACTGCGGAAGGGGGGTGACTTAATGCCTGACACCCTAGGAATTTAACCCCCATGTAAACCAAGAGACATGTGCCATTTCCACCTCCTTGTGTGATATGTGTTTTCCAAGTGTTCACGTTTGAGGCTATGTCATGAGTTTTCCATACGTCATCGTAGATGGATCACCCTCATTTGGGGTAGTTAAAATTTAATCATTGGATATTTTGTTAGAATGATACTTTATATTGTAAATATAAATATTGTGGTTGTAGCATGCTAATGCGGGTTAATTTATAATGATTGTAGCTTAAATTGTTCCTTTTGAATGAGTAGAATATAGCATTATCCAATGGAGGAATTCTAAGACACATTTGAGTTTACTTTCATTCGCAATGATTAAATGATTTAAAATAAGCCCAAATTTTAGAGGAAATTTCTCCACAAAATATTCTTAAACCCAGCCCACAAAACACATCCTTATTTTTGTAGGAAAAAGGTGGTTCAAATTCTGAAATTTAATTACAAATCTTTAAAACATCCTCCAGTGGGTGCGTGGGGTTTATAGCCTCAGTGCACATGCCTTGTTCATGGTTTATCAACATATAACATTGTTTAGACTCAACCAAGTACTCATCCAATCCAAATTCACAATTATGTTTGTTTTATTGGCTTGTTTATATTTAATTATGGAGAGTTGCTAAGCATTTAAAAAAATGGCACCATTAGGGAGAGAAATCCTAGTTGTTTGTTTAGTTGCTACAGTTATACTTTGCATATGAAATCATAACAAGGGTAATTTATCTTGCATGTAGAAATTAATTATTCAAATTCCTTTCTATTAGTCTCAAGCTTGATTTGTGGTAATGCTTGTCTTTCATTCAAATTAGGTAATGTGTAATGGTTGTGGTAGTCTATACAACACTTGTGAAAGTAAGTAAGTTCACTCCAATTCAAAATAATTATTTTGATGGTTAAATTTTGCTTGTATTGAGGGTTTTTAGGATGTTTTAAAAGCACTTGACAACATGTTTTAACCTATTACATTATTTTAAATTGTGAATTCCCATTGTTGGGTTAAGTTTTTAATTGTGAACCTAGAATTATTTATATTGATGGATTAAAAAAATATTAACACTGTTTTGATTAATTAGTACAAGGGGTATGCTGCAAATTGGTATAATAGCCAATGGTTGCAACACCGGGGCTGTACGGGCTTAAGGGGTAATGGATAGAGTGGTTTTAATTTCATGGTAAGATAATGAGGTGTTGCTTTTTACACAAAGACCAATGTTAAATTAAAGTCCAATGGATGCCAAAATGAGGACACTCCTCATTATAATGCTAAGAGTGTGAGAAGTTTGAGGGAATAATTATAGAGTTATAACTTGCATATAGTGAGAGGTTAAGTAAATCTCGGTAGGAATGTAACCAATTGAGTACTGCAATTTTGCAAAGATTGACAAATATACAGAAGTAGTTGCACCATGGGAAAAGTTCAAATAATTTTGATGGATGTGGGAATAATTTGAGAAGTTGAACTCATAGTAGGTCACATATGTAATATCATGATTTTGACATTTGGAGGTATTGGACCAAATTATGAATACATGGATATATTTAGAGGATTCTAGTTATAGATTACCCTATGCATAATAGAAGGAAATATTTATATAGACTCCTAGTGTGTAACTTAAGGCCAAGGCCCAATTAGTGAATCTCTAAGCATGAATTTTTGATAATTAGAATATTGGTCCAAGGTTTGTGGACTAAAAAGAGAACCTAAAGGGATATGAGCCCACCGAAGGGGAAAGGCAAGGACTTCTAGGGGGTTCACCTATGTCTCTTGACTTTGCCATATCCTAAATTCTATGTGTTTGTCCTATTTTCTCACTTATTTCTAATGTTAATTCCAATTGGATTAGAAGCACATATTAAGTGAAAAAGGAAATTTAAAAGTGGAAGACTTAATTAATTCCTACACTCAAGTAATTACCTCCTACCTTGAAGCAATGAACTCCTACTTTCATGGAATCAAGAAAGGATTGGAGAGGAGGCTCCTTTCTACTCACCATTCACTCAACCAAAGGAGGAAATTCAAACATGGAGAGCAGATCCCAATTCAAAATAAGAGAGAGGAGAAAAAATACATGTTTTCATGAAGAAAAACCAACCATTTTTTGTATGACCCACGAAGATACAAAAGAGGGATTGTTGCATGGAAATAATCACTAAGACTGAGTAGGGATATATTCTCTTGCACTCATGTACATTGTTATTCTTTGGGTTGTCCAAGAATTAAAAAATTGTTGTGCAAGAAAAAAAATTGTGTTGAAGATTAAATCTATATGTAGATAGTAATTTGGACCCTTGCTACACATAATGAAGAACACATAGATTACGAGTATTCTTGAGATACTCTAGAGCATAGAAGAGAGTGTCTTCCTATGTTATATGGGGAAGTAGAGTGAATGCCAAAGCTAATCTATCCAAAGATTAATTAAAGAACTTAACAATAGCTTTCTTAGTTGATCTTAAAAATTATTGGTAAGGTGAAAAGTAACTTGGGAGTCTTGAATTTGTATCCTTCACCCTAGTGATCGCATATCCCAACAAGGGGGTGTAATCCACTGGGTATTGCCTGCGGTTGGGAGGAAATCATTCACACCCAGTCATATGCCTTGGAATTCACCTTGTGAATAAGATAATTTCTTCCTCTTCTTCTCCTTTGTTATGGAACCATTATTTTGTGCTGAAAAATATAAAGTTATTGTTGATCATGAAAAATCAATATGAAATTCCTTGTAGGTGTTGATAAGTAGAATGGTCTATTGAAATTAATTAATTTGGATAGTATGTATGGAACTACATTAGAAAAAGCATTCATGCCAAGTATTTGAAAAAATGCTAGCATTAAGGAATGGGCCCTTTATTCTTTTAAGTGTGTAATTGTAAAAAAAGTTCAAGGAAAACAATCACATTTTTATTCCAACAAAATGAAAAAACACCTTCTTCATGTGCTTGTAAGTGTGTTACATAGTTAATAGGGATGGAATTGTCCATTGAAAAAGAAATATTGATCATCATAATAATGTTGTTTGCAGTCTCCATATGATCTATACTACCATAATATTTCTCCCAAAAATAAACTAAAGCTAAATCTTTAAAAAAAGGGGCAATCCAAAGGTATGATAACAAATCTATCACACGTTTTTTCAGTCCTCCCTTGGTAAATCAATACAGCATATATGCTTCATAATCATAATAACTTATATACATCATATACAAAACAATAGAACTAGAGATCAAACATCATAAAAATTTCAAGCTCAAATATACTCCAACAACTTCCCTTCAAATGATTATGTGAGAAATAGAATCCAGATGAAGAAATAATGTAATTTCTTTAGGTAGTGCATTGGCTCCACTATTCAATTCTCTATAGATGTGGGAGAAGGAAATTGTATCAAATAGGTCAGAAAAATCCTTCATATGTGTTGCTAAAAGAAACAAAGCAATATTGTGAATATTATGTTTGTTTCTCATCTAGTTAGTTCCTAACATGAAGTCTCCATATACCTGGAGTGATCACAATCCCTTAAATTGAGAAAACTTTGGAAATTATTCAAAGCCAAAAAAAATATAACTATTTCTCCCTTTCCCCCACATTAGATATGAAATTTATAAAAACTATCTCAATGCAAAAACGTACACCACCAATCCAAAAGTGATGATCCTGACTTGGCACGCTTCATCAAAAAAATCCCAAGGATTTTTGTTGTCCAACAAAATATCACTGAATTTCATTGGAATTTTTTTATTTGTGATGTAGTTTACATAATTAAAATGTAGACCAAACATGTGCAAATATTTGGAATGTTTGAATAGATCAATTTTCGAATGTCATAGAGTTATAAGCAAGCCAGATGTTACACAAGATAAAGGGGGTATAACTTTTAATTCCTTAAGTTCTCTTATTTAGAACCAAGTGTGGAGAGATTCCCTGATATTATTTCCTAAGTAAACCTTATGTAAACCAAACCATTATCCTATGTCTTTCTACATTCTAAGTGAAAATGGACATTTATTGACTAAATGTGTGATGGTATGTAAATCCTTCTTGCAAAGAATATTACAAATTCCTAGACCTTATATGTTTCTACACTATATAATATCCTAGGTCAACATTTTGGTTCTCAAGGATAACTAGATGGTTAATACATTTTTTTTCTTTGGTACCCTTTCCTTCCATATTTTGGTCCACCATCAACTAAGGACCTCATCACTTGATATCCTTGCCTTACTATATATCTACCCACAATCTTATTATTGGACCAAAACATATATCCATCCTCATCACTGATCTGAACATGGTATCCTATGAGTTAAAATAAGAAACCTTCCTAAGTAATTGCATGCTCATCCCCAAGCAGTAACGAAATAGTATACCTCCACCCTTCACTCCAAATGTTGGTGGTGTCACTATCCACAAATTGTTTTAATGCAAAAAATCCCTTATATTGTATAGACATTGAATTAAATATAGTGGAAGGAACATCTAGTTGTTACATCCCATAATAGCATCAAATCCCAATATGACCTGAGAACCATTCCCAACCTGTTATCCAGGGAAATCACCGATAACAAGAAACACTAAAAGCATCGAATTTTCACTAGGAAGATACATTTTGTATGGTATTTCTCTACTTCATAATCCAATCAATAAGTGAATAATGAGATATATATTTATGAATTTGTTTCAAACACCAACTTCCTTCCTCCTTGGTTTTAGCAATAGATTTCCATTTAGCATATGGAAACTCACTGTAATTTGATCCCCTCCAAAAGGAAGTTAAAACATGTCTTCCTTGTTTTGTCTAGAACTCACTTGAGAATACAAGACAAATAATTCCAATACATTGGAATCACTTTTAGAACAAACTTTACCAATGTCTATCTTCCACCCCTTGAAATCCACCTATTATACCAAAAATTTATCATGCTTTATGTTTTTCTTAACAACCATTTCTAGTCTATTTCTCCATATGAATTTGGATTTAGTGTGAAACCTAAAAATGTGTATCCCTCCTACATATCCAAACAGTTGAAAGAAAATAAATTATTTAAACTTTGTTTCTCCACGCCCGTAAAGCATTAAAACAAAAAATCAAAGTATGATCATTGATTTGCATGCTAGTGGACATACAATGAATCTTGAGAATATCATGGATCTTTTTTCCCTCACCTTCAAAGTCGTTTGCAAATGAAAGTACATCATCAAAAAAATAATAGATGTGTGAAATGTTATGAACTTTATAAAACATTCAAATACTAAAAAACATATAAGAAGAGAGACTGTGGTGTAGGGAAAAAGTAGAAACTTCCTTTCATAGTGGTGCAGGAAATAGGTAGAAACTTCCTTTCATGCAACTTTGATCCATCTCGATGGTGTATCATGATTGAGAAACATGACGCTATGGTTGTCAGTGAGAGTACTAGTTAAATGCAATGTAAATAGAGGGAGTAACCTGCCTATATGCCTATCATTGAAATTCATGCACCATTATTTTATAATGAAGGGTAGTTTCTTAGTGATAATCATGCACACATGATGCAAGTACCCAAGTATAAAACTGATTATGACAAGAGTATTGGCCATGAAAAAATTTGACAAGAAACATGTCATACATGGGGGGGAACTAAGTAGTATGGAAATAATCTCTTCAAATTTATCATGTTGACAGGATTTTTTAGAAGAAATCCTTCACGATGACTTAGGATATATTCTCCCATGGGTGAGCATTGTTTAACTATGTAGGGTCTGTTCCACTTAGACACAAACTTACTAAGTCTAGGATATTATCTTCTTATTTTTGCGTTAAAAAAAAAATAATCCTTCGAGATCACTTAGGACATATACTCCCTTGGGAACTCATTGTTTAACTATGTAGGGTCCGATCCACTTACACACAAAATTACCAAGTCTATGTTTTTATCTTTTTTTTTGCAGTAAAAACAAGGACAAAATCACCCTTATTGAAAGTGTGAGGGTGGACGTGGCAATTTTCATGAAGGTGATCCAAGGTGAACAAGCATTGCTCCAATGTAGAGGTAGTACTTCGTACCGCAGGTCTTTCAACTGGGTTTATTTTGTGCCCCTAGCATTGGGTTTGGTGACAACTATTGGTTGTTGGTTCACATGTGACATTGATCCTGCAAGCGGTCCTGATGTTATGTATGTAGGTGATATGAGGAGAAACTCATAGTGGGATATCGGATTTGGAGCCATTTTGGATAAGGTGGCATCAAATTCCACACAAGTATTCCCAAAGTGATCCCCTAATGTAAGTTAGGCCATTATTAGAGTTCATTGCACTCCTATGGGGGGGGGGTGGCAAGAAAGGGGCTTGGAATATAGGTGGCACTGATGGGGTTATGTTTTTCTCGATGGCACGACTTATAGGATGTGTTGATGTTGGTGTGAAGGTGTATTGTGACTTATCTTTAGTGGTGAAGATGGTACACATGATACCATATGTGGATGTCGGCATCTTGGGTGAAGGAAAAGAGTATGCCCCAGTAAGGATGAATATTTGAAAAGGAACATACCTATATTAACATACTGGGGAAGAGTGGTTGATCCTATGGTGGGTAGGATATTATTTGAGTTTGTATTGGTATGTGGTTCATAGTAGTTTAAATGGTCAAGGGTAACAATATTCCCATTGTGGGGGAACATCATGATGCAGAAAACCAAGGAAGCTACCACCTTCATGGCATACATATAATTGCATCCCAACAAAATTTTGAAGTTGAGCTTAGCACTAACTACTTAAATATCCAAAAGTACAATCCCCCCAGCTCGATGGGAACATTTTGGTACAAACCCAAAGGTTTCGATGGTATCCCATGATATGTGTGTAGAATGATAAATGACGGGACCAAGTACGGTGAACCCAAATGTTTCCAAACATGAGTGGACAACACACAAGTGTATGCTCCTTCATCGACAATGCATCAATGAATGACAATGTTCTTAATTCTGACAAGAATCTAGAAAGCGATTTACGAAAGTAGTCATGGTTCATCCTTGCCGATGTCAAAGGTAATGAGGCACAAATTGGAAGGGTTGATTGTGCATAATGCACTAAGTAATTCCTTCTTTTGAGAAGGGAAATACTAGAGAAACTCTAATGTCAACATAGTGATAGGGGATTGAGCCAAACCATCCACAATGCTATAGTTGTGGGAAATTTTCATGTGGGGGTTATAGGTTCTTTGTCTAAATGGTGCCTTTGGGATTTGAGGGATCTAATCACTATTTGGAAAAGGTATATGCAAAGTCCCACTAGAATTAGCAAGAATATATTCCTCTCATAGGGGGGTCAAAAAATCCATAACCTTTGGCTTGAGTATGGAGGTTGAATTCTATGTTCGTGTATATTTTTTGAAATGTTCTGTCACCTAGAGGGTGAGGATATTGTTGTTGGGTAACCACCTCTTGATTGGAAAATGGTTGTTGAAACACAACTTGTTGGTGTTGTGATGCATTAGGTGCTTGAAGGGGATTGGTTGTGGTCTTTTTCCTTGCATCAAGAAATTGTTAACACTTAGGTATCAACACGCAATGATGTGTGTAGTGTTCATATTCTCCACACATGGAGTAATGATAGTTCATTATAAGGTTGTTGTTCTTTTCTTGTTCATATGGATTGTTAGTCCTATTTCTATAGTTTTCCATGTGATGGTCTTGTTGGGGAAGGGGGTTTCCCCCTTATCCTTATTGTTTGTTTTCCCCATTCTTTCCTTTCTTGTTCCCCTAATTTTGAGGATTTTGGGGATTATCCATGTTAAACTGATCAAATCATTAATTTTGTTGCATGGGAGAATTTTTTACTAGATTGACCCCCATTTGAGGCATGGGGGAATGACTAGGTGGAATAGGAAATGGGAAATACAAATTATACATGAGAGTGAGTAGGTATGGATTTGGTGCTCCATATGATGTGTATGTAGGAGTGAGTGGCACTATTACAGCTGGTGGTATAGTTGGTGATTGGCTAGTGCTAGGGTATGTAGGCCTATAGGGTCCATAGGATAAATTCCCAAATGGATGAGTTGGTTTAGTTGATATAGTGGGTTTGGTGGGTATTGTTGTGCCATACTGAGTCGATGTTTAGGGAGCATTTCCTTGATAATAAATAGCCTTGATAAGCTTGTCACCCGAGTGCGATGTACCTGAGGGCATCGTTTTCAAACAAAAATGTTGAGAGGCACCTATGAGGAGGGTATAAAGATACCCATATTGTGCATAAATCATATTAAAATGTTGGTCCTTTAAGATGGCGTCTTCTTCCATTTTGGGAAATGTGGTTGCTTTGTCCTTTGCAATCATGGGTTAGAGTGATTTCAGGAACCAATATAAGAAAAAAAGGGGTTGGATATATATTCTACACAAATTCAAACATCTACACCATTCATGGATGTGATCTACGATGTGGGTTGAGGTGTTTTGCCAAAATTCTATGAGAATATCAAGCACTAGATATTAGCATATGGGTAACTGAAACTATGGAAGGAAAATAGTGGAAACTGACTCAAAGGTGAAATAAGTCACTTGTGGTAAATTGACATACCATTTAGCCATTGTTTAAATAAATTTACATACCAGTGCACAATTTCCTTTATCCTCCGTGCGTCTACTACCACGTAGTATAACCACCATGTGGCAACTTAACTTCCAGTGACATATGATTAAATTTTTACAGAGTTAGCACTACATGCATGATGAGAATTCATATACAAAACATTCATATATATGCAATCATTTTAGGAAGCATAATATTACATATTCAACACTTAGATATCAAGAATCATGATTACTTTTAAGTAAGCAACTCATATTTACAAGCATTGTTTTCAACATGCAGCTTATCATTTCAAAACAACATTGATACAATGAAATGGAAATAAAAACAATGAAACATCAATTAAATAGTTATCTTGGATGAAGCTTCTCCAGGAAACTAACTATGCAAGATACACATTCCACCCAATCGTAGGCACTTTGTCTAGTATATATTATTTATGCTAAGAGGCCATCACTGCATTGGTCATGATTTCCTTAAGAAAAGGGGAACTATCCAAAGCTCGCTCACAGTTAAATGGGAATAAGGCCACAACCAATCTAACCTTTACTAGGATCACCGGATTTTCATAGTCACACAAACTCAAACTCAAGCCATGCTAGGCTCTGTTTGGTTAACATGATTCATAGGTGTTATATGGGGAATGCTAAACTATTGAATCACCACAGAGTTATAGGAACATAGTGTAGACTTGGATAGTTTTGGGTCGACATTTCCTGATCCACACAACACCAAGAAGGTACCACTTCAAGGCTGAATGATCTCTCAGGAATCACCTCCCTCTAAGTGTTATTCTAGTGTGTGCATAGAAATACCACCCAAAGCCCGCTATTCAATAAAGAGGTCATAACCTTCACTAGCTTCTTTATCTAGTTCCACACTCTAGTAATCAATACCAACAATCAACCTCACACATACTCGACTAATTTGGGCTCCACAATACCTGACCTATACAACACCAAGAAGGTGTTCTTCTAGTGTGTGAGTAGAAAGACCACCCAAACACCGCTATTCTTCCATGAGGTCACATAACCACTCTTGGATCCTAATCCACTTGGTACTCAATTCCAGTATGTCCATGTCTTTGGGTTACATGAAAAATCAACCTGGGACAAAAATAAAATTGAGTTTACCTCCAAGATCATAGACACCTTGCACAGACTCAACTAGTTTGGGGTCTACATTACATGCCCCATGTAACACCAAGAAGGTACCCCTTCACCCCTCAATGATCCCTAAAGTGTCACCTTCCTTTAGGTGTTATGACAATGTGTGCATAGAAAGATTTCCCAAACCCCATATCATTTGTCTATAGGTTATGTCCTCCCAAGGCTTACAAATCTTATTTATGCACAAGCAAAGTCTAATCAGATTCACCCCAGTCTTTATTACAAAATTTTTTAAACCTTGACTAGTGTCATTGCAATCAAAACCATAAATTGACCCCTTAATCGAAAATGTATTGTAAAGTAACCAACCCCAAAACCAATCCCAGGGACACCAAATAACCAGGGGAAGGATGAAATGGGTCAATGCATAGCGAAATAAGGTTTATAAGCCTACGCGATCAAACCATAAAACCATCGATCCAAATAAATCAAACATTCATCCTTTAATAAAATAACTTGTGATACGTTAAATACAATTAAGATCTTTTCAAAAGTTCATGCAAATGCAAGACCATGCAAGAATGAGATTAAAGCATATTTTCATGCCTATTAAACTTGGACATAAGAATTATTTAAACATTCATGGGTGACCATAATCAACCCAATAACACTTATTAATCATATTTACGGATTCTCTTGCAAACAATCACAATTCAAAATTATCAACCCATAAACTATGCAAATCAAGACACTTCTATAAATCCAATCTATGGCACTTTATTTAACGTTTTTTTATTACTTATTAGATCATATATGAAGCTAAAATCTACATAAATTCAATAATGAATAACAATAGGTGCAAAGTAACCATGTACAACTAGTAACTCAAGCAGAAAATTAGATCCAGAATTAGTTTTTAAATTCACAACTATATCATCCAATAAGCATTTGATTCCCTGCAAAACCAACTATAAGCCCAAAAATAAAAGCATGTGTTATCAACCCAAATGACACTTCTCCATCTGAGTGCCAACATTCCTTATCTTGGTACACAAAAGGACGTTTGAGGATTGAAGTTTTCCAAAACACTATAGATGGGCATGACATGAGATGCATTTATCCTTCTTCTAGCTTACCATTTTATTTTTCTAAGTGTATATTGGCGTATGCAACTATCTCCATTGAAACTCGCATACATACGTGACTATTCTAGTTGACAACTCACATACTGTACGTGACTATATCCATTACAACCCACGTATAGATCTGTATGCGGGTTTCCTTTAAGAGACTCGCATGTCATATGTGGGTTTCTTATATTAATCATGATGTACATCTCCATTCGACATTAAAAAATATAAATCACGATTAATGGAGATTAGTTGGGTTGTACACTTATCAATTTTGGAGAGAAACGTTATGCTGGTGGCATATCTTCAGAAGTCTTGGAGCAGCAACTCAGAGTCCTTTGATTGCAGAGGATTCCTTGTATCAGGCGTTGGGTTGTACACTTATCTCATTCACTGATTGTTAATAAAGATAATTCTTCTTCCAACATTGTGTTGAGTCTCTTTCATGTATTAGGGTTTGATGAATATATTTGATTAAGCAATATATATGTTTTTTATCTAACTTGTTATATATACATGTATAATATTGTACTTAGAGAATTTTTTCTTTGCAGGTGAAGGAGGTGCATCCCTGAAAGCTCTGGAGAGAAGTAGAGTGGAAGAAGATAAAGCTTGGATCAACCATCAGTAATCAGGTGAGTCCAATATTTATTCCTATTTCCTTTTAGCACATAACTAAAGATAATTGTCTGCAAGTTTTAGAAGTAAGTTGGTAACCCCAAACCCTAGGTTATAAGGGTGTTTATTCCTGAACAATAGAACTGTCGACTCCACTGGGGAGCCCAGACTGCTAT
Organism: Pseudotsuga menziesii; assembly: GCA_001517045.1. NCBI lineage: Eukaryota > Viridiplantae > Streptophyta > Pinopsida > Pinales > Pinaceae > Pseudotsuga > Pseudotsuga menziesii. The sequence continues at coordinate 200,805 of LPNX010074538.1, read as the reverse complement.
GGGTTAACTCTGTAGATCCGTGCCTAGTCTTTCCTTTGATTCAGTTTGTGGTGTCTTGTCTTGGTTCATACTTGCAGTGGTGTTTGAAGACCTTTATAATTTTTCTCTTTTTTGAAAAATTTAACTCCTATACATGGGTTGTTGTGCTACACAATTGCGTACAGAGTTCTGTGTACATGGGTTTCTCTATTGCACAGTCGCATATAGTATGCAGGTTGCTCTTGTACACAGTCATGTACAAGCCTGAGCAACAAAACTTTTGGGTTAAGGTTTGCTTGTCCCTGTCCTTTTGTGGATTTTGTTTTGCTTAGTGGTCTTAAGTATTGGCATTGCACTATACGTTTGATGACCATGTTAACCATACTTTGTGCTTTCTAGTTAATCCCTTGGGTTTTTATTGTTTGGATTGTTTTTCTATTAGCATTTTGAAGTGGATTTTCCTGTTGGGTAATAGGTCCAAGTGTTGGTTGTCTAAATCAATTATCAGGGTTCTAGATACCATGTATACCTCTCTATTTTTGAATAGTGTTGGTTCGTCACTTGCCTTTGATTGATTTCAGTGATTTCTATTCATTGTATCTTCCCAGCTGGGTGTGTTCTGAGTCTTCCTTAGGTGGTTGATCTTTGTTTTTATGAATCTGCTTTACTTCATTTTGCTTACTTTATACAGTTAATTTATTCAAGCATACTCAAGAATTTTGCATGTAGGTGCATAGTAGTTTTTGAGGAATTTGAAAAGTGAAAAGAAAACATTAGAAACTTTTGCATTTGATTTGCATAGAGTAGTTTTATTTTCAGTTTTTAAATAAAATCTCAAAAATTACAAAAATATAGTCTTGGTTTTCTCTTTATTCGTTGCATTTTCATCAATTTATATTTACAAAAAAAAAAGAGAAGCTTGTTTTAAGTAGTGATCATTTGCTTTGAAATTGATTTATACACCTGTTATTTTTACATTTCTTATCGAGTCAATAACATCATAGTCTTTCACTCCACTTGCCTTTTGAGTAAAAAATAGCCCTTAAAATGAACGCTATAATTAAAATTTATTAGTAATTTTATGTTTTATAGGGCCATAAACCTACTAGCTTATGCTAGACTTGTGGGATAGGAAGTGTGAACTTCCCATAAGTATTTAAATTCAGACATAGTGGGCCAATCGATAGGTAAACCCTTCTCTTTATTGATAGTATCTGGGAAGGTCCTCTCAAACGGGAGTTAAGCACGACGTCGCGTGGAGGCATTGGACTGAGGAGATAACCCTCTGATTCCTTGTCGAAACATAAACCAAGGTTTTTATGCATCTGGGGATTCTATCCTAGACAAATTTTTGGGCTTAGCTACCTTTCCCATGCGTACGAATCAGGCTTACGATTGTCCCCCGAGACTGTTGGTATAGTTAAGGTACCCTCTAGTCTCTTCACATCTAGAGTTTATGCACAGGTAAACAAGAAGGCTATTTATGGTTCACCTTGGACGAGCTTGGAAGTTAACCCTTTTTGAAAGTGGAGGAGGGCAGTGGGTGATTCCTTCGCTTGTTCCTAAGAACCTCTTCAAGGACGCTAATGAACTGTCTTTCATCTTTCTTCAGGAAATCATATCTTTTACCCTTTCTGACTGTTGAGACTTTAGGAATTTTCATAGTGATTGCTCTATGGTTTGTCTATGTTTAGTCGACCTTAGGGTTTGAAAAGTAAAATTTACAATGGTGGAAGAACAACCTATCAGAAGGTCACGAAGGTTGCAAAACCTTCCTCCTCTTATCACATTGGAACCTCCACGTCTGGCTTAAAGGAAGATATTGGACACGGACGGTTCTTTTGAACTGATAGGAGTCAATGAAGTTCCGGGTGAACCAGAACTTAGGGAAAACCGTTTTGATTTAAACACAGTTGAGATAGAAGACTTACAGGCTGACGAGTTTGCAAGGAATTTTAATACACCTCTAACTGACTTAAACAATCCTGTGATCATTCAGGTTCATTCTTTTGATTCACCTGTGATTGATGTCCCTGTGGGCAGGATAATGTCTACTGTAGGAGAAAGTTATTTTACCTTCACCTCAACCGCTCCAGCTGAAGGGGTGCTACCTCCGCCAGTTAGTACCCCTAGAACAAACATACCTACTACACCCTTAACTCCAGCGAGCCGAGTGGTTCAACCACTGGCTCCCACAAGTCTAGCAGGTGCTTCTGGTGTAATGGTCATTGGGATTCCTAGTGTACCTATTGTACCTACCTCCTTTACACACTCTGGACACACACTACCTAGAGCGGTCCTACAGGATCCTCGGCTTTTGTCCAAGGATTTCCTTGGAATGGGGGGCACATTCCCCCATCCACTCCATACGTAGGCCCAACACCCTCATATGTAGGGGTGCAGTTTGGAAACACTAAACCTTATGGTCAAGGTTTCCAAACCTTGGTTTCTGCTCCATTCACGAGCTCTCCCTTTTAAATTTTTAGCGAAGGGATACCTGCTCCTGTATTTCAAACCCCAGTTTCGACTAGGGAAGCCAGAACCTCTTATACTGCACCTTACACAAACAATCCTATGGATTATGGATGCAACCCTTTTCAAAGAAACCCATCCACTTCACGACTAGCAGTAGGGGGAAACCCCACCTTGACATATGGGAATACGGGGGCAGTTCCCTCTAATCCCCAAAATGGTACTTTTAATGCTCCAATTAGACCTATGATTCCTTTCCTAGCAATGTTAAACTTGCCAGATTTGTCTAAACTAATGAATGAACCGGTGAGGCATGATCCCTCCTGGCTGCCTGTACCTACCAAGTTTCCCCTGGACATCCCAAAATTCGAAGGAAAATTTGGTGAAGATCCTGGGGCTCATGCCACCACTTTTCATTTATGGTTCTCTTCCAACTCACTGAATGAAGATTCAGTTTAGTTAAGGATTTTCCAAAGAACCTTGACGAGTACTACGGCAAAATGGTACATTGAGTTGCCTTCTACTGCGTTCAGTAGTTTTTGGGACTTGGCTAATGCTTTCCTTAGTCACTTCCAGCTTCATGTTCGATATGATTTTGGAATGGACTTGTTGTATACCTTTCGGCAGAACAAGGCCACCCATATCTCGGATCACATCCAAGAGTGGAGGAGGTGGAAGAGCCTTATTAAAGCCATTATTCTTCCTGAGTTCTTACTAGAATGGTTCCTTAAATCCCTATTGCCTTATATATCTAAGGACGTATCTACTTCAGGAGTGACGAATGAGGAAGAAGATATCCTCAGGGCCCAACAGCTTGATTTGATTTATTCTCAGTATGGGATCTTATATGAGATTATCCCTGAGGCACCGAGGCCAACAAAAAATGCAGAGAAACCTAAGCCCGAACCCCATGCTGATGGTGTTGTTGGTTTCGTGAATTCTCCCACTATAGAATCTTTGTACAAACAGCTCCATCAGTTGTCTGTCAAACATTCTATGGTGGAGGTAGCCAAGGCTGCCCCCTCACCCCAAAATGCAAATGTTTTTGCACAAACCTCTCAGAAGGGAAATCAGTAGCCCAGTTGGAAAAAGAAGAGAGGAAAGAAATGGGAGGGAAATCAAAACAAGCAAAAACCCACAAATAATGCTGATGGGGGCAAGAAATAAAAGAAGAACGTGAAATTCCCATGTAAGTTGTGCCATGAAGATCACCTCACCCATCTTTGTCCCCTTATGGAACAAGCTCAGAAGCTGTTAAAAGCTCAACAAGTGGCTGGCCTGAAGAATCTGTTTCCCCAGGGGCAAAATTCTGCATCAGCTTCAAATGCAGCAAGGGGCACCCCAAATTCCCCTGACCCCAATTTTATCAACATGGTTCGATCTCAAAATTTACTACAGACCAGGAATAAGAACTATGAAAAAGAGACCTCGGAGGAGGGTAATTCCATAGGTGAAACTTCTAACCCTCTCATGATTGAGAAACCTGGCAAAATTATGCCCAAGATACCGAAAGGTGTCTTTAAGAATACTTTGCATAATCCTAATGCTAGGGTCATAGAAAACTACTCTATAGTTGAAGACTTAGCCTAGACACCTTGTGTAATGTCGTATTTAGAAGTGCTACAGAGTTGTCCCGCCTAGCAGGATGCACTCTTAGCAGATTTAGGCAGTATGGACTCATCGAGTCTCATGGCGAAATTTAACTTGTCTGATGTCAAAATTTTCCTACCATATCATGTAGCCTTTTTTATAGATGTCATCCATGGTGGAAAGACCATTGGAAGGGCATTTATTGACGAGGATGCTTCTACATGTGTTATGTCTTTTTCGTGTTGGAAAGCTCTTGGATCCCCAGAGATGGTCCCATCAAACACCCTTCTTACTGCTTTCGACGGAAGTTCATTCCATCCGCATGGTATCCTACCGGCTTTTGAATTTAAGCTAGAAGGGAAAGCGGTGTCTATTGAGGTGGAGGTGATTGATGCACCTTTGGACTATAATTTTCTCTTAGGAAAAATTTGGACTTATGCCATGTCTGTTATTGCATCGGCTATCTTTCGGGTGGTAGTGTTTCCACACGAAGGGAAGTTGGTTACTTTTGACCATATCAATTTTACCTGAAAAGGCCGCATGGAATCTAATGTACGCATCATTGATGGGCATATTTGATCTTCCAACTCCGATTAATTATATAGGTTCTACTAGTGTGGGGAAGTCCATAGCCACAATTGTTGATAGGACTGATCCTTGGGTTCTCCATTCCCACCATGAAACTAAAGTGACCTTATCGATAGTGGAAGTAGCTTATCAAGCTATCACCCAAACCACTATTGATCCTGTTAGCACCAGAATTGAGCCCAAAGGTTGCGGAAGGCCTTCTCCCGGGTAACATCAAAACTACTTTAGACTGCGCCTCCGGCCCTGTGCAGTCAGAGAGGGATCTCTCATTCATATTTGAAGTTTAATCTGTGTAATATTTTCAGTCAAGGATTATTAGGGGGCTAGGATCCTGAATGGGACAAAGTGTATAAAGGTGAGATGCAAGGTGGGATTATCGGGGCGAGAACCATTGGCAATGGAGTCAAGAACCTGTGTAGTGAGCACTTGCAAGAGGAAAGGAAGGCGTAAGGTTGCAAATAGAGGCAAGATAGTTGTTGATCTCCCAATCAGGATATTTTTAGCAGGTGGTTGGAGGACAAGAGATAGAACAGCCCATCATGTGGAGCACCAGCGAGATGAATTCCACACAACTTTAGAAGAACAATTGATAAATGTCTGGAACAAAAACCAGAGCATAACGAGTATAAATTCCTAACTGCTATACCCTAATTTGCATACATGAAAGAAATCAACAGAATGGAGGGAAAACAAGAAATATATTACACGTAAAAGAAGATACATATTGGGAAAAGTAATGACACATGAATCTCTGCTATGATAAACAACTCCTTCTTTACAATTTTATTCATAACACAGGCATCAAATCTTATTTACAATGGAGAGCATCAGCCATAGAATGTTTCCCAATCCAACCAACTTCCCTTATCCCTCTACCAGGAGTGTATTTATACAATTCTAATGCTGAGACTACTAAAGAGAAAAAGTGTTACAAGTCACAATCATGCGTTAACTATACAAGGAGTGGACTATTGCCACGTTTTACAACAATAAACATTATGGCGCTAGTGGTCACCTTCGGTCCGATTCATATTTTGGCATTCTTGGATGCCATGATGGATTATGAGTATGATGCCTCCTTCTCTACCTAAAGTGTGTGCTTCCACCGTGCTCAAATGCAGCTTTCTGCATGGGCACATGCTGGAAAGGTAGTTGGCATCTTTCCCTCGTTCAATCACATCCACCACCTTCTTCATCTCCGGGTAAGACTGTTAGCCATGCGCTATGGAATAAGTGCCGCATTTCTTCTAGTTGAGACGAACCTATGGGGTGGTTTGTCATTATGGTACTCCTCCCCTCCAGTGAGGTGAGTTTTCCCATAGGCACTAGGTTGTAGCGTATCTACACCAGTCCCATCACCCGTGGACTTCACAAACAACGTTGTTAGGGCTTCAAAACCCCTGATGCTCCCATCCTAAAAAATGCTTATATCGGGAATAGTCAATGATTGTCCCCTTCTGCAGAGGCTTTGGTGGGCACAATGCTATCAAGGTTTCCTGGAAAAACACTTACGGGGAGTAAGCGTCCAGGTCCCGTGTCATTGGGGGTGTGGGTATCATGTCTAGACCTCAATGGCTAGTTTTGTTCTCGGCATGCAATACCAAGGTGATGGGAAAGTGTGGAAGCTTCCCACCAACCATCAACACCCCCAGATGGATAAGCTTCTCAAACTAGATCTTCATCGTCAAACTCTTCAGGCCTTTGCATATTTGTGGAGAAGTAAAACTCAGGTTCTGGAGATATGTTAATTCACTCCTATTGAACTGAAAGCAGTATTTATAAGGCTTCGAGACTAACCCTCGAAATGGCTGGTCAACATTCCTCCACACTCTGTCATCAAGTGTATTTGGTATCCACATATGTGAGGGTGCGAGCAGAGTGATCCTTTACATGTGTGAACATCTCCTCCATTGTCATCTCTGCACTGGATGTGAAATCATGTACCCTGGGAGCCATCTCACCCATCTGATTCAAGGAATATTTCATGTCCACCATCCATGTTCCATACCTTCTACTTCCAAATTTTCTCCTTTGAACACGGCAAGCAGTTCTGGATCGTGACATGTTCTCGACCGTCGATCGCGGCCAATCCTTCATGCAGCCATAGATCTGAGTGGGCCCCACTATCTTTCGCAATGAGAAGCTTTCATATTCATCTGTGCTAGTCCGCAGTGTGAAATAAACCATGGCCGTTGATCTTCGGAAATTCTACCCCTCCTTCGCGATTTGAAATCGCAGCTTTTACCCATGCATGTATGGCTTGAAAAATTGATTGAGGACATAGATCTGACTCAGATCTCATCTCGACCATAGAATGTTTTCAACTTTTAACCCATTTTGCAATCCAGAAACGCAAATTTGGTCAAGCATGTCCACTCGTGTGAAATGGTTTGGAGCCATTGATCCACCTTCGATCAATCTGAGCCTTTGATTTTGAGCCCCGCTCAACACCTTCAACACACCTTCCATTTTCTTCTTTTCCTTGCACTTCTGATAACCTAAAGGGGAATTCACATGAATTTCGAGGGAATGGGACCCTCATTGAATTCCTATCAGGCCCTTAAATCAACTGTTAAAAATGGAGTGTTAACAGATCCCATTCCGGTTCCACTCATAGTCTTAGAGGAACTGGAAGAAGTCTATTTTCCTGCTTGGACAAAAAACTCTTTGCATTCTACAGATTGCTTAGATATGGTTTTACCTTTAAATGAAGCCATTCTGGAAGCAATGTGTGGATGAGATAAGATCTGCGAAGGTATTCACCATCGATCATATTTTCTTCCAGAATTAAGCAGGATAGAGAATTAGGAGTTTCATGTGAGACTGGAAGACAATGTTGATACGCCCATTAATCCCTTACCAAGGGAAGGAATGTTTTCTGAAGGGAATATGGCAAATATTTCTGCTACTATCCCTATCAACATCTTTGTGAATCCTGACAATGTAGAAAATATACATATCGGCTCAAACTGTTCTCTTGAGGAGATTGCGATCTATACAACCTTGTTTAAAAAATTCAACGATGTTTTTTCCTAGTCATATAAGGAGATGTCAGGCATTGATTGTCACATACCCCGATTTTGTAAAATAATGTTAATTGTTTTAATTTGATTTCCTAAGAAATTATGTTAAATTTAATGCTAAGTAGGAACTGATGACTCAGTAGAGTCAAAAGATGTGGAATGTAATTCTGAATATTTTATTTTTAAATAAATAAAAAGTGGAGACAACATCTTGGGAGAGCTGTTAATAAGAGTGTTACTGGTCAAACTGGTGGAGGAACTAGGTGGAGGGCAAAAGGCAAGTGGCAGCATCCTAAAAAAATTCCTATGTTGCAGGTGGCAACTTCCCTACATTTGGGGTCATGATCCCCCAAGAAAGTGGGATCAGAGTAGGTGGCTTAATAAATGACAACTAACCCAAAAAGACCTAGGCAATCTTTTAAAAGTACCCAATGTAGAGAGTTGAGGCTGCTTAGATATTTTCCAAGAGAAGAATCATTCAGGTGGAATGCACTTCAAGGAATTTATTGGGGAAAAAGGGAAAATTGTAAGGAAAGTGTTTTGAGAGATAATATGCAGTAACTTGGTCTGATACAACTTGCTAGCTGAGAAAATTTATTGATAAATTCAGGATTGGTATTGAGTCTAAATACTGCTACTTGATTATTCCTGCACCTAGTTCCAGCCAGGGAGACTACACCAAGCTCAAGGGTCCTAACGAGTCACTGTTTGAGCGCTCTCTAGGATTTGGTAGGGAGGAACGGCCTCCCATTGCTGTTGTCGTCCAATCTTAAGAACAAGTTCTGCCATCTATTATTCTTGTTTTAATATCTGTGTATGATTGAATGATATGTTTGCAGTTTATGATGTAAAGACTTAGATGGTTTAGTAAGGAATTTGTTCTTAGTTTGTTAGTAATAGAATCATTTTGATGAGAAAATAAAACCCAACCTGTGTTTTTGCTCATCTGGAGTGATCCAGATCGTACTCCAGCACAGGTGGTGAAATTATAAAAATGAAGATGATATGATGCAAATGTAGATTAAGATGTTAGTTAAACCATAGAATTTTCCTTTTATTTTTTTATCAAAAGAATTATCTTTTGTACCAGGAGTAGTGTTAATTCTGGACTGAGACTGTTAGTTTATTAGAAACAGAGGAGGAAGCTATATTAATTTACTGATAGTAGTATGTGTAGGTACATAAAAAAGTTCTTCATACAGTGTTTACCTTCAGTAATCTTGATGTTTATTTTGAATTCAAGAAAAGAGTATAATATTTAACTAGAAGTAGGGTTAAGCTAAATAAAAATGCTTTACAACTTTACCGTTTACTTCTTTCCAGTTTAGGCTAGTTAACTACTGCTTGTATAATAATCAAATTAAAAGGAAGAATAGCTAAAATCTTGATTTACTATTACAGATAATCTAGTTGGTATCAGAATTTACGTATGGATAGTAATGTAAGTTATTCATTCATTATGTTCCATCTAGCTAAGCATAAACAAAATTATGCAACTACTAACTTATCTTTTTTTTAAGATGTCAAAAAATGCAGAACATAGTTAGTTTTTATTCTTTTATTTTATAAATATTAACTTTGTAACAGAAACAAGTTAATATAGAATACAGAGAGTACTTCTATAAATTATTTAGTACAGTAAGTATAAGAACACAATAATAAAATACTATCTTACTCTATGATTATAAATAAACAAAGAACAAAGCTAATAAATATATAATAATAAGAACAGTACTAATATGTAGATAAAGAAATGTTTTATCCCATTATAGTAAACAGAAAACATAATATAATTTCTGTACTCAAAAGCTGTACAGATACATAAATACTTCATTAAAAACATAAAGTCATTATAGTTCGAAGGGTAACAATTATATAACAACAATTACATTTCTTTTAAATAAAATAATGTACAGAAACCCTAGCAAGTAAATTTAAAAATATTATGGGGTAAAAATCAAGTACTTTAACGCGCAAGAATTAATCAACAAAGTGACAGTATGCTCGCTTTGCCAAGCTTAACCAAACATTATACAACATAAGTAATAACCCCATAATTTATAGAAGTACATTATAAATAAAGACAATTTTTTTAAGAAACTGTAAACACTTTTTATATGGCCGAGTTAGGGTAAATCCCTACCAATATCAAAATATACAACAAAGATATAAACAAAGAGTCTGAAGACCTTCCAAATCCCTCGGCTTCTACAAGTATTCAAGAGCATGGCATAAACAGCCTTCCTTTCATTATACATTTTACAAAGTAACTAAACAAAACTAGAAATTATAGTCACGGTCGGAGCCAGAGAACCCCGCATAACACAAGGGTCTCATCATCCACTAAAAACAACAAACCAAGTAACAGGGTAAACTGAAATCGCAAGGATTGCAGTCCTCGACAGACCAACCCACAAATGTCCAAAAGGGACCAAACAAGGAGGAAATTCCATGGTTAAACCAGGCTTACCCGTGAACCAGCAACTGCTACCTCAGCCTTGCATCAACCGCGCAGAGGGATACAGGCCAACACTTGTGAAAAAGAAACACGATAGTGTTAAATCTAATATACAAAAATAATATTTGTGTGTTAAATTAAAAACTATGAAGTTTAAAGGGAGGGTTGATAATGTATCTTACCTTAAATTTTAACTGAAACATGACCACCCATGAATAGTAGAATGACTATCAACACAAGGAGAAGCACACCTTTCATCTACAGCCAGAAAGGAGTTTACCAGTGGGGTAAGCAACCGACGACGACGGGGGGCTAAGCAACTGGCCAAGCAAGCGTAAATGCTTGGGCTGCAACCATCTTTAAAAAATATTACTTACTGTAAACCCTATGCCTCCAGTAACCTAGGGAAGCAAGACCTCGATTCTCACTATCAACCAAAGAGGAAGGATCCTTTTTACAGTCAAATGTTCTTGTTCGAGTGAGCTGTGATGGAGAAACCCTAGAAATAGTACCACTATCATATACCAAGGGACAAACAGTTTCGTGACAGCACTTTTTCATTAAAACTTCAGGACGAGCTAACGAGGAGGAGCAGCAAGCAGGGAGACTGCCAAAATCGAATGCAAGCGACTGTGTAGACAAGAGCATGATAGCAGAGCGGCCCGAAGGAGACAGAAAGAATGTCAAGCTAGGTTTCAGAATTTCCATTATAACCATACAACGCTTGGCCACGGTGCTGCCACATCTCCAAGCAAATGATTTGCATGCAGTGGGTATTTTTCCATAGTCTCGATGAGCAATCACAAAAGGATGAATTTACCAATCATTTCTTGTTGTTTTCAAAGGTTCCACCATGATCCTCAGCCCGAAGTCAACCTATTATTTGGCACATGATAACAAAAGGATCGTTAATATATAAACTATGCTATAAAGCTTACCAACGGCGTGAAGAATTAACAACCCATCAGAATATATTATGGTATATTTTTTTATTTTTACAATCATAACCTTGATAATAGTAAAGCCTTGTTAAAAGGTATAAGAGGAATTAATAACGTTTTATCGATGAGAATCTTGTTTCAACATTTGTGCATATAACCAATTAAATGGTAACATGGTAAGGATAGAAACTTTACACGTTATATAAGTGAAGGAGGCACTAAGAACAAGATTATAGGACTTTAATCTAATGATTAACTATAAACATTTCTTGTGTGAGATTTAATCTATGACCCTTGTTTATAACCAATATGATATGTAGTCTTAAAATCAATTATATCTCTATCTAAGGTTATAATAGTTAATGTTTATGAAAGAAGTTCTTAAGGTTAATTTATAGTATATACCTCCATGCTAATGTTAATATTTACCTTAAATTTACTTAAGTGGTAATTTAGTAAGTCTTGCTATTAAGCATGATAAGTCTCGATTTGTTTAAGGAACCTGACTATGGAAATAATATGAAATTTATAACCTTAACTGGTTATTATTTTTCCAAGTAAATTATGGGCAGAGGAACTTAATCCATCATCACTGTTTTAACCAAAGTGACAGTAGTTTTTGAGGACATAATTCCCTCAGGACATTAGGCTGGGAAGAGGAATTAATAGTATAAAAACTTAATAACTGTTGTACATTACTTTTACAGTGAAAAGAGTAATCAACCAATTATTAGGAGGTAAAGAGATTGTATTCACTTTGTCAAAAGAATCTAGGAGAGGTAAAGACATCGAAGAGTTTAGTACTCAGTAAAAACTATAAATTACGTCTTCTAGGAAGAAGGCAGCTGTTGTCAATACTAATAGAACTAAATCTCATTTCCATAGCATCTTAAAAGAAATGACGAATCAATGGATTTACCTCATAAAGCACTTGAATTTTGATTAACATTTATATTCTTCTACTGAGTTATTTTTGTGCGACAAACTTATCTGAATGCTTTAGAAATATGGATAAGCAGCACCCAAACTTCTTACCTATAAATCTATAAGAGCAGGAAAACTTTTCTACGTTAGCTCGAAAGCTAAGTAAGCCCAGAATTTCATGACAGTTCCACCTTGTGGTCGCAAAGAAAAAACATTCAGTAAATTGAAAAAGAAATTGTTCTATAAGACAAACATAATCAAATAAATAATTCAGATAATGAATTCATTAACATTTAACTAATTAAATAATTAGTTGACTGCATTTATGAAATTTATCTGTATTTTGAAAATTTTAAATTTTTCGGAAATTTTGGGGTTTTGACATGTGGTATCAGAGCACAAGGTTCAAACACTAGGCCTTGATGCAGCCCAACTAGATTTCATAGAATAATAAATTAAAATAAGATGCTAACATATATTTTGTTTTATGTTAAGAACATAAAATTTCTTTTTTCTGAAGTTTAACAGGCAGGTATGGAAAAGCTAGGAGAGTATGCTCAGGAGGAGTCTCCAGACACAAAAATAAGACAATTGCCTAGAGAACCTATGTTAGAAGAGGTGACTACCAACTCTTTAGAGCTGTTGCAGACTGTAAAAGATTTGAAGACTGAAATGGAATCAGTCAAGAGGGAGAATGAGAGGATTTTGAAGGCTCAGGAAGAGTTGAATCAAATTTTAATAGAAAAGTTCCAAACTGAAGGAAGGAGCAGAAGATCAGAATATGAGGATGTTAGTCATCAAAGAAGATCTAAAAATATGAAGCTGGCAAAAATTGAAAGTAGTTCATCATCTGAAGGGTTCGATGAACGACAAGGTTACCATACTATTAGTGATAGTAGTGAGGCTGATTTGTATGACAGAAAGAAGAAATACAGACCATATGAGGAAATTTCAGGGGAGTTTAAAAAGATAAATCCCTCAACTTTTAATGGAGAGACTGAAAAAGGGGAGGAAGCAGAGTCCTGGTTGTCCAGGATGAGGAAATATTTTCATATATATAATTACTCTAATCAGCTAAAGGCAAGGATGGCAATATATAACCTCTCCGAAAAAGTTGATATATGGTGGCAAGATCTGAAGAGAGTCAAGGGTATCAGAGAAAAGGAAGTTAATTGGAGTACTTTTAAAACATACTTCAAGAAGAAATTTTTGTCTGAGCAGTATTACAAAGAAAGAGCTAAAGAATTTTATGAATTGAAGTTAGGTTCAATGACTATGAAGGATTTGAACAGTAAATTCTTAAGCTTACTTAGGTATGTACCTTACCTAGTAGACAAGAAACCTAAAGTGCAGCGATTTCTCAGCTGTCTACCATATCATATCAAGGACAGAATTGAGTATGACAACCCGAAGACTAGAGAGGAAGCCATGAGGAAGGCTAATTTCTGTTTTGAGTAGAACCGAAAGAAAGAAGGCTTAGCCAACTGTAAGGCTAAGAAAAATAACAATCATCCTGAGTTTAATAAGAAGGAATTTGTACCCCAGAAGAATTTCAAGAATAATAAGACTAAAAATTATTCTAACAATAAGAATTTCCAGGAAATAGAAATGGTACTTCCAATAATTCAAATAATTTTAAGGGAAAGGAAGCTGCAAATAACCATGGGAATTTTACCAAGAGTTCTGAACATAAGGAGCTTGTTAAGTACTGGGAATGTAATGGCCCGCATTATGCCTCGGTCTGCCCAAACCGAAAAAAGTCAGTCAATAATATTCATACTGTGTAGGAAGAGATGACCATTGGAGAACTAACAAGGACTATGCCTAGAATTAATGCAGCTTTGGAGAACCGCCAAGCTGACTATCAGACTTCCATGGTGGAAGTGGAAGGTATGATTAATCAAACCCCTATAACCATTTTAATCAATCCAGGAGCTATTCTTAGTTATATTGCACCTCAGATAGTGGAAAAATGTAAGTTGTCTGTTGATAAGTTTGAGAATTCCTGGGTAGTTCAATTAGCCACTGGGGCAAAAACAAAAGTAACCTATTTTGTGAAAGAATGTGCTTTACTTATGGATGAATTTAAAACTACAGTTAAGCTTAATGTTTTTCCACTTGGCTCATATGATTTACTGATTTGCATGGATTGGTTAGAACAGCATAAGGTAGTTTTAAATTGTTACGATAAAAATTTCACGTGTTTAAATAATAATGAACAACTAGTAAAGGTCAAGGGTATTCCTAGAAAAACTATAATCAGACAGATTTCTGCTTTACAACTTAAAAGAGCTGTTAGAAAAGGATGTAAAGCCTATGCATTAACTATCACAGATGAGGAAGGTAAAACTGAAATAGATAAGTTAAAAATAAAAGATATTCCTGTTTTAAAGGAATATACTGATGTATTCCCAGAAGAAATTCCAGGATTACCTCCAAGGAGGGAATTGGATTTCACCATTGAGCTGGTACTGGGTGCGGTGCCTAGCTCAAAAGCTCTGTATCGAATGAACATTTTAGAACTTAATGAGCTAAAATCACAACTAAAAGAGTTAATAGATAAGAAGTATATTCGACCTAGTGTGTCTCCTTGGGGAGCACCGGTCATCTTTGTTAAAAAGAAATATAGAACTATGCGACTATGCATAGACTACCGTCAGCTAAAAAAGATGACTATTAAAAATAGATATCCATTTCCCCGCATAGATGATCTGTTCGATCAACTACGTGGAGCCACGATGTTCTCAAAGATAGACTTGAGGTCAGGATATCATCAAGTAAGAATTAAGGATGAAGAGATCTTCAAGACAGCCTTTAGAACAAGGTATGGACACTACGAGTTCGTCGTAATGCCATTTGGGCTTACCAACACCCCAGCTGTCTTTATGTGCTTAATGAATAATATAATGCATAAGTATTTAGATAATTTTGTGGTCATGTTTATTGACGACATCCTAATTTACTCTAAAACGGAAGAAGAACATAAAGAACACCTAAAGATAGTTTTACAAGAGTTGTGAGAACAACAACTCTTCACGAATTTTAGCAAGTGTGACTTCTTTAAGGATGAAATCCAGTACTTAGGTCACGTAGTGACTAAGGAAGGAAATTCAGTTGATCCTGAAAAGATTTGGGAAATTGAAGATTGGCCAGTTCCTAAAGATGTAACGGATGTTAGGTCGTTCATGGGAATTACCGGTTATTACTGGAGATTCATTGAAGGATTTTCAAAAATAGAAAATACGATCAATTCCTTGCAAAAGAAAGGCAAGAAATTTGATTGGAACTCAAAATGTGAAGAAAGTTTTAAGAAACTAAAAACCTTATTCACTAGTGCACCTATTCTAAGAATAGCAGATCCTAATAAGGACTGCGTAGTATGCATCGATGCCTGTAATGATGGCTTAGGCGGTGTTCTAACTCAAGATGGGCATGTCATTGCCTATGAGTCTAGGAAGTTAAAAATTCATGAAAAGAATTACGCAACTTATGATCTAGAACTTGCGGCTATTATACATGCCTTAAAAATGTGGCCACATCATTTAATAGGCAGTAAATTTATTCTAATGACTAATAATAAAGGACTCAAATATCTTTTAGATCAGCCTAATTTAAACGCAAGACAAGCAAGGTGGTTAGCCTTCTTGAGTGAATATGATTTTGAAATCCAACACATAAAGGGTAAGGAAAATAAGGTGGCTGATACATTAAGCAGAAATGCAAAGCTAAACTTTAGAGCAGCGATCAACACTTATGCTTCTGATTTAAATGAACAGCTTAAAGAAGGAGTAAAACAAGATGAAATTGATCAGAAATTGCAAATTACAGCTAAAGAAGAACCTACAGAAAGCTTAATAAAAGGTTATAGTTTAAATGAAGATGGATTTTTATTATTTAAAGATAATTTGTATGTGCCTAATATGCCTAAGGTTAAGTTGTTAATTCTGGACGAAGTGCATAAAGCACCATATTCAGCACACCCAGGTTATCAAAACACTGTAACCATGCTAAGGAAATAATATTTTTGGCCTAATATGAAATCTGAAGTAGCTGAATACATTGCTAGATGTTTAGACTGTCAACAAGTGAAAACCAAACACCAACATCCAACTGGTTTGCTACAACCTTTACCTATTCCTAGCTGGAAATGGGAAGTGATTAGCTTAGATTTTATTACTGGAATGCCCAGAAATCAGAATCAAAATGACTCTATTATGGTGGTAGTTGACAAGTTGAGTAAGGCAGCACATTTTATTCCTGTCAAAACTACTTACAAGGCTGCCAATATAGCTGACATCTTCTTAAAGCAGATTTTTCGGTTACATGGAGTACCGAAGGTTATAATTTCAGACAGGGATCCTAAATTCACAGGAAATTTTTGGAATTCCTTGTTTAAAGGATTAAATACAACATTGAATTTTAGTACCTCCTTCCATCCTCAAACAGATGGATAGACTGAAAGAGTGAATCAGGTGCTGGAGGATTTATTAAGGATGTACATTAAAGATCAGTCAGGTAAGTGGGAAGACTACTTACATCTAGCAGAGTTTGCATATAATAATAACTATTAGTCATCAGCTAAATTTAGTCCATTTGAAATTTTATATGGACGTAAATGTAACACTCCTATCTCTTGGAATAATCCAGTAGATAGATTGGTGTTAGGACTAGAATTATTGAAGGAAATGGAAGAAATTGTGAAACAAGTGCAGGAAAATTTGAAGGTAGCACAGGATCGGCAAAAGAGCCAACCAGACTTGAAAAGAACTCCAAAAGAGTTCCAGGTAGGTGAGCATGTGTTTATAAAGGTAAGACCAAAGAAAATCTCTCTAAGACTGGGGAGTTGTACAAAGTTAGCACCACGATACTGTGGTCCATTTAAAATTTTATCTAGAATTGGTCAAGTTGCTTACCAATTAGAATTACCACCTAACTTGAAAGTACATAATGTTTTTCATATCTCTGTTTTAAAGAAGTATGTTCATGATGCTACTCATGTGGTTGATTGTAATTTTGTACAGGTGGAACCAGAAGGAGAAATTCTGGTGGAACCGGATTGTATCCTCAGGAGGAGGGAAGTTACACTGTGGAACCTCACCATTAGACAGGTGAAGGTGCAATGGAAGCACCTTAGTCCTGCAGAGGCCACCTGTGAACTGGAAAGTAAGATGTGGGAGGCATACTCGAATCTGTTCTAGGAGACTACAAAGGATGAAGAATAAGTAACATCGAGGACGATGTTAAATTTTAAGGGGGTGTGTATGTCATATACCCCAATTTTGTAAAATAATGTTAATTGTTTTAATTTGATTTCCTAAGACATTATGTTAAATTTAATGCTAAGTAGGATTTGATGACTCAGCAGAGTCAAAAGATGTGGAATGTAATTCTGAATATTTTATTTTTAAATAAATAAAAAGTGGAGACAACAGCTTGGGAGAGCTGTTAATAAGAGTGTTACTGGTCAAACTAGTGGAGGAACTAGGTGGAGGGCAAAATACAAGTGGCAGCATCCTCAAACACTTCCTATGTTGCAAGTGGCAACTTCCCTACATTTGGGGTCATGATCCCCCAAGAAAGTGGGATCAGAGTAGGTGGCTCAATAAATGACAACTAACCCAAAAAGGCCTAGGCAATCTTTTAAAAGTACCCAATGTAGAGAGCTGAGGCTGCTCAGATATTTTCCAGGAGAAGAATCATTCAGGTGGAATGCACTTCAAGGAATTTATTGGGGAAAAAGGGAAAATTGTAAGAAAAGTGTTTTGGGAGATAATCTGCAGTAACTTGGTCTAATACAGCTTGCTAACTGAGAGAATTTATTCATAAGTTCAGGATTGGTATTGAGTCTGAAGACTGGTACTTGATTATTGCTACACCTAGTTCTAGCCAGGGAGACTAGAGCAAGCTCGGGGGTCCTGAGGAGTAGTTGTTTGAGAGCTCTCTAGGAGTTGGTAGGGAGGAACTACCTTCCATCGCCATTGTCGTCCAAGCTTAAGAACGGGTTCTGCCATCTATTATTCTTGTTTTAATATCTGTGTATGATTGAATGATATGTTTGTAGTTTATGATGTAAAGACTTAGATGGTTTAGTAAGGAAGTTGTTCTTAGTTTGTTAGCAATAGAATCATTTTGATGAGAAACAAAAACCCTACATGTTTTTTTCCTCATCTGGAGTGATCCAGATCGTACTCCAGCACAGGTGGTGAAATTATAAAAATGAAGATGATATGATGCAAATGTAGATTAAGATGTTAGTTAAACCATAGAATTTTCCTTTTATTTTGTTATCAAAAGAATTATCTTTTGTACCAGGAGTAGTGTTAATTCTGGACTGAGACTGTCAGTTTATTAGAAACAGAGAAGGAAGCTATATTAATTTACTGATAGTAGTATGTGTAGGTAGATAAAACAGTTCTTGATACAGTGTTTACCTTCAGTAATCTTATTGTTTATTTTGAATTCAAGAAAAGAGTATAATAGTTAACTAGAAGTAGGGTTAAGCTAAATAAAAATGCTTTACAACTTTACAGTTTACTTCTTTCCAGTTTAGGCTAGTTAACTACTACATGTATAATAATCAAATTAAAAGGAAGAATAGATAAAATCTTGATTTACTGTTACAGATAATCTAGTTGGTATCAGAATTTACATATGGATAGTAATGTAAGTTATTCATTCATTCTGTTCCATCTAGCTAAGCATAAACAAAATTCTGCAACTACTAACTTATCTTTTTTTTAAGATGTCAACAAATGTAGAACATAGTTAGTTTTTATTCTTTTATTTTATAAATATTAACTTTGTAACCGAAACAAGTTAATATAGAATACAGAGAGTACTTCTATAAATTATTTAGTACAGTAAGTATAAGAACACAATAATAAAATACTATCTTACTCTATGATTATAAATAAACAAAGAACAAAGCTAATAAATATATAATAATAAGAACAGTACTAATATGTAGATAAAGAAATGTTTTATCCCATTATAGTAAACAGAAAACAAAATATAATTTATGTACTCAAAAGCTATACAGATACATAAATACTTCATTAAAAAAATAAAGTCATTATAGTCCGAAGGGTAACAATTATATAACAACATTTACATTTATTTTAAATAAAGTAAATTAATATAAAATAATGTACAGAAACCCTACCAAGTAAATTTAAAAATATTATGGGGTAAAAATCAATTACTTTGATGCATAGGAATTAACCAACAAAGTGACAGTATGCTCTCTTTTCTGAGCTTAACCAAACATTGTACAACATAAGTAATAACCCCATAATTTACAGAAGTACATTATAAATAAAGATAATTTTTTTAAGAAACTGTAAACACTTTTTATATGGCCGAGTTAGGGTAAATCCCTACCAATATCAAAATATAAAGCAAAGATATAAACAAAGAGTCTGAAGACCTTCCAAATCCATCAGCTTCTACAAGTATTCAAGAGCATGGCATAAACAGCCTTCCTTTCATTATACATTTTACACATTAACTAAACAAAGCTATAAATTACAGTCATGGCCGAAGCCAGAGCACCCCGCATAACGCAAGGGTCTCATCATCCACTAAAAACAACAAACCAAGTAACAGGGTAAAATGAAACTGCAAGGATTGTAGGCCTCAGCGCACCAACCCACAAATGTCCCAAAGGGACCAAACAAGGAGGAAATGCCATGGTTAAACCAGGCTTACCCGTGAACTAGCAACTGCTGCCTCAGCCTCGCATCAACCGCGCAGAGGGAGACAGGCCAACACTTGTGAACAAGAAACACGATAGTGTTAAATCTAATATACAAAAATAATATTCGTGTGTTAAATTAAAAACTGCGAAGTTTAAAGGGAGGGTTGATAATGTATCTTACCTTAAATTTTAACTGAAACATGACCACCCATGAACAACAGAATGGCTATCAACACAAGGAGAAGAACACCTTTCATCTGCAGCCGGAAAGGATTTTACCAGCAGGGTAAGCAACTAACGGTGGTGGGGGTCTAAGAAACTGGCCAAGCAAGCGTAAATGCTTGGGCCGCAACCATCTTCAACAAAGATTACATACTGTAAACCATATTCCTCCAGTAACCTAGGAAAGCAAGACCTCGATTCTCACTATCAACCAAAGAGGAAGGAGCCTTTTTACAGTCAAAGGTTCTTGTTCGAGCGATCTGCGATGGAGAAACCCTAGATATAGTAGCACGATCCTATACCAAGTGACAAACAGTTTCATGACAACACTTCTTCATTAAACCTTCAGGACGAGCTAACGAGGAGGAGCAGCAAGCAGGGAGATTGCCGACATCGAATGCAAGCGACTGTACAGACAAGAGCATGATTGCAGAGAGGTCCAAAGGCGATGGAAAGAATGTCAAGCTAGGGCTCCGGATTTCCATTATAACCATACAACACTTGGCCATGGTGCTGCCACGTCTCCAAGAAAATGATTTGCATGTAGTGGGTATTTTTCCATAGTCTCGATGAGCAATCACAAAAGGATGACTTCACCAATCATTTCTTGCTGTTTTCAAAGGTTCCACCATGATCCCCAGCCCGAAGTCAACCTATTATTTGGCGCATGATAACAAAAGGATTGTTAATATATAAACTATGCTATAAAGATTACCAACGGCGTGAAGAATTAATGACCCATCAAAATATATTATGGTATATTTTTTTATTTTTAAAATCATAACCTTGATAATAGTAAAGCCTTGTTAAAAGGTATAAGAGGAATTAATAAGGTTTTATCGATGAGAATCTTGTTTCAACATTTGTGCATATAACCAATTAAATGGTAACATGGTAAGGATAGAAACTTTACACGTTATATAAGTGAAGGAGGCACTAAGAAAAAGATTATAGGACTTTAATCTAATGATTAACTATAAACATTTATTGGGTGAGATTTAATCTATGACCCTTGTTTATAACCAATATGATATGTAGTCTTAAAATCAACTATATCTCTATCTAAGGTTATAATAGTTAATGTTTATGAAAGAAGTTCTTAAGGTTAATTTATAGTACATACCTCCATGATAATGTTAATATTTACCTTAAATTTACTTAAGTGGTAATTTAGTAAGTCTTGCTATTAAGCATGATAAGTCTCGATTTGTTTAAGGAACCTGACTATGGAAATAATATGAAATTTATAACCTTAACTGGTTATTATTTTTCCAAGTAAATTATGGACAGAGGAGCTTAATCCATCATCACTGTTATAACCAAAGTGACACTAGTTTTTTAAGACATAATTCCCTCAGGACATCAGGCTGGGAAGAGGAATTAATAGTATAAAAACTTAATAACTGATATACATTACTTTTACAGTGCAAATAGTAATCAACCAATTATTAGGAGGTAAAGAGATTGTATTCACTTTGTCAAAAGAATCTAGGATAGACATCGAAGAGTTTAGTACTCAGTAAAAACTATAAATTACGTCTTCTAGGAAGAATGAAACTGTCGTCAATACTAATAGAACTAAATCTCATTTCCATAGCATCTTAAAAGAAATGACGAATCAATGGATTTACCTCATAAAGCACTTGAATTTTGATTAACATTTATATTCTTCTACTGAGTTATTTTTGTGCAACAAACTTATCTGAATGCTTTAGAAATATGGATAAGCAGCACCCGAACTTCTTACCTGTAAATCTGTAAGAGCAGGAAAACTTTTATGCGTTAGCTCGAAAGCTAAGTAAGCCTAGAATTTCATGACAGTTCCACCTTGTGGTCGTAAAGAAAAACCAGTCAGTAAACTGAAAAAGAAATTGTTCTATAAAACAAACATAATGAAATAAATAATTTAGATAATGAATTCATTAACATTTAACTAATTAAATAATTAGTTGAATGCATTTATGAAATTTATCTGTATTTTGAAAATTTTAAAATTTTCAGAAATTTTGGGGTTTTGACATTGATCCATCTATAGTCAAGCACGAGATCCAAACATACCTTGACGCTAAACCTATTCGACAAAAGTTGAGACCTGTTAACCCATGTAAAGTGGCGGTAGTGAAGGCTGAAGTGGAAAAACTATTGAAAGCTGGTTTTATTTATCCCATAGCTTTGACAGAATGGGTATCCAACCCTGTTCCTATTGATAAGAAGCAAGGGACCATACGTGTCTGTACTGACTTTAGAGATTTAAACAAAGCCTGTCATAAGGACAACTATCCCATGCCATTTGTAGATCAAATTATTGATGCTTGCATGGGAAGTGAAGTTTTTTTGTTTATGGATGGTTTCTCCGGATATAATCAAATTCAAATAAAACCGGAAGACCAACATAAAAATGCTTTCATTTGTCCTTGGGGTGCCTTCACGTACAAGAAAATGCCCTTTGGATTGAAAAATGATGGGGCTACCTTTCAACGGGCAATGAATTTTTCCTTTCATGATATTAAAGCCATTGTCGAACCCTACCTTGATGATCTGCCTGCACATTATCGTAAGAGGATTGACCATCCAGATCACTTACGTTTGATATTTGAACGATGCAGATACTATAAAATTTTCTTGAATCCCCACAAGTGTGTGTTCTGTGTCGATTCAAATAGATTGCTCAGATTCATTGTCTCTAACAAAGGCATTCGGGTGGATCCTTTAAAAGTTGAGGCCATTATAAATATGCCTCCTCCTCGTTCTATCAGGCAACTTCAATGCCTGCAGGGGAAGTCCAATTTTCTTCAATGTTTCATTGTAAACTATGACAAGATTACTAAGAGTTTCATGCGCCTGTTAAAATAGGAAACCCCATCTGTATGGGATGAAACTGCACAACTCGCATTCGAGGCATTGAAAAAATCTTTGTTGTCGGCACCATTATTGTGTACACCAAATTACTCTAGGGATTTTATATTGTATCTGGCCACGTCTGAGTCAACCATAGGGGTAGTCCTAGTCCAAGAGGACGATAAGATCCAAGAGAATGTCGTTTACTGTCTTAGCCATGCTTTAGCTGGACCTGAACTTAGGTACTCCCACGTCGAGAAGTTGGCCTTAGCAGCTGTTTATGCTGTTCAGAGGTTACGTCACTACATCTTACTAAGGACTACAATGGTAGTGGCAGATGTTAATCCTTTTCAATATGTTTTTTCCCAATGGATAGTTGGAGGCAAATTCAACAAATAGATAGTCACTCTCCAAGAGTTTGACTTGGATTTTCAAGCCGCCAAATCCGCCAAATCCTTAGTTTTTGCTGAGCTTATTGCAGAATTTCCAGTAGATGAAGATGTAGCTATTGAAGAAGACTCATTCCCAGATGAGCACATATTTTTGATTTCCACCTCTAACCCCTATTACAAATATATACTTATCTATCTCCAAACTTTGAAGTGTCCTACAGCTTTCTCGTGGGAAGAATGACGTAAACTACACCTACATTCCAAGAACTACCTATTCATAGGAGATACTTTATACCGTAGGGGGGTAGATTCCATTTTTGCGTCGGTGTCTTACCCATGAGGAAGCGGAGATTGTCCTAAATGATTCCCATAGTGGAGCATGCGGGGTTCATTTATCTAGGTTAGCAACGTCCCAGAAGATATCATGTGCTGGTTATTTCTAGCCCACGGTCTTTAAATATTGTGTGGAAGCAGTGAAGTGTTGTCATCCTTATCAGCTTTACACTAGAAAAATGCAGTCACATCCTGCTCTGTTATTCCCCGTCATCTCAGTGGGCCCCTTCATGAAGTGGGAGATTGATTACATGACGTGTAACCCAGCCTCAGCTGGGGGGAACAAATATATCATTGTCATTGTGGACTATTTTACGAAATGGGCAGAGGCAATTCCCACCTTTAAACCTGACGGGGAAACTATAGATTTATTTATGTTCAATCAAATTATAGCACGATTCAGTATACCTAAGGTGATTTTCACTAACCATCGCAGTCATTTTCAAAGTAGCATGATGACTGAACTAACCACTATGCTAGGATTTAGACAAGAACATTCATCTTTGTTCTATCCTCAAGCAAATGGTCAGGTCGAAGCTGTTAATAAAACTTTGAAGACTATCCTCAAACGTACCATTAATGCAACCCCTTCCAACTGGAATATCATGCTATATCCTGCACTTTGGGAATCTCAGACTAATCTAAAAACTGCTACGGGGTTTTTTCCTTTCCAACTCATCCATGGAGTGGAAGCTATTACTCTGATTGAATGTGAAATTCCATCTTTAAGAATTTCTATTCATTTGTTACCAGATACGAATGAGCTTGAAGAATGTATATTACATTTAGAACATCTTGATGAACAGCGTAGAGATGCACTGACATCAAACCAAGCTCATAAAAATAGGGTCAAAAGCCAATATGATAAATCGGTCAAGCCTCGAATTTTCTCTGAGGGGGAACTTGTTTTTCTCTGGGACCAAGACAAAGAACCCCTAGGGGCAGGAAAGTTCAGGTCTATGTGGTTACGACCTTATATCATGTCGAAAGTGTTAAATAAGGGCACATATTTATTGTTATATTTCGATGGGAATAAGTTGGCTGATCCTAGAAATGGGATCTACTTGAAAAAGTACTATGCTTAGGTTTATCACTTTTTATTATATTTTATTGTATGTATTTTGATGTACACTATATCATTGGTTTGTTTTTTTTATATACCATCTACTGGTTGTTTCAGATGTCTTCTAAGAGGTTTGTAGGTTTCGCTGATGGCGCAAGTCGCCACACTTGTAATCTAGCTTCCGCTACATGGGTCAGTTATTCTCCCTCAGGAGAGTTAGTTGCCTCAGGTGGCACTTGCTTAGGTCCTGCTTCCAATAATGTGGCTGAATATAGGGCTATCATTAAGCTTCTATGGGATGCTTTGTCACGTGGTATCACTCAGCTGGAATTCCGACTAGACTCTCAACTGGTGGTTTCCCAGCTCAATCGGGCTTATCAGGTGTGGAACCCTTTCTATTATGTCAGTTTATGCAAGTTAGGTTATTAGAAAGAAATTT
The DNA here is from genome assembly GCA_001517045.1 of Pseudotsuga menziesii. Lineage (NCBI taxonomy): Eukaryota > Viridiplantae > Streptophyta > Pinopsida > Pinales > Pinaceae > Pseudotsuga > Pseudotsuga menziesii. The sequence continues at coordinate 175,847 of LPNX010074538.1, read as the reverse complement.
TGAGTTCATTACATTCCATCACATTCCAAGGAATCAAAATTCATTGACTGATGCATATGCTAATTACATTTTGGATTGGCATTTAACACATCTTACATAAAAGTATACATCGAACACATAAAAAACATTTGTAAATAAACCAGCAATATATATATATGTGTGTGTGTGTGTGTGAATATCTGTCCATATAGATAGGTTGACTTTCTGATCCTCAGATCCTGTCATAACTATATAATATACAAAAAATATACAAAATATGGATCTATGTCCATCAAAATGCCCCTAGGTCTAATCTTGACCACTCTGGTCAATTGGACCACCCTGGTCCCCCCGGTCACCCTACACTCTGGATTCCTTAACCTCTTCGGCTTCAACAGCCTCAACAACATCTATATATACCAGTACTGCTCTGGCTACCTGCCTTAGAAGACGTATCTAGACAGGTGGTACACCAACTACTAACTCCTGCATGATGGTTGGGATGTGCTCAATCCATAAGGTAGGTGCTCTCTGGGTAAGCCTGTCCAGCTTCCCCTCAAGAAACCTAATCAATCCTTGGTCTTCTCCCAAGATGGGACGTACATACATATGTGGATGCCCTTCAAGGCGGACTAGTCCAATATCTGCATTTTGACATGTTAAAAGGATTAGAACTCTTATACATATGTATATATCTCTATATTTAAAATTCATAAAAATTTTAAAATTTTGAAAATAAAAATTACCTAACTCCCCCCATGCTCCTCCTGAAGGGAGGATGAGGTCAGTATCACCACAAAAATCCATTCCAGCATATGGAAACTACTCCAAATCTGGCAACTGTTTCTCCCACCAAAAGTCAAAGTCATCATCATAGACACTCCACACCGATCCACCACCTCCCTGGCAGAGGAAAATATCTCCCCATATACTTAGCCTAGGATGACGAGGAGAACGAACTGGTAGTGGCACTGCAGGACTCAATCCTGACACTCTCTCAAAGAAGAAGGCTACTAGTATGCTGTAATAACCAAAATTCTTCCTCCTGCCTCTTTTGCAGTCAAAGAGTTATTTTCTCATGATCGCGATCACTCCCGAGCACCAGTCATACAGGGCTCCCTACATACAATCTACTGCTAGTCTCATCTTGTTTTGAGTTGCAAGGTGGAGTGATGACGACCCTGCAACCCTCACTATAGTTCTCGCCAACACCTATAAAGGAAATTTATGAATGTGAACAATAGGGATGCAGCTACCCCTCTTTTGTGTTCCTGGCTCGTAGTATATATCAATATAGTTATGTACACTTAGAGGGTCACCGCCTCTGTTGGTGCCTTCCAAGTTCACTGGAGCTCTTCGTCGTGATAAAACGCCAATGAAATAGACATCCTTAGAAGTAATCTCCAAAGACTCACCTTGAAGGTCAAACATGCCCAAGTCACGATCCCAATAATTTATCAAGAACTCTAAGAGGCGGACATTGGCTCGCATAGGTGAGGTACAAAAAAACTTCAATAACCCACTTTGACATTAAATATGCACTGTGGGCGCATCTTGAAGAGCTTATTGATCCATGTCTTCATGTTCTCGGTCCCTCCACTCAAGCACCATCTTTCAACCTAATAACCAAGAAATTGCCAACCTTTAGTTTCATATAAAATTTTGAAATTTTGACTCTACATACCCTTTTTTCACCTCACGCAGCATACATGACTGTCTTTGAAGGCAGGTCACGTACTGTACGCGACTGTCCTTCGGACAACCCACGTACAGAACACATGTACGCAAATTTTAATATATCAAACTCGTGTACACATCGTTTCTTTTTGAAGGCATCTAAAAACATAAAATTAGGGCTCAATTTTGACAAATGCTTGGATCAAATGAAAGAGCATGGAGTGTAGTCTTACCTGACACTTGCGGTTTTGGAAATGGTCCACTGGATTGTCCACACCGAGCAATTGAAGGTAGAGGTATAAACTTGTCTTTTATGGTTAAAAATACAAATGGTGAGTTTTTATATATGTTTTGAACTATTTATAGAAAAAAAAATTTCAAGTAGGTTTTTTCCCTATAGTTCATAATTTGTAAAACTAATACCATATTTTTTCTTCCATGTGATAGGTTTATCATCGTTTTTAAAGTGTTTTTGCTCATATAGGATGGTTTTTTGTCATTTTACATGCATTCTGTATCTATACCTACTCCATCTCAAACCTAGCATTAACATTTTTACCATGGACTATGGTATTTTTAACCATTAGCTCCTTGTATTTACCATTGTTCTTCCATGGATAGGAACTTCCTACCATGAGTATCCTCATTTACAACCTATTTAATGTCTTTCGATACTCATGATGCAACTGTCATAGGTTCATGGGAATATTTTTAGCTATTTTTCACACCAAATTGAGCTTCATTTTGGTCTATTTTTACAAGATATCCTTTTATAGGACTCCCCACCATTATGGAGTTTCTTTAGGCCCAGGTCTAACTCATTAAAATAGACTTGACTACCAAGTTAAATTGTCCGTTCAAGATCGTTAAGAATACATGAATGGGCATCCACATTGGTGGTAGGTTATCTCATTCTCAGACCATGTGGAATAATACGAGAAATGATCACTCTCTTTTTTACGGAATTGAGAAGAGTATTCTCAGGTATAGGTTTATCACTTTTCCGGACCTGAGGGACTAAATTTATGAAAAAGGAACACCCAGTATGAGCTCAGTCTTCTCTTTTCTGTGCTTTGGACCTAAACATGAAAAATATTCTGAGTGTACTTTGTGTCTTTGTCATGCTCGTTAAAAACAAAGAACAAAGCATCAAGTTTATTGTTGTAAGCCCTATTTCTCATACTCAAATGGATCTTTCCAAGTGATCTTGCTTTCCTTCACACGTAAAACTCAAGCTACATGCTGCTCTCAAAGGAGCGTTGGGTAGGTGGTAATTTAACCTTTTTTGGACCTCCTTGACTAATTACGAAAAAGTTTCACCTTTTCTTCTACGGAAGTTAAGAGAGTTCTTCTGTGGTATGTTTTATACTTTTCGGCCTTAGGAGACTAAATTGGACCAAAAAGGACCCCCCATAGAGTCTTCTTTGGAATTTTTAGACTCTCTAAATATGAAAATACCAAGTGAGCATGTACTAGTTTGGGCTCATAAAATCCACGAATCATTGACACTATCAATCATTATTCCCTCTTCTCTTCAAGTTTGATAAAAAATGAAGAGAGATTCGAGTTGAATTTCCTGGACTCATTAAAATTTAATAGGGAAGGTAAGGAAGAAGTTTTATTTTGGTTCTCATTTAGTGGCAGCATGTCATCCTTGAACAACACACTCTTTGTTTTTTCCGATACTCATGTTTCAGTGTTCACTTTCAGTTCAGCTATTACTTCAAGTTTCTTACTCCTCCTCTTATCAGTTCTATCTGGGGAATCTAATCATGTCTTTTACATGACAAATTTTAGTTGTCTTATTTGTAAAGTTAAAAATATACCTTGGGTCATCTCTGTGCCGTGCTCACTGTTCAAGGACTTAACCATGTGTCTGATCTATATCCTGATTCCATCATTGTCGTATCTATTACTACTTGTGTCTCCCTTCCTTTACCTAGTTCCTAGTCACTCTTGTGATCCATTGGAGGATCTATTGCCTTCCTTGTCATAGTATGGTTCTGCATCAGCACTTCCTGATGATGAAGACCTATAGTTTTGACGATTGTACCTCAGGATTCACTTTCATTATTGGTGAATTCCTTTGCTTTTGTTGTCGATTATCACCTATTGATTGACAATTTGTTGAATCCTCTCTATGTTTGACTTCAATAACATCTATTCACATGGATTGGATTGTACTAGTTCTTTGGGATTGTTTATGAAGACCTTAGTTTCACATCCATGGACTAAGTTGCGCAAGACTATGTTGTGGTTACTTACACAACTTCCAGATCTTAGAAGACTCATCATTATTGTATATTGTGGATTCGATCCACCTTTGTAATATATGTGGTCTTTTACCCGTACTATATGATGTACTCAAATATTGTAAAGGAGCTAGAATTCCAGTATATTGAACATAGCATCCTCAGATATGATTTTGTATATGACATTATTATTTATTTGTTTCAGGTACTATCTCTGCTCCATTGGACCTCTGAGTTCTCCAAAGATAATGATTATAATGTATTGCGGCCATCGCTTCCCTCTGACCTCACACATTAGGGGGAATCTGTTACCAACCCAAATGACACTTCTCCATCCGAGTGCCGACATTCCTTATGTTGGTACACAAAAGGACATTTGAGGATTGAAGTTTTCCAAAACAGTATAGATGGGAATGACATGAGATGCATTTATCCTTCAACTAGCTTGCCATTTTATTTTTCTAAGTGTAGATTGGCATACATGACTATCTCCATTGAAACTCATGTACATATGTGACTATTCTAGTTGAAAACTCATGTACTATACGTGACTATCTCCATTACAACCCACGTATAGATATATATGCAGGTTTCCTTTAAGAGACTCACGTGTCATACGCGGGTTGCTTATATTAATATTTGTGTACATCTCCATTCGACATTAAAAAATATAAATCACAATTAATGGAGATTAGTTGGGCCTTAATCATCAACTACCCCAACCATATCAACCTCCTCAACCTTCGAAACTACTCTATTTCCCAAAGTATAAATAGAGGCCTTGGGGAGGGCATTAATCAATCAATTTTGGAGAGGAAAGTTATGCTAGTGGTATATCTTCAGAAGTCTTGGAGCAGCAGAAATCAAAGTCCTTTGGTTGCAAAGGAGTCCTTGTCTCAGGCATTGGGTTGTACGCTTATCTCATTCACTGATTGTTAATAAAGAGAATTATTCTTCCAACATTGTGTTGAGTCTCTTTCATGTATTAGGGTTTGATGAATATATTTGATTAAGCACTATATATGTTGTTTATCTAACTTGTTATATATACATGTATAAGATTGTACTTGGAGAATTTTCTCTTTTCATGTGAAGGAGGTGTATCTCTGAAAGCTTTGGAGAGAAGTAGAGCGGAATAAGATAAAGATTGGATCAACCGCCAGTAATTGGGCCAGTCCAATATTTCTTCCTATTTCCTTTATGCACTTAACTAAAGCTATTTGTCTGCAAGTTTTAGAAGTAAGTTGGTAACCCCAAACCCTAGGTTATAAGGGTGTTTATTCCTAAACAACAGCATGTCATACTATGGTGGCACTCTACACCCACCAAGGGTGCACTATCATTATCAAGTACAACCATAAACATGCATAAACCTATAGATCCTTTAAAGCAATCAAAACAATCAAATTTCCAAGAGAAAACTAATCAATTAAGAACCGAATCCATAACTAATTCATTCAACATGATTAAATAGATTTTTTATCTCTTCCAAAGGCTCATTATAGACATTAGGGGTTCAATGTAATTATAAGGTACAACCATGCAACATTACATAATCAAAACTATAGAGAAACTATCCATTCATTCTATTTTTCTAGTAGCCAAAACTTAGTAATTTCATTTGTAGAAATTGAAATAACATATATAATTAGTCATGGAGGTCGCACATGTAGGTTAAGCTACAATAAATAACACATGAATAAACATATTTCAAGCTTCGATCAAGATCAAATCTCAAAATAAAGGAGAATACACCAATTTCCAAGCAGCTAAGCCATCATATCTACATCGAACATTGATACATTTACCATGCACTTGAACAATAAACAGTTCAATTATGGAAAAATCAAATAACCATATGAATTTAAATGAAATAAGTCATTTATCGTATTAATGTGCAGCTGGCATCAACCAGACCATGTTCCACCTAGCCTTAGGCACTGCCAACCAAAATCTCTATTTTCTTAGGATTCCATCAAACACAACACATTATCACAGCTCCTTCAAGCACAAAATTCACACACATAACACATGATGCATGGCAAGTTCCAAGGTCACAAGCGTACCAATCTCTCAATAATAATGACATGAAAAACAACAACCAACCAACCATCGAAGCAATAAGAATCCCTTCCCAAGGAGATCAACCAAGCATTCATAGACCAAAGGAGGAAATTCAAATACAAGAAGGTCAATTAGAACTAAGGTAGGTCAACTTGAGTCAACCGAAGGGGGTTAACTTAACCATAAGAGGCTAACTCGAATCCTACCCAACTAATTTGAATTTTAAGGAGGGTGACTCCAAACCACCCAACCCAACTCCAACACATGTGGGGACACATCATCCATGAAGAGGAACTCAAATTAGTGAGGTGACGAGTTACACAAACCAAGGCATCTTCCTAGATTAGAAAAAGGAGTCATGATGAAGGAGGAGATACTATTTTCACATGTACTAGCTAAAAATAGCCAGTGAGGGTGCCTTTTTGTAAGTGGGGGTTACAAAACCAAGTGTAACCTCCAAAAAGGAGTTACAAAACCACCAAAGGAGAAAATTTATTAAGTGAGGCCCATCATGCCAAGCATGAGGTTCCAAAATAACTCCAACGGCCAAAATAATCAAAATTTGGGTCCGTTGTACAATGTTTGGGTGACCAACAACTAATAAAGTCACCAAAGCATATTTACGAATTGGGATTAAAAAAATTGTTACAACAAGTTTTGAAGTGATAGGAATGTCCCCATTCCCCCTCACACTGTGGATCAAGGCCTCCCATACTGTTTTGTGGTTTTTGGTGTGCTAGTTGTTTTTATTAATCAATTATTTATAAAAATAAATAATAATGTTTCTTGGTCCTTAAAGACCCTTGTCCCAACACCTAATGCCACAATAATAGAAAATTACAACATGCTAAATATGTATGGAGGCTTAACACATGGGTCATTATAGGTATGCTACTAGTAACACCCCTTTTCAGGTTAAAATTATATATTGTTTGAAACCCTAGCCTTGGTGTCACTACAATAAACCCCTAAAATTGAAAAGCAGTGCTAACATTACACCCCCATTTTTATTTTCGAGGATAAAATTATATCTTCTTTGAAACCGTGGCATTAACAACTAGAGTCATTGTGACAAAAATGTAAGAATTAATCTTTGAATTGAAAACCATGGCCTTAACAACTAGTGTCATTGCAATGAAAATTCCAAAGTCAACCTCCAAATCAGAAAGTGGAGCTATTGGTGGTGCCCCTTTCTTCTACTGGGTTACAATTTGTGGCAATTTGAAACCATGAAATTAAAAAAAAACGCTTTAAAAATGGTTAAAAAATCCAAAACAACCTATATAAGCAAATTTTAAAGAAAAAATAGAAAATTTAAATAAATAAAAATAAAAATTTGAGAAACAAATTTAAACAAAAGGCACTAAAAATAAAACCAAATTAAAAAAAAATGAAAGCTTAAAAAAAATGAAATAAAACAAAATATAAACTAACCCCGCCCTTCCATGTAACAGGGGGCAAAGGGGAGAGTCTATTCTATAAAGGGGGGCAAAAGGGGGTGGAACCACCCCTTTCTGTGCCTTATACATGTAAGGGGAACATGGAGTGCCACTTAAGGGGGAGGGATTGATTCGAGAATCAAAACTTACCTTTTAAAATAGGATCAAGGATCACCACTTTGTGCCAAAATGTTTATAATAATTGAAATCTATTCCACATTAACTATTTGAAAGAGACAAAGAAGAGTGATTTTGATCACACAAATTTCCAAATAACACAATGGGAGAGAATACATAACTCTTTGGACTCACAGACATGCTCAAACTTGATCTCCCTTAAACCTTGGTGATTCAAATGAACTAAGAGACCTTGATGTATAACTTTCAATTCTGATAACCAGTTAAAGAGAAATGGAAGATGTGAGTAAAAAGTAAAAGAGTTAAACTAGATTTAAGGCATGTGTAAAATACACATGCTATCTCATCCCTTAATTGTATGTCGATATATGGGGATCCAAATAAGACTTATGACTGTAGGACATACAAAGTGGAGCTATGTGACCCATGGTGCAAAAATTAATCTATGACACATAATAAAGTAGAAGTACACATTGGAGCTATGCAACCCATGTCGTAGAATCTAATCTATGACACACAATAAATTAAAATTACACATTGGATCTATGCAGCGAACAATGCACAATCATAGAGTAAATTTCTTTACCAACCATATTGATGAATAGTCCACTACTGATTTCTTCTGAATCATCATTAATCCATCTCATAACTGTCAATTATGTTAGGAACAAGGTAAATATATTTATTGAAACAATGTTGGACATTATGTCCAATCATGTGAGGAGATGAATTGCAAAAAAATCACCATCAAACTTTGAATACACTTGCAAATTAAATTCTTTTTTGATTTCCAAAATTACTGGATGCCTCCCCCGAGAATATTTGATATCTTTCTGGTATATGAATATTTTTGGAGAGATGACTTAAACTAAATTCCATTTACAACTAATATGAATTTGAACTAGAGATGATTTGGTTTTCCACCACCATATCTGCAAACGTATGATGAATAAAATTACTCTTTTGGTGAATCAAATTTTCCCTATGACAATTTTTTTTCTATAAAGGCTTATGTGCATCTAGTGCATGCATGTTGTACTCATGTAGTCTAGGTTTCTCCACAAATTATTTCATTCATTTGTTGTAGAATCAATTGCAGGATAAGGAATTATGAATCCCATGTCACAGTTCTCGATCGTCAATCACATTAGCATTGTCTATGACAAAAATCAACATAACTCCCATATCGTCCCACGGACAATTGTTCCTTAGAATTTTCCAAACCAAAATAAGATTTTCTCTAAATTCAATATGAAGAGATTATTTGTTAATAACATAAATGAAATTTTGAAACCACAACTTATATGCATATGTGTGTGTTTGTGTGAAGAGGTGATCTCTTTATGTTATTAAGAGATCACCTCTTCATATTGAAATTTTAGAAAAATGGGAGAGAAAATCTTATTTTGGTTTGGAACATTCTAAGGAACAATTGTCCATAATATGCTATGGGACATAAAGTGGGGGATTGATCTCAAACACTCTTGTTTGTATCTTTCAAGTATTTAATGTGTAATAAATTTCAATTAATGTAAACGTTTTGGCACAAAGTGGTGATCCTTGACCCTTGTTCCAAAAGGTAATCCCAATGACAGTCAATACAAATTACAAGAAGAATGGGTTTCAAATAAATGGAAACAAAGTTGAAGTTCCTATGATAATAGAAGGAAGATGAAAAAGTAGAGAATCAAATAAGAAAATGGAAATGAATGATTAAAGAAACTTACAATCACATAATTGAATAAAATGGAGAGAAGTATTTGCTATGTTGAGATGAATGCAAAGCATATGCTTGACCCTATTAACGAGATTATATTCAATCATTTTACTTTATAAGATCCCAATTCCCTATGGAATAGGGAACAATATTTTGTATCTCTTTCATACAAGACTTTAATGTAGGTATCACTGCAAAATGATTTAGTAGCCTTGATGAGCCCATTTGAGGTAAAAATTTGCAAATAATAGATAACATATATGTTGGGAAAGGGGTTGATTGAATCTTCTAAAAGTTAAAGGGGATGTAATCCTAGATTAGATCATATATTGAATTTTTTAATAATATCCCACATTTAATGGCTTAACTATGTAAGAACTTTTTATAAAGGTAAAGAAGATGACAATTTTGTCTTGCAGCAAAGATTGACGAAATCTCCTCCTTCTTGGTCAACCTAGATGACTAGGGTCATTCAAAGAATAAAAGAATAAAATAAAAAATCACCATTGTGTGTTTCTACAAACAGAGAAAGGAAGTTATATAATTGAAACATATGCATCAAATAATGGATTGGGAGGAGTCCTTGAAAACATTTAAAGGCAAAGGATATTTGTGTTTTCACTTCTACATCATTTCACAGCGTAGAACTCAACTATCCCTCTAGCTAGAAATAACTCCTTGTTGTAAAATAAGTTATACAACATTTCAAATTTTATCTCAAACATAATAAGAATCTACTTCAAACAGATCTTAAGGTTCTCCCAAAAATGCTCAAAGGAGAAAAGTTTCTCACGGATATCCATGCTATAATTCAAAAAAGGGCAAAGTGGTTAGAACATTTTGATTTTGAAATAGAATATAAACTTGGATATATGAATTGTCTCACATATATGTTAACTAGAGAAAAGTGAATCCCAAGAGCCCTGTTCTTAGGAATGTTTTTGACATATTCAAGGTGTGGTGCCAACCCACAAATGGCAACACAATCAATTGAGAAAAATAGAAAAGTATGTGATAAAGTAACTGTGGGAGTATCATCCAGAAGAAGCACCCTTCCAAAAAGAGAAGGTTCTTCAGTACCAAAAAAGACCCAAAAACAAGCTCTTGAGGAACATCGATGTAAACCAACTAATTTGATTACCATTGAAGCTGATGTTGAAGAATCATTGAGTGAAACACTCATTTATGTTATTAAGAGATCACCTCTTCATATTGAAATTTTAGAAAGATGGGAGAGAAAAACTTATTTTGGTTTTGAACATGCTAAGGAGCAATTGTCCATAGGACGCTATGGGAGGTATATATATGTATATATGTATATACATACATATGTCTATACATTCATATGTATATACATACATATGTATATACATACATATACATATATATGTATATATATAAGTTGTGGTTTCAAAATGTCTCCAATTGTAACCCAACATAAGAAAGAGGTGTCACTTGTAACACCCTTTAGGGTTGATTTTGACATTTTCTTTGCAACAAATCTGACTATTAAGGCCATCGTTTCAATTCAAGGGTTGATTTTGGAATGTTAATTGCAACGATGTCGATTGTTAAGGCCACCGTTTCAAACAAGTTATGATTTCATCCTCGAAAAGAAATATGTGATGCCATGGTAATATCACTTGTCAATTTGGGGATTGATTTAGGGCTTTGATTGTAGTGACATTGGTTATTAAGGGTAGGATTTCAAAAAATATGTAATTTAAACCCCCCCAAAAAAATGGGTGTTACTTGTAGCACCTCTTTTTGATTTAAGGGTTGATTTATGGTTTTGATTACAAGGGCACTAGTTGGAGTTTCAAAAAAGTTGTAATTTAACCTAAAAAATAACAAGGTGCTACCAACAACACCACTTTTTGATTCAGACTAAAAATAGCCCCTAAATGTAACCTATAAAATTGAGAACTCTAGAGGTTTCTCGTCAAGTTGTAAAATGTGTTTAATATGGTTGTATATTTTAGTCCATTAAAGTATGTAAACATGCTTGTGATTATAATTGTTATGATTGTAGCTTTCAATATTGAAATTAAATAACATGATTACAAATCTTTGTCTATGAATTTAAATAATATATTAGTTGGTGGATCTAGGTATGAAACCCATTACCCCGAAACAATAATAATTAGAATTATATTCTAGAGGTGAATTACTGAATTTATATTGATAGGAATAAGTTAATGGTTGTAGTTTTTCATTTTTAAAACTCATTACTACAAGGGTTGTAGTCAACCTGGTAATTCATTGGTAACTGAATGATACAAGTCTACTATAATTATTATTTTTAATGGTGATATTATGTGGTGAATAATGACAATATTGTTGTAGAATTCCATTTGTAAATTAACATTATGTCATTTTTTTTAACAAGGGATGTACGAAGAAACCATACAAATACAAAGATGTTCACCCTTCTTATTAGAGGATTTAGATAAATATGAATACATCACTGAAATCCCCTCATCTCATAGCTTAATTAATAACAATGTTTCGTCTACAATATCAAAATTTCTAGAGATAATTAGTGAGATGTAGAACGGTCTATGGCAGGGTATGGTTAAGATGCCCCCTAAGCGAAAAGGTCGTCAGTTCAAATCCCATGGATACCAAAAATTCAACCATGTTAAGGGTTGGTGCGGTCCAAGACGGGTGTGATCCTCGGGTGATTTTGACGGCTTAGATGCCTCTAGTTCGTGGTAACTTAGTCAATGGAAAACTTGCTAGTCAGGGGGTTCTTCCACTTGCCAAGGAAAAAAAAAACTTTCTAGAGATATATAAGTGAACATATTGAACTAATAAAAAAACACAAAGAAATACGTAAAAATAAAAACAGAACAAATTCAGTTTCGAGTTTTAAAATAAGGCTAGTATTCAATCGACTTGCTTAGTAAATTCAAGCTCATTTATTTGAATTTATGTTTGAAGCACAAAGTCCTCCACTAGATCCCTTAAATATTGAATGAATTTATGTTGAGGAAGCCTACCTTGAACTAGCATAAAGCGCATCTCTGCTACATCCCTAGCTATAATGTCTACCTTTCCCCCCTAAAATATAATGTTGTCATCCATATCATCAATTATAGTTTCCAACAAAGAAATATTGTGATATGTTTTACGCAAAGCCTCAATGACACCTTCCAACTGCATTTTCCACATTTCCTTTTTTAGATCATGAATTGCATCATCAATTCCATAGAGGTGTAAATTCCAACATGACATAACTCCTCCTAAGTAAGCATAGACCCACAACAAACAAGGAATTACCAAATATAGCACCCATGGATGTATAGGAAATGTTTCCTCCTCATCCCCAAAATAAGCTAAGAGAATGAAACAAGAAGATAGAACTGCCATCTTGGATGAGAAAATAAACTTTGTAGTCAAACTAGGACCCTTAAATATTAAAGGAAGTTATGTTGAATAAGCCTACCTTGAATGAGCATAGAGCACATATCCACTACATCCTTATATATACTATCCACCTTGCCCCCCTAAACTCCAATGTTGTCATCCATATCATTAGTTATAGTTTCCAATAGAGAAATATTGAAATATGTTTTACACATAGTTTCAATGACACCTTCTAACTGCGACTACAAATGTCATATTTCCTTTTTCAGATCTTGAATTGCATCATCAATTCCATAGAGGTGTAAATTCCAATATGACATAGTTTCTCCTAAGTAAGCATAGACCCACAACAAACAATGAATGCCCAAATATAGAACCCATGGATGTATAGGAAATGTTGCCTCCTCATTCCCCAAATAAGCTAAGGGAATGAAACAATAAAACATATCTTACTTCTGGGATGAGAAAATAACCTTCACAACCAAACTAGGACCAAGATTGAATTCACCAAAAGCTTGCACTGAGAAAGGGTTGATCCTCATGGGAAAATCTCTAGTCAAAGATATCCCACATGCCTCCCATGAAATAGAACCATAATCCATTAATCACATCTTGTGTGAGACCTTGGGTAAGTGCAAGCAAGGTGATGCACATGGAAACAGTTTAAATGCCAAAGGATGTGGTATGTCGACCACATAGCCTAGGTGCTCGTCAAATATGTTTAAAGCACCATCTTTCTTAAATGAACTTGGGGTACTCAATCCCATTAATTTTTTTCTTATGGAATCCACCTACGATGTGGATGAACATGCAAATCCACGTAAATGCCTTCATCCAATGCTACAACTTGGTTTTCCAATCATTATACTTACTCATTTTTTATCCTTGTTGTGTGTGTTAGGCATGGATTTTTTATCCTTTTGAGGGTGTCAATGGTTTTTTTTTTACAATCTCCCTTGGATGTCCTTATAGTTGATTGATCCCTTTCGCACTGATCTAATAATCAACAAATCTCGTAGGATGGTCATTTTTTGGACATTATGAGAAACTGCTAATTCTGATCCTAGCATCTTTTTTGTAATATCCCTTGGATGTCCTTATCATTGATCAATCACTTTCACGCTGATATAATAACCAATGCCAACAAATCTCGTAGGATGATCATTTTCTGGACTTTATGAGAAACTTTTAACTCTTCTCCTAACATCAACACATACCATTATGTCTAATCGTTAAGTTATATACCAAGGCCCGCTGCAAGCAAATTCACTATTATCCCTCTTGCACTTGCCACCCTTTTAAGAGGAGAGATCTCACATTGACAGCTTGAACTAACCCATGAGGCCAATTATTACTTTCAAATTAACATTATATCATTGTGGCTTGAAATACGTTTTTTTATTAACAAAATATAGTACAATGTAGCCATGAGATAAATTTCATATTCATTTTCATTGTTGGTTGAAATTGGAAAGTCCCGAGATTTTTTTTATTTGGTGTGTGCTTTTCTACTAAAAATTTAACTTGCATATGAAAAAAGATTTTATGGGAACTCCCTTTCCTTTAGAATTCTAACTCTCTTTTCAAGCACTCATTGCATGGTTATGTGACTTGGTAAATAGATATACAAGAATATTTGTTATTTTTTAACACATTTACTCGCCAACTTAATTACAAATTATTCATTTTTTTTGTAAAGCTGCAGTTTTTCATTTTTCCATTAACAAAGGTAACAAAATATAAACAAAAGCACTATCGACATCTTATGGGGGCCTGAGACTGTTTAGCCACCCACCTAGTTGTTCAAAAAAACCAAATTTTTTGTTTAAAACTATAAGGAAATCGTGTCCAGAATTGAGCCACCCAAGTGGCGTATTAAAATTTTGACAAATTAAAATACTAATTGACATGAAATTAAAGTCATTGTTGAGCAGAGAAATCCAAAAAAGATTAAAGTCACAAAGAGAACCCTACCCACCTTGGTCCTCTTAGGTGGTTGTGTCTGCATGCATCGAGTCTGGTGTCTCCTCCAAAATTGGCCAGGCACCGTATTCATCGTCCCACGCTTGAGAGGGCTTATTAACTAGTTGAGGCTCCGTATGAGGTTTAGAAGCAGTGTTTCCCCCAGTTTCCTCGTGGACTCCTTTTGTGAGAAAGGGGCCAACCAATAACACCCTTGTGAGCTGAATATTTTCCAAGCTCTCCCCATATGGAGAAAATTAATTTTAGGACACATCAGAAGTCTCACGCACTACACCCCATTTATCCACATTTACACCACCTTTAGTCTCCCCATCACAATAAGCAATGGCTTATTGCTTCCAATCAAAACTAACTTCCAAATTATTTAGATTTTCATCTCTCTGTGCTTAGTGCCTCCATTGTATCTCTATCCCTACTTAAATTGGTTGTCATGTCCTCTATTAACATGCCCATCATATTTTTCACCATCTAGTAATGGTTTATCTTTCCCCCATTCATCCCAGAAGCCAAATTATCGAATACCACATGGGATTCCTAGTCATCAATCATACAATGCACCAACATAGAAACATGTGCAGTATAATTATCTATTGCAGCTAGGTAGAAATTTCTCCTTGCACCTCCATGCCCCATGTTTCCTCGCCTTGGGGTGCCCCTCTACCTTGGAATGTCGTAGTCTTGGTTAACAACTTCGTTGAAAAAGGAGTAAACCAACAACACTGAGATAGCTAATAGTTCGACCTCTCTCAGGATGAGATGCTTCCTCTCTTCCATGGTTATCCACCCTAAGACAATCCTAGTCACGCATGAGAGGGTTCCACTCCTTAAATCCCGCAGATAATCCATCATACCTTGTCCTTGCAAACAATATCGGTGAAATGAAATTCCATCTATAGAAGGGGGGTGACTTAATGCCCAACACCTTGGGCATTTAACCCCCACATAAGCCAAGAGACATGCGCCATGTTCACCTCATCGTGTGATATGCGTTGTCCAAGTGTTCGCATTAGAGGTTGTGACATAAGGTGTCCATACGCCATCACAGGTGGATCGCCTGCAATCGGGGTAGTTACAAATTAGTCATTGAATATTTTGTTAGAATGATACTTTATAATGTAAATATAAATATTATGGTTGTAGCATGCTAGTGTGAGTTAATTTTTAAGATTGTAGCTTAAATTGTTCTTTTTCAATGTGTAGAATATAACATTAGCCAATGGAGGAATTCTAAGACATATTTGAGATTATTTTCATTCCCAATGATTAAATGATTTAAAATAATCCCAAATTTGAGACGAAATTTCTCCAGAAAACATGCTTAAACCCTTCCCACAAAACACATCCTTACTTTTGCAGGAAAAAAGTGATTCAAATTCCGAAAATTTAATTACAATTCTTTAAAACATCCTCGAGTGGGTGTGTGGGGTTTATAGCCGAAGTGGGAATGTCGTGTTAATGGTTTATCAACCTATAACATTCTTTAGACTCACGCAAGTAAATATCCAATCCAAATTCACAATTCGGTTTGTCGTATTGGCTTGCTTCTATTTAATTTTGGACACTTGCTAAGCATTTGACAAAATGCCACCATCAGGGAGAGCAATCCTAGTTCTTTGTTTAGTTGCTACAGTTATAGTTTCCATTTGAAATCATAACAAGGGTAATTTATCTTGCATGTAGAAATTAATTATTCAACTTGCTTTCTATTAGTCTCAATCTTGGTTTCTGGTAATGCTTATCTTTCAATCAAATTAGGTAATTGGTAATGGTTGTGGTAGTATATAGAACACTTGTGAAAAGTAAGTAAGTTCACTCCAATTCAAAATAATTATTTTAATGGTTAAATTTTGCTTTTGTTGAGGTTTTTTAGGAGGTTTGAAAAGCACTTGATAGCATGTTCAACCTATGACATTGTTTTAAATTGTGAATTCCCATTGTTGGGTTAAGTTTTTTTATTGTGGACCTAGAATTATTTATATTGATGGAATTAAAAAAATATTAACATTGTTTTCATTAATTAGTACAAGTGGTATGCTACAAATTGGTATCATAGTCAATGGTTGCAACACCGGGGTTGTATGGGCTCAAGGGGTAATGAATATAGCAGTTTTAATGTCATGGTAAGATAATGAGGTATTTTTTTTACACAAAGACGAGTGTTAAATAAAATTTGCAAGGAATAACCATTGGGGAATTGAATTGTAATTTTTTTTATGGGATGTATGTGAAATCCTAACGTATTTGAAATAGATCCCATGGGAAGAAATTAGATGGAAACAAAATCCAGCGGAAGGATCAAAATTGTGTAATACCCTAGTTGTTAAGCCCCACAGTTATGATCCTTCATGTGACTCATGTTCTTTTGCATTATGGACTTATGGTATTTTATATGATTGTGGAATTATGATCCTTTGCATGATTAATGTGATTAAGGACTTATGATTATTATTTGATAATGTGAATTTGGGCTTTGGGAATATTATTAATGTAAATGTTATTACTAGCATATTTGCTATCTTTGAATGTTGTTACTATTGATTAAATAAACAACTAGATCAACATAGAAAACTAAAAGAGTATGGGGGACTGTTAATCCTAGATTTGTTATCATTTTTGGCAGTTAAATTACTTATTTAAACATATGTTTTATTATCTTTTTGCATATTTTATATCATGCAGATCACTATTCATCTCAGGTATGAATGTATTTAAGGTTTATATAAAATCCATTTATTATTATAATTTTATGATTTTATTGATTAAAATTGACATTATTGAAACGCATTTGATATATTAATTGATATGTACATTTGTTTCCAGGTTATATAATATTTTTGGACAAATTAACAACAAGCACGCATTCATCTTTCCATGCGCACAGCACGTCCAAGCCATCATCCAACTCACTACGCGATATTCGTTGGCAGGTTTTCAGGCATTTAAATATTGTTACTGTAAACCATATTCCTTAAGCACATTAGCAAACATACATCTCATTCGTCCTAGATCTTCACACACATATCCAACTCATGGTCCAGCTTGTTGTTAAGCTTTCCGTTCAGATCGCTAACCAGACTACATGCTGATGATAACCAATTCCAGGAATTTAAATGTGAAACATCCTACAAACTATTTACTGTCCACGCATTCAGATGATGGAGAAGCCCACCTCTACATGATCCTCCAACCTGCATCGTCCTTCGTTGACACCTCAACAACATTCCATGTGTTGGGTTGATGCATTTAACCTGCGTTCTATAAGACTCACTATGCACTCTGCTCTGTCCAACACCAGTCCACCTGCTGCGCTAAGGAAAGAGCTATAAGACACATCTGAGAACCGTTTGAAATGGAGAGGGAGCTTGTGCATTACACTGTCAAATGAAGAGAGTTGACACGAGCTGAAGAAGGAAGATCCTATACATTGGATTTAGAGTAGTTAAACGCCTTTATGGATTGACTAAATTTAGAGAGAATTTGACCACTAAAGGGTCAACTTTCTCATCCCCGTAAACACTGTATATAAACACCTCCTTTTGCAAAGTTAGAGAGTTGATCATCTCATTTGTTAGATAGTTGTTTTTGGAGAAGAATTCTGTATTTTTGTTCCATCATTCTAATAAAGAGCTGTATGCTTTGTTGTTTACGATTGCGTTTGAGTAAGAATTAGCCAGGCATCACCCGTGATTGCTGAGAGGGCCCCTCATCAACCATAGGTTTCTTTTCTTATTTATTTCTTTCATATTTTCTATTGTAGTTAGTTGAATTTACATCTTTTTTTAATATTTCATTTTCCTGTAATGCATTTTATTTCTAAAATTAAATAGTTAGTTGCGCGCATAGTTTGTTTTAATTTGTTTTCAGCCATTTTTTCCAGTTTAATATTCAGTTTATTTACAAGAAATAGAATAGATTTCTTTTATCAAGTTACATAGGTTCAGTTTTGTTTATTTCCTTTCGGTTATAAGCTATGCATTTTGAATTTCAGTTTGTTTATTAACATGCAATGATTTTCTTTTTATGAATTGGTTTAAGTTTATTTCACTGCCAAATTTGATTAATAAGTAGGTTTACTTATTGCCTTTATGCATTAGATTTACATCTACATGAATTCAGCTAAAGATTAGATGATTTAGGTTAATTTCTGTCATTTTAACTGTGTAGACTATCATTCAGACAACTTGGTTAAACTGTCATTCAGTCATCCCTTTCAGACCTACAGTTCAGTCTGTCATTCAGCCCATAGTTTCGTTTTTAGTGTTTTTAATGTGTTTTGAAATTGTTTTAAGTTCTGTTTCTTTAGTATTTGAAGTATGCTTTGATTAATATACTTAGATGATAGTTCTATTTAACATTAAAGTTGAAATTGGATTGTTTTAGGTTATTTATTAAAAGTTACCTTACTTCTTTTCACCTTGAATATGTGTTAAGCTATTTTATGTTTTGTTTCTTGAGTTTGTTTTGTATTTCTCTTTACTGATGTATTGTTTTGTTTTCATGCCTTTGGATTGATTTATCCATTTGCATGTAAAATTCAGTATTATGTGTGTTATCCTTGGTATGTTTTCAGGTTATTCCTTTTTCATTGTGTGATTACTGAAAGAGACTTGTAGGACAGAATTCAAAGATATTCCTATTAAGTTTTCTACTTGTTTCTTTTTATTTAATTTTCTTTATTAAGTTTTCTACTTGCTTATTTTATTAAGTTTTCTACTTACTTATTAGTTAGGTATTCCTTGCATCTTAGTTTCCTATTTGAAAAGTTAGTTGTTGATGGTATCATTTTCAGTTTAAAGTTATTTACTTATAAAATAAATTGTCAATTATTTAGTTTAATATTGTGTTCCTATTTAATTACCTTAATAATTTAATTCTTAGGAGTTTTACTCAGTTTTTCATTTTGAAATATCCTTCAATCTTTTGTTTGTTAGAATATTTCCATGACACCATAGGAACCCCTCTACCTTTGCATATATTTTCTGTCAACTCTGATTCTATCAACCCCAATCGATAATTAAATATTAGGTGAATTAATCTAGACATTATAACACCCAACACTTTGCCGCCATTGTCACGGAGTTGTTTTGTAAGGTAGAGTAGAATTATTTATGAATGTTATTTATAGGTTGGTGGTGGGGCAGTGATTATGGAAATTGAACCAGGTGATAGATTAATTTTACTCACAACAATTAACAATTGATCATGCAAAATCACTCACAAAGAGACTGAAAATTGGAGCTGAACACTAAACTGTATTAAATCAGTGTACAATAGCCAACCCTGTAATAACATAGGTTGCTGAATAAATAACATACATCAGGGATTTGAATGCATGAGGAGCAATTCGAATCTAGCATAAAGCAGGCTTACTAAAAATAATCAAATCCCCCATAGGTGTAAAAAGCTGATGCCAAATCTATCATGGAGCTCACGAATTGGAAAAATGGCTTAGGCAAGCTAAAGAGTGGTGGAATGGAAGCTCATACATGCTTTTGCATGGAGAAAAGAGAGGAGGATGTGTAGGACAAAAAACTAGTCAACCTCACCTAGTCTAGCTTTTCCTTTTGCCTTAAAACACTGAAAAAGCAGGCAATAAAGCAGAAAAAGCAGAAGGGCGCCTAGGAGGCCAGGAATAAAGCAGAATTGATTCCTTTAGCTCTCCCATGTGCTACATGAGTCAAATAAGGCAAGTTTGACCATTATAGATAGGAAAATGACAACTTGTACAAGGTGGGACACATGAATTAGGCAAATAAGACAAAAATAATCAAATTAATGTCTAAGTGGGTAAACTATGGGTTGATTATTCTAACACCCCCCCTTAAGCCTGACTTATGAGTAATATATCAGAAAATTATAGGGCCTATCAACAAGGCTTAGTCACCATTTACATACTGCATGTCCATTTAAACAAGGAAAGAGGCAAAACCAACTTGGAAAAATCCTCCCTTAAACATGGACTGTAAAACAAAATTGTAGAATCTTGTCTTCACTCATGATCTCACAGCATGATCAGTAATCCCCAGCAGTGATTTGAGATTACTGAAGGTCTTCTCACAAAATGCTTTGGTGAAGATATCATCTACTTGTTCTGAAGATGAACAGAAGAGTAGGTGAATGGTGCCATCATGCACAAGTTCACTGATGTAGTGCATATGGATCTCAATGTGTCTGGTTCTCTGCTTCTGAACTAGATCTTTGCAGATTCAAATGGTACTCTGGTTATCATAGTAGATGGTAGTTGAGTACTCTGGTTCGAAGCCACACTCTCCAAGTAAACCCTGCAACCATAAACATTGAGTTGCTGTGTTAACAACTCCTATGTACTCTGCTTCTGTAGATGAGAGTGCAATGGCACTCTGTTTCTTGCTTAACCAGCTGATTGGACCTTCTGCAAGCATGAACACATATCCTGAAGTGGACTTTATGTCTATGCTGTCACCTACCCAATCACTGTCAGTAAATCCAATCAAATCAAGATCATATTTTGCTTTATAGAAGATCCCATGTGTCCTTGTTCCTTGAAAAAAGTTAAGGATCCTTTTGGCTGCTTTCCAATGGATCTCATGAGGCTGATCCATGTATCTAGAAGCCACACTTATTACATAACAAAGATCAGGTCTAGTATGTTTCAAATACAACAAACATCCAATCAATTGCCTTTACAGTGTATTGTTTGCCATAGGTGAAGAATCAGCTTCTTCCAGCTTCTCTCCTGAAAGGAAAGGAGTTTTGCTTGCTTTGCAATCCTTCATTCTGAATTTGTTCAGCAAGTCCAAGGCATATTTGGACTGGTGCACCTTGATTCCAGATTTGGTTTGAGCAATCTCAAGCCCCAAAAATTGACTTAAGAGCCCCAAATCTGTCATGGAGAAGGCTTGGTTCATAGCTCCTTTTAAGGAAGCAATCTCAGCCTGTGAGCTTCCTGTAATGAGGAGGTCATCAACATATAACAAAATGATCATTAATGAACCATTAACTAAATTCAAATAGACATTTGGATCTGATTTGCACCGAACAAAATTCAGTGATAGCAAGAAGCTATCGATCTTGGCATACCAAGCCCTGGGGGCTTGCTTTAGCCCATAGAATGACTTTCTTAACCTGCACACAAGAGAAGGGTTAGTAGAAAAACCTTGAGGCTGCTGAATATATATCTATTCAGTGAGATATCCATTCAGGAAGGCACATTTTACATCCATGTGATGTACCTCCCATTGCCTTGAGGCTGCAATGGCTAGAGCTAGCCTGATGGAATCCATCTTTGCCACTGGGGCAAAAGTCTCATTGTAATCTATGACATGAACCTATAAGTATCCCTTGGCTACAAATATGGCCTTGTAATTTAGTGGTGAACCATCAGCATCAAATTTGGTCTTATAGACCCACTTACATTGTACTAGTTTTCTCCCTGGGGGAAGATCCACTAGCTCCCATGTGTTGCTCTTCTGGAGTTAGCTGAAATCCTCCTTCATGGATGTTTGCCATATTGGATATCCTTCTACTTCTTCATATGTTTTAGGATCACACTCCACCATCAAATAGCATTTTTCAGCAAACATAGGATCCTTCATGCACAGACCACTCTCAAACTGAGATCTAGTCCTTCTTGGGTCATTGGGATCCCCAGCTAGCTCACCTGCTGCATGTTGTGTCTTGGCTGCCCATTTTGGCCTTGTAGGGCTGTTAGGGTCTGCAATAAACTCATATCCATCAGACAAATCAGAATCATCATGTTCAACAAACTCTTTACTTACTTCTTGACGTTTAGGTGGTGAAGAGGCTTCACCAACTTCCACTACTGCAAGGGGTTCTTCTTCAAACTGAACACACCTTTCGATGAAGGATTTGTTTATGCTCAAATTTATCAACTTGCACCCTTTTGAATCTTCAGAGTATCCAAGAAAAATACACTCTTGGATTTGGGGCTGCAAATCCTTCCTCTTCTCTGTCGGGATTCTAGCCCAGGCCTTTGAGCCAAAAATCCTGAAATGGGTCACATCTGGCTTGTGCCCACTCCATGCTTCGAAGGGAGTCATGCCATCAAGATGTTTGTGAGGCACCCTATTTTGGATATAGGCTGTAGAGTTGATAGCTTCGGCCCAGTACTTTGGTGGCAAATTTTTGGCCTCCATCATGCATGTTACCATCTCCTTCAGTGATCTGTTCTTCCTCTCAGCAACACCATTTTGCTGTGGTGTGTAAGGGATAGAATGATACATATGAATACCTACATATGCATAATAATTAATAAACTCAGACTTGACATACTCACCACCATTGTCAGATCTGAGGGCCTTGAGTTTCCTTCCATACTGGTTTTCAACCAAAGCCTTAAAGACTTTGAATAGGCCAAAAAATTCAGACTTGTGTTTCAAGAAGTGAACCCAACAATACCTGGAAAAGTCATCAATGAAATTCAATGCATATTTGGCCTGACTCATGGACATATGAGGGAATGGGCCAGCAACATCACTGTGGATCAGCTCAAGGGGTGCAGAGGTTCTCTCATGACTAGCTCTCTCAAATTTGTGCTCTAGGTGTTTTCCTAGGATACAGCCTTGGCAGAATCCTTTGGAAAATTTTAGCTTGGGAAACCCTATGACCATCTCTTTTTCACTAAGATCTAAAATATACTTGTAATTTAGGTGGCCAAATATTTCATGCCAAAGCTTGCTAGATTCATTAGCATGAATGAGAAGAGCAGAGGGGTTTGAGTAAGGTAGGAAGTGTGAGAACATGTATACCTTTTGAGCATGATTTGCAACTCCTTTTGCAATGACTCTACCACTTGAGATCTCTGTGATCTCAACTTCATCAGGGGAGAATATGACCTTCTTAGGAGACCCAGTGTGGGTCATCTGGTACACTGATAGGAGGTTGGAGGCAAGACCAGGCACATACAGCACATTGCTGAACTGACCATGATCAAGATCTATCCTTCCTTTACCTAAAATTTCAGTGAGAGAGTCATCTCCCAGTACTATAGATGGTCCTTTTGACTTGTCCAGTGAGGAGAAGGCCTCCTTAGTCGAAACCATGTGTCTTGAAGCTCCAAAATCAATGATAAAACTGGGTGAGCTTGATGTGCCAGCAACTAGAGCATGAACTCTCTCTCTGTCATCTGAACTTGATCCTCCTTCTCTCTTCTTTGAGCTTTCTGGAAGGGAGATTCCATTCTTCTCCAGGAGTTGGGTCAGCACGTCTATCTGCTTTTTCATACAAGAGCTTTCAAAGTGATTTCCCTTATTGCAGTATGCGCACTTGTTCATTTCACCTTTGTTTTTCCTCTTCTGGTTATTCTTCTTGGGACCTTGTAGATCCTATGGAGACTGTTTCTTGTCTCTTTTTTGCTCAGGTGGCTTTTTAGCTTTCTTTTTTCCTTTTGAATCCACCTTCGAATCTCCAACAATCAAAGCTTGATCTTTGGATGGTTTGATGGTTCCCATCATCACCAGCTTGTCTTGTTCTTGTGTGAGAGATTCTATGAAATATGCAAGGCTAGGCATCTTCCAGGTTCGAGCTGTCAGTTTTGTGGCATAGAAGGTCGAAACAAACACTGAATAATCAGGGCCCATCTTCGAGAGGATGGCCAGTACGAGCTGATCATCTTTATTTTTTATACCACACTGTTTCAGCTGCAAAACTAGTGCTTTGAACTTGGAGAAATATAGCTACAGGGATTCAAAGCTTGTTGGACTCAGAGAAATCAGCTCTTTTTCGATTTGATGTCCCCTCATCTCATCTGTCTTTCCAAAAATATCAGGAAGCTTCTCCCATACTTCATTCGGTGATGTCAATCCATCGAGATGGAAAATGAGGTCTCTAGAAATACTCAGACACAAGAGGCCATAAGCCTCATCCCTCCTGTTGTGCCATTTTATCTTCTCTGCAGCTGCATTGGGCTCTGCTTCTGTTGCCATAGTCACCCTGTAGAGGCCTTTAACTCTCAATAGTATCTCCATCTCTGCTTTCCATTCAAATAAATTGAAGGAAGTCAAGATAGTTTTCTGTGATTGATCCATAGCTTAGAAAATATGTCCTGGCTGTCAGTAGAAGGCTCCCAGACACTGATGTCGAACCTGCGAAACAATTTTTGAAGGAGAGAAACAATCTAAAATGGCTCTTATACCATGTGGAAATTGAACCAGGTGATAGATTAATTTTACTCACAACAATTAACAATTGATCATGCAAAATCACTCACAAAGGGACTGAAAATTGGAGCTAAACACTAAACTGTATTAAATCAGTGTACAATAGCCAACCCTGTAATAACATAGGTTGCTGAATAAATAACATACATCAGGGATTTTAATGCATGAGGAGCAATTCGAATCTAGCATAAAGCAGGCTTACTAAAAATAAGCAAATCCCCCATCGGTGTAAAAAGTTGATCCGGTGTAAAAAGTTGATCCCAAATCCGTCATGGAGCTCACGAATTGGAAAAATGGCTTAGGCAAGCTAAAGAGTGGTGGAATGGAAGCTCATACATGCTTTTGCATGGAGAAAAGAGAGGAGGATGTGTAGGACAAAAAACTAGTCAACCTCACCTAGTCTAGCTTTTCCTTTTGCCTTAAAACACTGAAAAAGTAGGCAATAAAGCAGAAAATGTAGAAGGGTGCCTAGGAGGCCAGGAATAAAGCAGAATTGATTCCTTCAGATCTCCCATGCGCTACATGAGTCAAAGAAGGCAAGTTTGACCATTATAGATAGGCAAATGACAACTTGCACAAGGTGGGACACATGAACTAGGCAAATAAGACAAAAATAATGAAATTAATGTCTAAGTGGGTAAACTATGGGTTGATTATTCTAACAGCGATAAGATGAGAGGTAAGAACATATGCATCTGTTATAATAGGCACCCCCACATTAGAGGAAATTTCAACTCAAAATGGGCCTTTTAACTTTGATTCAAATTCCATGTCATCATGTGTTGGCCAATGAAATTGATTTAAATTTGAAATACCGTATAGGTCTTAAACACTTTTTTAATATAAATTTGAGGATAGGTATCATAAAAAAACTACCTTTTTTGTTTGTATTTTCGACATCTCTCCCTATGTTTTTACTCAAATTTCGATCGGGAGAGCTCATTAGATGTGGAATTAAATTCCGAATCCAACGAGTATCCACTCGGAATACTTTTGACGGACCCCGCTACCCCAAAAACAAGGAATACCTAAAAGACACCATCTTCAAGAGAATATGGCTCTGTCGATGTTTAGAGAGACACCTTGTGTCTTCATGATTGAAGAGAATACAAGACCCTATACCATACCTTGTGAGGTTGGCCTTGAAAATTTTATACATATAAATGCAGGATTAAGTGAAAACCAACAAGCATACCTGCTTAAAGTTCTTAAAAAACAAGCCGGATCATTTGCATGGGAATACACCGGTATGAAGGGTATACACCCTGACACTTGTATTCACCATATTTATATGGATCCAAACATGTCACTTGTAAGGAATCCACAGAGGAGGATGAATCCTGCTCTAAAGGATATAGTAAAAGAATAATTACAAAAACTCCTCACTGCTGGTTTCATCTATCCTATCTCCGATAGTAAATGGGTGTCTCCTTTAGTAGTAGTACCAAAAAAAGTCACAAGGAAATGGTGCATTTGTGTTAATTTTAGGAAGATAAACAAAGCTACACTTAAATATTACTTTCCTTTACCTTTTATTAATCAAGTGTTAGATACCCTGTTAGGTAAACAGTTTTTTTCCTTTCTTGATGGATATAGTGGTTACAACCATATTTTAATAGCATGAGAAGATCAAGACAAGACCACTTTTACATGCCCTTGGGGAACATACGCTTATCAAGTTTTTCCATTTGGCCTATGTAATGCCTGAGTTTTTCCATTAGGAATCTTTTATGATATTATACATGATTATGTGGAGGTATACATGGATCATTTTATGGCCTATGGTAATAATTTTCAAGAATCCCTTGACAACCTAGAGAAGGCCTTGATCCGATGTCAAGAAACAAATTTATCCCATAGTCATGAAAAATGTAAAATGTTACTGACAGAAGGTATAGTTTTAGGACACCATGTTTCCTCCCAAGGAATTAAGGTAGATCCTTTGAAGATCGAAGTAATTATTGGCCTTCCCTCTTATTGTAAAGGAAAGTATCCCATGGCTAGGGTTTAAGAGGCCATCAACGTACTGGGGTTGAAAGGTGGATGTATAATGTTCAGCAAGCATATATAAGCAAGTTTTAGAGATTGGAATGGTTCATACCTTATCTAAATGAAGGTTTATCCAAGTATCCCTTCAATCCTCTTCTTGCTCCTCTTGCTCCAAGAGATCTACAAAACGAATTATACCTTCCTCAAACCAATATGACCACATATAAAGCAATGATAATCAAATAAATATGAAATAACAATTTGATTAACATCATAATATGGTCATAAACAGAGATTCACTCACACATTGAACAATACTTTGGGAAGAAGAATGACATCACATCTTTATTAATCTTGAAAACAAGTACAATTATACCTTCTCTTCAAGTTTGGCACCTCACAAAACCTTGATATGGTTATGCTGCTTCTCTTCTCCAAGGAACTCAGCCTCCAAGATCTGCAACACAAGGAGAATGCTTCTAGGGCAAATGTGTGGGAAAAGAGAGTCTCGATTCCTCCAGCATAATGATGAAAAGATTCAAGTCTCCTCTCATGGACCTCCCTACCTATATTTATATGCTTAATGAAGAGTTAGGGTCGAAGAAAAAGTAGTTACAACTGAAGGAGTCAGTTGCATAACTACCCAAACTACCCGAATTTCAAAATACGTATTTTTTTGACATTTTCAGGAGGCGTACGTGGGTTGCAGAAACAACAGTCACATACATAAGGAGATATACGCAAGTTTCAATGTATAAAGTTATGTATTTAAGGTGTACATGACTATTATATATAGCAACTCATTTACGTATGTGGGTTTCCTTAAGGAAACTCACGTACACATCAAAAAAATCATTTTTAGGGTATTTCTGTGAATTTTCAGAATTTGTTGTCTTTTGGAAAGTTTTAGATAATAGAAATACCTTTCCAATGGTGTATAGATGAGGTCAATGGGAGTTACAAAACTCAAGATATGGGTCCTCCAAGTTAGGTGTTTTTTCAATGACTTTCAATGACTTTCATGAAGTTTCGACATGTGACAAAATCATGGGAAAGTGGTCACAAGAAGAGATGTGTCATTTTGATCTATAACAGATGCCCCCTAATGTATCTGGTTAGAGGGTAATATGATATATGAAATACATTATAAAGGAAACAACTGAGTATGGAGAGAGTAGAGAATCCAATATCAAAAGGCTCGAAAAAAGGTACCTGAAAGAGAGATAAATGTCAGAAAAAACTGATCTCTGGGACATACAAGTCCATATACAAAACATCACCATAAATATATAGGCAGTTCCAATATATGTATAACTGATGAAACTATCATGGTCACTCAATATGCAAAAAGGCACCATATCAAATCTAAAGGAGTCATGGCCACAAATGAACAAGGTGGATCCATACTCAACAATCGATCATAGCCACAAAAATACAAGGTGGATCTATGTCTCAGCAAAATGTCATATAAAGTGTAACAAGGTCTTGCACAACTTGGGAAATAGAAAAATGACGATGCTACTATCGGCCCAAGGTCTTCAATCCAAACCACCCAAAAAAGGTAAAAATCCTAACCATGTGAATAAAAGGGGCTGAAGTCGAACATGGAGGAAACCGTTTGATTACCGGTCAATGATGAGAACTGTTAACAAACATGAGGGAAACCACCATTAATTAAAATGGTCCCCAAGGTACCTAGTACATTCTAACAAGTGTGAGTACAAGGACTTGAAGTCGAACACTTGAAGAATCCATCGAGTAGGAAACATTAAGGTATCCCTACTACCCAATAGTGAGGGAAATTGCCACTGATGACTACAATCCCCAAGGTACTATCATAAAAATCTAAATCACATCCCCAGAGCAAGATGCGTTGCAGTCGATAGGAAGAGATCCATTGGAAGGAAGGAATTAAGGCATCCTTTGTCAAAACCCCAAATTTTCACAAAAATTTAAAATTTTGAAATAACATAAAATGCTGAGACTCCAGTTTATTAACAGCTAACGGTTAGTAATAAAAGAAATAGTTAATAGATTAGTTTGCATAAACTCAATTATGTTAACTTAGCAGTTTTCTTATTAACAAAATCTTAAGTTTGACTTGCGCATTAATTCTACATTTGGTTTACTCATGAGTTCTATTTATGATAGTAGGTGGAATATGACTTTGAATTGTGGGGCTTACTTAGCATTTATGCTAACGTAGATGGATTGCTTGTTCTTACAGGTTTATAGGTATGAATGAACGACTATTGTCTTTAAATTCATAAATCATCCTGCAATATTTATATTTGCAATTAATAAGCTTAGATTATAAGCTGTTGTAATCCAACCTACTTCTTTAAGGTAACACAGTTTGTTGTCTTCTGTTGCTATTGTAAACGAAGTTCAGATGATTGTGTTTCTTCCTATAGAGTATGTAGTGACAGTACTACTTCCTTTGGTTCTGAACAATTCAATTTATTTGCTTGATAATATTTATTTCAATATGCATACCCTAGCAATTCTATATTGCATTTCTTGTATTAAGTTCTATTTAAGAACAACTTCCAGGGTTGGTGTTTTTCTTATAGAGCCAATCTTCTCATCTTATGTTAACCTTAGCAATTTGGTAAAAACGTAAAACTATATTCCAAGTAAAAAGAAACTGCCACAACTTCTAAGAGAAGATCTCATGGATCTGTATTAAGTAAAAGAGTTCATAGGAAAATGTTCTTACATTTCACTTTGCCATTACATAGTTTACTAACAAAAAACTTTGCTAGTTTCTAAGATTTATAAATATGCATAAACTATTTGTTTATCGACATAAAAGGTTTTATTAATGTTGCATTTGCATAATACTTATGATCCTACTCAAAACGATGCTATGCAAAGTACTCAAGTTGAATGCTGTGTAATAATTTATACCACCATGAAAAGAACTGGAACTAATAGATAGTATTCTTACACCATTAACTAGACTGTTTATAAGACAATGATTTCATAATTATCTTAAAATACTATTGATAACAACTTAGTCATTACACTACCCGTCACACTATAATGATATTACTATACAAGCTTTGATGAGTTATAACCATTTCAAAAGGGGTTAATACTTATATAGATATTGTGCATATTATAACGATAATGTTTATGTAATATTTTAACATCTCCCATGTTAATTATTAGTATAAACTTACTATAGATAAATACAATTCTCACGATATTTATTAACAAAATCTCGTATCATTTTTTACCAATAAATTATGCAAGGTTTCTTTTTGGATTACGAGTTTATACGATTATAATATGTGCTAAGTTAATGTTATTATAACATTGCATACCCGCGCTAATGATGAGCTATACACTGACGTAAAAACAAATATTGTATGATATAAAACCCATGCAAACTATAGTGTTTTAACGCTATTTATTGAAATCATTTGAAATAAATAATTGGTGATTATTGAACGCAGGTGACTATGGAAAGTCGACTCATTGCATGAATATATTATTGCGGAAACATGGAAATTCCTTGGCCATGCACTGTTTATATATATACTTGTCAACCCTAACCCTTGGCTTATTCGAGTTCCGACATTTGTGTTGGCCCTTTGGGCTGTTCTGCAAGCTTCCATGGCGGCCGTGAGTGGAAATTAGTTGCATAGGCTCTAATGGATATGTTTGTCATTTCTTACTCCCTTGAACTAGGTTCTATTGCTTTCCTCTACTATAGTTTCTTTATTTGGTAAGGTTTTACTGCCCTCCATGCACTTGGCTTTACGACCCTCCTGTAACTCCTTTTTCTGCCCTTCTATCGTGGTCTGTCATTAGTGAAAGCTTGAGCTTATTGTGTGTGATTATGAAGCTCCTGCATCATAGGTTTTTGGAGTTTAGTTTTCCTGCTTGTATGTTGGTGACAGTCTGACTCAATGCTTGTTGAATCCTTCATAGCCATTGCTCAGGATTACCTACACCCCTGTTGTTAGTATGAAAAGCACCAGAATCCCATCCTCTCCATCCTCGGTGAGAATGAGGGTTTGGCTCTTCTTAGCATTGGTTGTGGCATTGTGATTCATCTGCAGCTCCATCATTTTCCCTTCCAGTTGAGGCAAGTAAACTAATTAAGAGATATTTCTATTTACAGTTCCATTATGCATAAGGGTTTTTGAATTTTAAATAACTTTGGTTCGTTTACAATGCAAGTTGGCTCATCTCTAAAGTATACAGTCGTGCTGCACAGATGGCTCCACGAATAGTCCATGGTAAGCTCCGGTTTTGAACATGGTTCTCCTTGCTTGTACAGACTTTTGCAGTTGGAATAATTCTTAGCTGTGTTGCACCCAGTATTGGGTTGTTGTTCTTCATTTTTATAGTTTTTATTTTGGTTTATAACCCTTGCTTTTCACAAGGTGACTTCAGCTTGAAGATGTAACTAGTAAAGCTCTCCTCTCGTTCTAGGGTTGCACTTACAGTTTTGTAATATTTTGTTAATACTTGTTCATACTCTAAAACAAGTTATGGGTGCTCATCTCTTCACTGAGTTTTTGTACTCGGTTAATGTTTTGACTTACATTCGGCCTTTGGCCTCGTTGATATAATGTAAATATATTTTTAAGACAGTTTGGCTTCAGCTTTCATTCATTTTCATTTATGTACTTTTATTTTATCTCTGTGTAAATGAGTTAAATTCCTCATGTTAATACTTATATAAAAATAATTTAAGTTAATTACTTATCCTAGGTTACAACTGTAATGGTTTTTGCATATTAAAAATACTTGGTAACTTCGGCTCATAATTACGAGCTAGGGTTTTTACGCTATTTAACTTGTAGGATAATAATTCCTTTATTGTTTTTAATTATTTTAAGTTACTGTTAACAGTATTTAAAACTATTCTAGTGACTCAAGGATTTCCTAAGTTATGGTTTTTATGAAAGTAATATCTGTTTCTTTTTAAAGATTCCTTCAGTTTGTTTTAAATAAGTTCTTAATTTGTAAACAAAAATGTTGAGTTAATCCTATTATCTGTAAGTACTATAATTTCTTAAACTTGTAATTGTACATACAGTTTGTTAATAAAGACTGTGACCGGTCTGTATTAGTTTAATTCGTTCAGTAGTATTATATTTTATTAGCTTAACTATTTTCTTTTAAATTACTGGGAATTGAAATAAGGGTTTTGACCCTATCATTACTCCTTCGGGTGATTCCATGAAGACGGGTAACACTTTTTGGCCAAATTTGGCGATGAAAACCTGATCTTTTACTCATGTGCTAGATAGAAGCCCTCAAAACGCATATATGCCATGTAAATTTTGATTTGCAGTAAAAAAACAAATTGTAGAATATTATGTTGGCTTCATAGTGATATTTTTTTATAAAATATTCCGATGTCATTTAATGTGTGAATTTTTGCATTTAATGAACTGTGTGACCTTAAAAATTTGAAGAAGCTAATAAGTGGCTCGTGTCCACGTAGAGTAATTCAATCTTGCATTAATAATTTAAAAAAAATAAATATATGAGCATGATCTACATAAAATGCAGTGTGATGTGCATATTTTTTTGTTAATTTTTTTCGCATTATATAATTATTTATTATTTTTCGAAAGTGACCACATTCGATTTCAGCATCGTTTTAAACACATATTTGTCCACGTAAAGGAATTTTTTCTATTTTTTGAAAAATTGAAAAACCAAAGATACGCTTTTGAAGAGGACACGTCGATATGTGATGTGTGCATTTTTAAGAATTTTTTGGCTGTGTAGTTTTAACTCTGCGGATTTTTCTTTGAGCTGCTTTGAAGTTGCAGTGTGGTTTTCTAAGTATAAGTTTTATAAGTAATTAAAAAATAAATATCATATGAATGCCAAAATGCGTGTATGATACCTCAATGGATAGAAGATTCGTTGGTGAATTTATCGGTATCAACTCCGCTCAGTTATGTGCTAGGAATGGCAGGGTTTACACCTCTGCAAGGCACAGGAAATTTTCCATTAATTTGAATGAGGGCTAAGTCTGTTTTTTTAAGCCCTTGACCGAGGTATGAACCTAGACCGAGGTATTTAAATACCTCGGTCGAGGTATTTAAATACCTCGACCGAGGTATTTAGATACCTCGGTCGAGATATTAAGACCTCGGTCGAGGGCTTAACAAGCCCTCGACCGAGGTGCATTTTTCTATTTTTGCCGAAATTCACTTGCCAAAAAGTGTTACCCAGGTCCGTGGATTCACCCCTTCACAAGTATAATCTGTTTGTAAAAGTTATAGGACAATTCCTCGTTAAAATACTTATTTAATTTAACATAAGTTATAGTGTATCTTATTTGTTTTGATTATATAAAAATGGTGTTGGAGCTAAATAATTCTTTGTTAAGATATTCTTTATCTTTAGATTAATTTGTCTTTAGAATTTATTTATGTTACTAAACCCTACCTAGGGTTAGACTAGTTGCAGGATAAGTTCGTTATTATTATCAGTAAAGAAATAAACTAAAAGAACCATACTTAATTCCTTTATTAACATAATAAGATAAGCATTATATCTTATTTGTTTCTATTTCCTCTATTTCATGTTAATAGTACAGTTTACAAAGAAAGTACTATGTAAAAGAAATAACTTACCTACTTGAACAACTCGTGAATATAATACCTTGCTATCAGTAAAAATATTATGGCTATTTCTTTTCTAGCATTCTTATTATAACAATATGGTTTAAACAATAAACTTAACTAGGAAAATTAATATTCTTTTCTAAAAACAACTATCTACATAATATAAATGATTCCAATACTCTGAAATACATAATAACTCTATTTGTATCAGATTTATTTCTTATCCTTCATTTATTTTAAAATATACTTCCTATGCTAGAGTACGATCTCGTCCATTCCAGACGTGGAAAAACATAGGTAGGATTGTTTTTCACCAACTATAGATTCAGCATTTCAAATAACTTAAGGATTACAATCTCTATCAGTTCACTACTAAACCTTTAAACATCCATTAATCATTCAATTTCACATATAAACTTTAAACACAACAATATAAAAGACTGTATAACATGTTTAAGTTGGACAACAACAGTGTTGGGAGGTCGTTCCTCACTACCAAATCCTAGAGAGTGCTCAAACAATGTCTACTCAGGACCCTCGAGCTTGTTCCTGGTCTCCTTAGCTGAGAACTAGTGGAGCAACAACAAAATAGTAGTCCAATGACTCAGTAATAACTCTACACTCAGCAGTAAGATGCTTAGCTAAAAAGCTGCACTAGATCACTATCTGCAGTTTACTCCTCAAACACCTTCCACAAATTCCCTTCCCATTGAAATCCTTTGAAGTACATTTCCTAAATGATTCTCTTCTTGGAATGAGCAGTGTCAGCTCTCTTCAATGGGCATTTTTATTAATATTTCCCAGGTCTTTTTGGGTTAGTTGTCATTAATTGAGCCACCTGCTCTGATCACACTTTCTTGGGGGATCATGACCCCAAATGTAGGGAGGTTTCCACCTGCAACATTGGAAGTGTTTGAGGATGCTGCCACTTCTCTATTTGCTCTCCACCGAGTCGCCTCCACCAACTTGACTCGTAAACACTCTTTTAACAGCTCTCCCAAGCTGTTGTCTACAATTTTATTTATTTATAATTAAAATATTCAGAATTGCATTCAACATCCTTGACTTTGCTGAGTCATCAATTACAACTTAGCATAAAATTTAACATATTGTCTTGAAATAAAATCAAATATGATAATATTATTTTTGCAAAATTGGGGTATGTGACATACACACCCCCTTAGAATATAACATCGTCCTCGATGTTATTTATTCTTCATCCTCAGAATTCCCTTGGAACATAATTGGATATGCATCTCGCATTTTACTTTCCAATTCCCAGGTGGCTTCCTCTGGACTAAGGTGCTTCCATTGCACCTTCACCTGTCCAATGGTATGGTTCTGAAGTGTGATCTCCCTCCACCCGAGGATAAAGTCTGGTTCCACCAGAAAATCTCCTTCTGGTTCCACCTGTACATCATTCCAGTTAACAACATGAGTAGCATCATGAACATATTTCTTTAAAATATAAATGTGGAAAACATTATGTACTCTTAAATTTGGTGGTAATGCTAATCGATAAGATACTTGTCCAATTCTAGACAGAATTTCAAATGGACCACAGTAATGAGGTGCCAACTTCGCATAACTCCCCAGTCTCGGAGAGCTATTTTTGGGCCTTACCTTGATTAAAACATGTTCACCTACTTGAAACTCCTTTGGAGTTCTTTTTAAGTCTGCTTGACTTTTCTGCCGATCCTATGCTACTTTCAGATTTCCCTGCACTTGTTTTTACAATTTCTTCCATTTATTTTAATAGTTCTAGACCTAATACCAATCTATCCACTAGATTATTCCAAGAGATAGGAGTATTACATTTCTATCCATATAAAATTTCAAAAGGACTAAATCTGGCCGATGTCTAATAATTATTATTATAAGCAAATTCTACCAGATATAAATAGTCCTCCCATTTACCTGACTGGTCTTTCACATACATTCTTAATAGATCTTCTAATACTTGGTTTACCCTTTCAGTTTGTCCATCTATTTGAGGATGTAAAGAAGTACTAAAATTTAATGTAGTGTTTAACCCTTTAAACAAAGACTTCCAAAAGTTTCCTGTGAATTTACGATCTCTATCTAAGATTATGACTTCTGGTACTCCATGCAATCGAAAAATCTATTTTAGAAAAATATCGGCTATGTTTGCAGCTTTATAAGTAGTTTTAACAGGTATAAAGTGAGCTTAATTGCTTAACTTATCAACTACTACCATAATAGAATCATGTTTATTTTGATTTTTAGGCAGTCCAGTAATAAAATCTAGACTAATTATCTCCCATTTCCAGCTAGGAATGGGTAATGGTTGAAGCAAACCAGCTGGGTGTTGATGTTCAGTTTTTACTTGTTGACATTCAAGACACCTAGCAATATATTCTACTACTTCAGTTTTCATATTTGGAAAAAAATACTCTTTTCTTAACATGGTTATAGTCTTTTGATAACCTGGATGACCTGAATATAGAGTTTTATGAATTTAATCCAGAATTAACAGCTTAACTTTTGGTACGTTAGGTACATACATTCTATCTTTATACAGTAAAAATACCTTTTCATTTAAACTGTAACCTTTAATTAAGTTTTTTGTTGGATTTTCTTTAGTTTTAGCTTGCAAACTCAAGTAAATTTCATCTTGTTCTATTCCTTCTTTAAACTATTCATCCAAATCTGTAGCATAAGTGCTGATAGCTACTGTAAAATTTAGCCTTGCATTCCTACTTAATGCATCAACAAATTTATTTTCTTTACCTTTTATATGCTGAATTTCAAAATCATACTCGCTTAAGAAAGCTAACCACCTAGCTTGTCTGGCATTTAAATTTGAATGATCTAAAAAATACTTCAATCATTTATTGTCAGTCATTAAAATAATTTTTCTGCCAATTAGGTGATGTCGCCACATCTTTAAGGCATGTATTACCGCTGCTAATTCCACGTCATATGTTGCATAATTCTTTTCATGAACTTTTAACTTTCTAGACTCATAGGCAATAACATGCCCTTCTTGAGTTAGAACACCACCTAAGCCATCATTACAGGTGTCATTGCACACTAC
This sequence comes from Pseudotsuga menziesii, assembly GCA_001517045.1. Classification (NCBI taxonomy): domain Eukaryota; kingdom Viridiplantae; phylum Streptophyta; class Pinopsida; order Pinales; family Pinaceae; genus Pseudotsuga; species Pseudotsuga menziesii. Next base: position 139,420 of record LPNX010074538.1, on the reverse strand, counting down.
AAATTATTTATTAGGATCTGCTATTCTTAAAATAGGCATGCTAGTTAATAAAGTTTTTAACTTTTTAAAGCCTTCTTCACATTTTTTATTCTAGTTGAACTTTTTTCCCTTCTTCTTCAAGGAATTTATTGGATTTTCAATCCTCGAAAAACCTTCAATGAACCTCCGGTAATAACTGGTAATTCCCATGAAAGATCGAATATCTGTCACATCCTTAGGAACCAGCCAATCTTCGATTACCCTTATCTTTTCAGGATCTACGAAAATTCCTTCCTTAGTCACCACATGACCTAAATATTAAATCTTATCCTTGAAGAAATCACATTTACTAAACTTTGCAAAGAGTTGATAATATCGCAACTATTGCAAAACAATTTTTAGATGTTCTTTATGTTCTTCTTTAGTTTTTGAATAGATTAGAATGCCATCGATAAATACGACCACAAACTTATCTAAATACTTATGCATAATATTTTTCATTAAACACATGAAAATAGATGGGGTATTGGTAAGCCAAAATGGCATTACGACAAATTTGTAATGACCATATCTAGTTCTGAAAGCTATCTTAAATATGTCTTCATCTTTAATCCTTACTTGATGATATCTAGACCTTAAATCTATTTTCAAAAACACTGTGGCTCCACATAGTTAATCAAATAGATCATCTATGTGGGGTAACGGATATCGATTTTTGATGGTCATCTTGTTTAACTAATGGTAATCTATGTAAAGTCACATAGTTTCATCCTTCTTCTTAATGAAGATGACAGGTGCCCCCCAGGGAGACACACTTGGTCGAATATACTTTTTATCAATTAATTCTTTTAATTGAGATTTTAATTCATTAAGTTACAATATATTCATTCGATACGGGACCTTTGAACTAGGTACCGTACCCGATACTAGTTCAATGGTGAAGTCCAATTCCCTTTTCGAAGGTATTCCTAGAATTTCTTTAGGGAATACATCAATATATTCTCTTAAGACTGGTATGTTTTCCACTTTTAACTTATCTATTTTAATTAAACTTTCCTCATCAGTTATTGTTACTGCATAAGCTTTACATCTCTTCCTAACAACTCTCTTAAGCTGTAGGGCATAAATCTGCCTTATGGTGGTTTTTCTAGGGATTCCTTTAACACTTACTAGTTTTTCATCACTGTTTAAACATGTGAAAGTTTTATCATAACAGTTTAGAATTAATCTATGTCATTCTAACTAGTCCATACCAATCAACAAATCATAAGAACCAAGAGGCAAAACATTAAGCTTAACAACAGTTTCAAAATTATCCATAACTATTGCACATTCTTTAACGAAACAAGATACTTTTCTTTTAGCACCAGTGACTAACTGAACTAACCATGAATTCTCAAATTTTTCAATAGATAACTTACATTTTTCTACTATTTGAGGTGCAATATAACTGAGACTAGCTCCTGGATCAATCAAAATAGTTACAGGGGTCTGATTTATCATACCTTCTACTTCCACCATGGAAGTCTGATATTCAGCTTGTCGATTCTTCAAGGCTACGTTGATTCTAGGCATGCCCTTTGCTAGTTTCCCAATGATCATATCCTCCTGTATGGTATAAATATTGCTAACAGTATTCTTTCGGTTTGGACAGACTGAAGCATAGTGTGGGCCATTACACTCCTAGCACTTGATAGGATCTTTGCGCTCAAAGTTCTTGTTAAAATTTCCATGATTGTTTGCAAATTCCTTACCTTTAGAATTATTCTGGTTGTTGGGTGTATTGTTCTTATTTCCTTGGAAGTTCTCGTTATTAGGATAATTTCTAGCCTTATTTCTCTTAGAGTTTCTATTAGGCACAAAATCCTTCTTCTTTTGTTCAAACTGATTATTATTTTTCTTAGCCTTCCAGTTGGCCAAGTTTTCTTTCTTTTGATTCTGCTCAAAACAGAAGTTATCTTTTCTCATAGCTTCTTCCAAGGTCTTTGGGTTATCATATTCAATTCTATCCTTAATATGATAAGGTAAATAGCTAAGGAAACATTGTACCTTTGGTTTCTCATCTACAAGGTATGGTACATACCTAAGTAGACTTAAGAACTTGCTGTTCAGATCCTTCATTGTCATGGATCCTAACTTCAGCTCATAAAATTCCTTTTTCCTTTCCTCATAATATTGCTCAGACAGAAATTTCTTTTTGAAATACCTCTTAAAGGTACTCCAGTTTACATTTTTCTCTTTTATTCCCTTAACTATTTTCAAGTCCTACCACCAAATGTTAGCCTTTTCTGAGAGGTTGTAAATAGCCATTCTAGCCTTTAACTGGTTAGAATAGTTCTTTACTTGGAAGTACTTCGTCATCCCATATAACCAGGATTCAGATTCCTCCCCCTTCTCAGTCTCTCCATTAAAGGTTGGTGGTTTTATCTTTTTGAATTCCCTGGAAATATCCTCATAAGGTTTGTATTTCCTCTTTTTAGTGTACTGATTATCATCACTACTGTCACTAGTAGAATGGTAATTTCATTGTTCACCAAACACTTCAGAAGATGAACTACTTTCAGTTTTAGTATGTTTCATCTTTTTAGATTTACGTTGATGACTTGTATCTTCTGATTTTGTTCCTCTACCCCTACCCTCAATTTGAAACTTTTCAGTTAGGATCTGGTTAAGCTCTTCTTGATCCCTCAAAATTCTTTCATTTTCTCACTTTACAGAATCCATTTTAGTTTTTAGGTCCTTTACAGTTTGTAACAATTCTGAGCAATTGGTAGCTAAATCCTATGGTATAGGATCTCTTGGTAGATTTCCTATTTCAGTAACTGGAGATTCCTCCTTTGCATACTCTTCCAGCCTTTCCATACCTGTCTGTTAAACTTTAAAAAACAATTCTCTGTTGGATAACATTTAAAAGAAAAATACATCAGCATAATAATTCAGTTTATTGTTTCCTAAAAGCTAGTTGGCCTTCATCAAGGCCTAGTGTTTGAACCTTGTGCTCTGATACCACATGTCAAAACCCCAAATTTTCACAAAAATTTAAAATTTTGAAATAACATAAAATGCTGAGACTGTAGTTTATTAACAGCTAACGGTTAGAAATAAAAGAAACAATTAATAGATTAGTTTGCATAAACTCAATTATGTTAACTCAGCAGTTCTGTTATTAACAAAATCTTAAGTTTGACTTGCGCATTAATTCTACATTTGGATTACTCATGAGTTCTATTTATGATAGTAGGTGGAATCTGACTTTGAATTGCGAGGCTTACTTAGCATTTATGCTAACGCAGATGGATTACTTGTTCTTACAGGTTTACAGGTATGAATGACCGACTATCGTATTTAAATTCATAAAGCATCCTGCAATATTTCTATTTGCAATTAATAATCTTAGATTATAAGCTGCTGTAATCCAACCTACTTCTGTAAGGTAACACAGTTTGTTTTCTTATGTTGCTATTGTAAACGAAGTTCAGATGATTGTGTTTCTTCCTATAGAGTATGTAGCGACAATACTACTTCCTTTGGTTCTGAACAATTTAATTTATCTGCTTGATAATCTTTATTTCAATATGCATACCCTAGCAATTCTATATTACATTTCATGTATTAAGGTCTATTTAAGAACAACTTCCAGGGTTGGTGTTTTTCTTATAGATCCAATCTTTTCATTTGATGTTAACCTCAGTAATTTGGTAAAAATGTAAAACTATATTCCAAGTAAAGAGAAAATGCCACAACTTCTACTTGATAAGATCTCATGGATCTGTATTAAGTAAAAGAGTTCATAGGAAAATGTTCTTACATTTCACTTTGCCATTACACAGTTTGCTAACAAAAACTTTGCTAGTTTCTAAGATTTATAAATATGCATAAACTATTTGTTTATTGACATAAAAGGTTTTATTAATGTTGCATTTGCATAATATTTATGATCCTACTCAAAACGATGCTATGCAAAGTACTCAAGTTGAATGATGTGTAATAATTTATACCACCATGAAAATAAATGGAACTAATAGATAGTTATTCTTACGCCATTAACTAGACTGTTTATAAGACAATGATTTCATAATTATCTTAAAATACTATTGATAACAACCTAGTCATTACACTACCCATCACACTATAATGATATTACTATACAAGCTTTGATGAGTTATAACCATTTCAAAAGGGGTTAATCCTTATATAGATATTGTGCATATTATAACGATAATGTTTATGTAATCGTTTAACATCTCTCATGTTAATTATTAGTATAAACTTACTATAGAGAAATACAATTCTCACAAGATTTATTAACAAAATATCATATCATTGTTTACCAATAAATTATGCAAGGTTTCTTTTTGGATTACGAGGTTATACAATTATAATATGTGCTAAGTTAATGTTATTACAACATTGCATACCCATGTTAATGATGAGCTATACACCAACATAAAAACAAATATTGTATGATATAAAACCCATGCAAACTATAGTGTTTTAACGTTGTTTTGATGAAATCATTTGAAAGAAATAATTGGTGATTATTGAATGCAGGTGACTATGGAAAGTCAACCCATTGCATGAATATATTATTGTGGCCACGTGGAAATTCCTTGGCCATGCACTGGTTATATATATACTTTTCAACCCTAACCCTTGGCTTATTCGAGCTCTGACATTTACGTTTGCCCTTTGGGCTGTTATGCAAGATTCCATGGTGGTCGTGAATGAAAATTAGTTGCATAGGCTCTCACACATGTGTTTGTTGTGTCTTACTCCCTTGAGCTAGGTTTTATTGCTCGCCTCCACTATAATTTGTTTAATTGGTCAGGTTTTACTACCCTCCCTACACATGGCTTTATGGCCTGCCTGTAACTCCTTTTTCTGCCCTTCTATCGTCGTCTGTCATTGGTGAAAGATCGAGCTTATTGTGAAGATCCTACTTCGTTGGTTTTTGGAGTTTAGTTTTCCTTCTTGTATGTTGGTGATAGTACGACTCCATGCTTGTTGACTCCTTCGCAGCCATTGCTCAGGCTTACCTACACCCCTGTTGTTAGTGTGAAAAGCACCAGAGTCTCTTTGTCTCCATCCTCGATGAGAATGAAGGTTTGGCTCTTCTTAGCATTGGTTGTGGCATTGTTATTCCTTCGAGGTTCCATCATTTTCACTTCCAGCTTAAATAAGTAAAATAATTAAGAGCCATTTCTATTTACGGTTCCATTCTGCATAAGGGTTTCTAAATTTTAAATAACTTTGGTTCTTTTACAATGTAGGTTGCCTCGTCTCTAAAGTAGACAATCGTGCTGCACAGATGGCTCCACGAATAGTCCACGGTAAGCTCTGGTTTTGAACATGGTTCTCCTTACTTGTACATACTTTTGCAGTTGGAAGAAGTCTCAGCCGTGTTGCACCCAGTATTGGGTTGTTGTTCTTTGTTTTTATTTTGGTTTATAACCCTTGCTTTTCGCAAGGTGACTTCAGCTTGAAGCCGTAACTAGTAAAGCTCTCCTCTCATTCTAGGGTTACACTTAGATTTTTGTAATATTTTGTTAATACTTGTTCATACTCTAAAATAAGATATGGGTGCTTTGCTCTTAGCTGAGTTTTTGTACTCGGTTAATGTTTTGACTTACATTCGGCCTTTGGGCTCGTTGATATAATGTGAATATATTTTTAAGACAGTCTGGATTCAGCTTTCATTCATTTTCATTTATGTACTTTTATTTTATCTCTGTGTAAATGAGTTAAATTCCTCCCATTAATACTTATATAAAAAAAAATTAAGTTAATTACTTATCCTAGGTTACAACTGTAATGGTTTTTGCATATTAAAAATACTGGGTAACTTCAGCTTAGAATTACGAGCTAGGGTTTTTACCCTATTTAACTTGTAGGTATAATAATTCCTTTATTGTTTTTTATTATTTTAAGTTACTGTTAACAGTATTTAAAACTATTCCAGTGACTCAAGGATTTCCTAAGTTAGGGTTTTTATGAAAGTAATCTCTGTTTCTTTTTAAAGATTCCTTTAGTTTGTTTTAAATAAGTTCTTAATTTGTAAACAAAAATGTTGAGTTAATCCTATTATCTGTAAGTACTATAATTTCTTAAACTTGTAATTGTACATACAGCTTGTTAATAAAGACTGTGACTGTATTAGTTTAATTCGTTTAGTAGTATTATATTTTATTAGCTTAACTATTTTCTTTTAAATTACTAGGAATTGAAATAAGGGTTTCGAACTTGTCATTACTCCTTCACAATTATAATATGTTTGTAAAAGTTACAGGACAATTCCTCGTTAAAATACTTTTTTAATTTAACATAAGTTACTATTGTATTTTAGTTGTTTTGATTATATAAAAATGTTGTTGGAGCTAAATAATTCTTTGTTAAGATATTCTTTATCTTTAGATTAATTTGTCTTTAGAATTTATTTATGTTACTAAACCCCACCTAGGGTTTGAATAGTTGCAGGATAAGTTCGTTATTATTATCAGTAAAGAAATAAACTAAAAGAACCATACTTAATTCCTTGCTTAACATAATAAGATAAGCATTATATCTGAGTTGTTTCTATTTCCTATGTTTTAGGTTAATAGTACAGTTTACAAAAGAAAGTACTGTGTAAAAGAAATAACTTACCTACTTGAACAACTCGTGAATATAATACCTTGCTATCAGTAAAAATATTATGGCTATTTCTTTTCTAGCATTCTTATTATAACAGTCTGGTTTAAACAATAAACTTAACTAGGCAGATTAATATTCTTTTCTGAAAAAATATATCTACAAAACATAAATGATTCCAATACTCTGAAATACATAATAACTCTATTCATATCAGATTTCTTTCTTATCCTTCATCTATTTTAAAATATATTGCCTGTGCTAGAGTATGGTCTGGTCCATTCCAAACGTGGAAAAACACAGGTAGGATTGTTTTTCATCAACTATAGATTCAACATTTCAAATAACTTAATGATTAAAATCTCTATCAGTTCACTACTAAACATTTAAACATCCATTAATCATTCAATTTCACATATAAACTTTAAACACATCAATATAAAAGACTATAGAACCTGTTTAAGCTGGACAACAACAACATTGGGATGCCATTCCTCCCTACCAACTCCTGGAGAGGGCTCAAACAGCGTCTCCTCAGGATCCTCGAGCCTGTTCCTGGTCTCCTTGGCTGAGAACTAGTGGAGCAACAACAAAATACTAGTCCAATGACTCAATAATAACTCTGCACTCAGCAGTAAGATCCTTTCGCTGAAAAGTTGCACTAGATCACTATCTGCAATTTACCCCTCAAACACCTTCCACAAATTCCCTTCCCATCGAAATCCTTTGAAGTACATTCCCTAAATGATTCTCTTCTTGGAATGAGAAGCCTCAGCTCTCTTCAATGGGCATTTTTATTAATATTGCCTAGGTCGTTTTGGGTTAGTTGTTATTAATTGAGCCACCTGCTCTGATCCCACTTTCTTGGGGGATCATGACCCCAAATGTAGGGAGGTTTCCACCTATGGAAGTGTTTGAGGATGCTTCCACTTGTCTATTTTCTCTCCACCCAGTCTCCTCCACCAAATTGACCAGTAAACACTCTTTTAACATCTCTCCCAAGCTGTTGTCTCCACTTTTATTTATTTATAATTAAAATATTCAGAATTGCATTCAACATCCTTGACTCTGCTGAGTCATCAATTACAACTTAGCATAAGATTTAACATATTGTCTTGAAATAAAATCAAATATGATAATATTATTTTTGCAAAATTGGAGTATGTGACATCCTTCATCATCCAACACGAGGTAAGTCAAAGACTAATTGGATTTGGAATTTGTACTGAATTTCATGACAAGGACCGCCAAAGACATGATGTAATGAACTGATATCAAGGAATGACCGACACAAAAGGTCAAGGAAACTACAAAATGGCTAACAAAGGTTAATCCTTGAATAGTGAGCATGACACAAAAGTACCAACGAAATAAATCTACAATGTAGGAGACATTGAAAAATTTGCCATATAATTGGAAAAGAAACCAACCAGAGGAGTAAGAAACTCTGAATCAGGATAAGGTCAAAATACTAGGACCCAACTGTTGATAGACTCAAAACAGGTGCTTTGTTCAAAGAAACAAGACTTGCTGCCATGATGTAAGAAAAATGTGAATGAACTTTCCTTCCCCTCTTTATTGTAAAGGTTTAACGAGTCAAAGAAAGCAAACTCGGGACCAACTTCATTTTTTGCAAGCACGAAAAAAAACCAGAAGAATGCTTGATAAAGCACTGATTCGCAGATTTTACGAGCCCAAACTAGTACATGCTCGACGGTGTTTTCATAGTTTAGAGAGTCTAAAAACTCCAAAGAAGACTCCAAGGGGGTGATTTTTCATACAATTTAGTCTCTTGATGCCGGAAAAGCATAAAACAAACCATAGAAGAACTCTCTTAGCTTCCGAAGAAGTAAGGCGCACCTTTTTCGTATTTAGTTAGGAAGGTTCGAAAAAGGTTAAATTACCACCGACCCAATGCTCCTTCAAAAGTAGCATATAGCCTGAGTTTTACCAGTGTGAAGGAAGGAAAGATTACTTGGAAAGATCCATTTGATTACGAGAAATGGGGCTTACAACAATAAACTTGATGCTTTGTTCTTTAGGGTTTAACGAGCATGACAAAGACATAAAGTAAACTTGGAATCTTTTTCATTTTTAAGTCCAGAGCACGAAAAAGAGAAAAATAAGCTCATACCGGGGGTTCCCTTTCCGTAAGTTTAGTCCCTCGGGTCCAGAAAAGTGATAAACCTATGCCTGAGAATACTCTTCTCAATTCCAAATAAAAGAGAGTGTTCCTTTCTCATATTATTCCACATGGTCGGAGAAAGTGATAACCTACCACCAATGTGGATGCTCATTCACATATTCTTAACGACCTTGAATGGACAAGTTTACTCGGCAGTCAAGTCTATTTTGAGGAGTCAGACCTGGGCCTAAAGAAACTCAATATCTTTCCCGTGAAGTTTTAATGAGTCTGAAAAAGTCAACTCATGGCCTCCTTACTATTTTTAACGAGCTCGAAGGAGAGTAGAAAGAATGCTCAAAATACGAGGAGACGAGTGTCATAGGCAAGAAAAACTAGTTCCAAGCACAAGGAACAAACCTATGCATAATGCAAGGAACATGAGCAAGATAAATACACTTGGGGAACGTCTCCTCAAGGTAAAGGGTGTCAAGTTGAAAACGAAAAATTATACAAGGCTTAGCGATGATGAGAAAAAAGATGAGGGCTTATACAACGAGCTAAAAGCGTGGAAGCCGACATCAGGATCATAAGCGCGAACAGGGCACATGCAAATGCAATTACAACTTGAACAACAAGGTGAGGCTAGTAAATAGTTGTGAATCCAACTACAAATCTTGTCTCCAAGAAACAACAACATCATAATCATATTCAGAGGAAAAGATATGATGCGGGTCACTTTTCCAGAAACACATGTGATTTTGATATCTTCTACAAAAGGGAAATTCAAGGCAGAATCAACCAAAGAAGATTCTATAGCACTGAGGCTCGGGGGTTTATAATCAGTAAGATCAACCTCAGAAGGAGAGAAAAAATCAACAAGGGAGATAGAGTCTACAGGAAAAAACTTAGTATCACAGGAGTTGAAAAATTCATAAAAAAATCAAACTCATGAGGATCACTGACTTGTTGTTCAAAGGAAGAGTCAAAAGACTCAACAATACCAACATCAGAAGAAAGGTCAAGCTTACTAGGAAAATCAGGGTTAGACTTAGTCACAACTAAACTAACATCTAATAGAATATCAGATTGTATCAGAGACTCTAGGAAGACTCCATCCGAATTAAGGAAATCATCCGAGGTAGGACACATGTCTAAACTTGCAAATGGATCGACAGAGTGGAGGGAAGGCTCCATAGTTTATATAGGATGACTCACCCAGTCAATTGCTGGGACCAAGTCCCGAGAAGGTAAGCATGGAAACAGAGGCTTATTCTCAGTAGCAATTGAATGCAAAGGGCATGAGGCCACATAGCTCATCTGTGGCGGGGTAGTGTCTATAGAAACACTAGGAATCAATAAAGGAAAGACCTGGCCTCTAGTTGGATCAGGAGATGGATCAATAAAATCCAACTGATTGATAGTGAAAATTTCTTCACCATGATTAAAGTACATCACACGAAATAATGTTGACACCACAACTTGCATGGCATAGACATAATCATGTCCAAGGAGCATATTGAAGTCTAATGGGTCTTCTATCACCATGAAGTCAACTAATATGGTCTTCCCACCCAAAGAAATAGGTGTTTGAGAAAGAATTCCCAAGGCTATACAAGTTCTTCTATCAAACACCAGTAACTGACTAGCAGTCGACACAAGGCTGGGAGATCCCATGCCTCGCCAAGCACGAGCAGACATGATAGTAACTAAGGCTCCTTCATCAACAATACAATGAGAAATCATGTATGGTTCAACTTTGACCTTTATCTGGAAAGGTGCATCAGAAGGAAGGCACGGCTCAACTAGGCTATCCCAATCAAAGAAAGCAATCTGAGAGCTTGGTGGGGGTTGATCCAAAGCAAGTTCAGTGCCCCCTTGTTCAGTAAGTTCTTAACTACCAGTGAAGAAAATGTGACTAGAAAACACTTCACTCTCCAAAGGAAGAGTGGGATAGATCAATAATGGATTCGATTCAACCGCTTCATAAAAGTCACTCTCCGAAGGGAGAGTGGGATTGACCAAAGATGACATTGGTTCAATCACATGAAGATCACTCTCTGAAATAAGAGTGGGATCGACCAAAGCTAATATTGGTTCAACCACTTTGTCAACTAAAGGTTGAGTAGGTTGTTGAGAAACTATAGGTTGTTCATGAGAAGGAAATTCTTGAGTCTTAGACCACACTCTTCACACCTATGCGATAGAAGGGCACTAGTGAGTAAGATGATCTCCCTTGCATAGCTTACACGGGAACTTAAGTTTGCACTTCAAACGACCAATTTTATCAATGGTTTCAACATGACTAGCAGTGGCTAACTATTTTCTCTCAACATGATCTACAAAGGCTGAGATTTTTCCCCTAGCATGACCACCAGAGGCTGGGTGACTGGGTCCAACCTGACTAAGAGAGGTTGGTTGTTGAAAATATTCAAGATGTTCAAAAACAGGATAACCATGAAACCAAAATCTTCACACATCCACAATGGAAGGGAATTTATAAGTAAGGTGGTATCCCTCACAAAGCTTACAAGGAAACATGGGCTTGTGTTTTGAACGGGTAGTCTTTTCAATAGTGTCAACATGACTCGCAGTGGCTAACGGATTGTCTTTAGCATAAAGGCTGAGAGACTGCCCCCAGCATGACTTGCAGAGGCTGAGAGACTGGGTCCAACATCACCTGCAAAGGTTGGATGGGCACCACCAACATGAAAAATAGAGGCTAAGTGTTTAGGATCAACATGATTTGTAGCAGTTGAGTGTGTGCCCCCATCATGAACTTCAGAAGCTAGATGGATGGATCCAACATGACTTGCAGAGGTTGGATGGGGAGGTTCAACTTGAACATCAGAGGTTGAACGGGTGCCCTCAGCATGAACTACAGAGGCTGAGTGACTAGATCCAATGTGACCTGGAAAGGTTGGAAGGATCCCACCAACATGATCAATAGAGGTTGGATGGTGAATATCAACTTGACTTGTAGAGGTTGAGTGATTAGATCCAACATGACTTGCATAGGTTGGATAGGTGCCCCCAGCATGAACTGCAGAGGCTAGGTGGTGAGGTTTAAATTGAATTATAGAGGTTGAATGGGTGCCCCCTTTCTTATGTTCCTTCTTCCTATTCCTCCTTCATTTACTCTTTTTAGACCGTCGATTACTAGTATCAGTACTTTCATCGCATGAGGTAAAAGGAGGAGGAGAATCAACTACAGGTGAAGGGGAAGAAGTGTTTTGATTCCCTTGATGTAAGGAGCTTACTTGAGAATCATTAGGAGCATTCAGGACAGTTGGAGTGGAAAACAACCACATCGGTATCCCTAGGGTGAATCCAGGTAGATTCAGGGTGGCCATCAAAGGAACACCAACATTCCCCGTGAGAGGAAAAGTACAAGGAGTTCCCAGCATGGGGATCTCTTGGTTGGTGTTCAAAGGGGTGCTAGCCATAGCTTCAAACTAGGAGGCAAAGTCTGAGGTTGAAAAGAAACCAAAAGTACAAAGCACACACCTAAAGGAACACTAAGTACAGACAAACCACAAAGCATTCACTAAAAAATCCTAAAGCCAAATAGACAAACAGGTATAAGATATGCTTTCTAGAAGAAAGTTGATAGAAATTTACTTGACATCCCTATAGATGTTCTTAGGCACAAGCAGAGGAATCACCCACTGCCCTCCCACACCTTCTACCAAAGTTACCTTCCAAGTCCGTCCAAGGTCAACCAGAAATATCCTTCCGGTGTACCTGTGTATGAACCCTAGATGTCAAAGAGACTAAAGGCTACCTTAGCTATATTGATAGTCCGGGGGGACAGTCGCAGTCCTATTTTTTATGCATGGGTAGGGTAGCAAATCCTGAAACCCTTTCTAAGACAGAATCCCCAAATGCGCAAAAACCATGGTCTACACTTTGACAAGGAATTGGAGGGTTATCTCCTTAGTCCAAGTCTCCACGCAGCCTCGTTCTTAACTCCCATTTGAGAGGAGCTTCCCAAATACAATCCACATAGAAAAGGGTTTACCTAGTGATTGTCCAACTACCTCTAAAATTTTAACACTTGTGGGGAGTTTAAATTCCCTAATCCACAAGTCTAGCCTGAGCTAGTTGGTGTATGACCCTATAAAATAAAACTTACTAATAATTTTTAAATTATATCATTTATTTTAAGGGTTGTTTTTAATCAAAGGGTAAATGGCGTGAAAATTATGTGGTGTTTTGAATCAAAATATAAAAAAATGACTAAACAAAGAGAAATGAAATGCAAAAAGCAAAAACTATTCTCTTCTTCTTTTTCAAATAGAAACTTGAAAGCCACAAAAGAACAACTTCTTTTTATTTTTTTCAAAAACAATGATATGCCATGCAATCTAGACTAAAAACCTAATCTACATGCATATAAAGAAAACATGTGTTTTTTATTTTTCTTTTATAAATGCAAAAGAAAAAATGACATATCAATTAATGCAAGCAAGTGTTGTAAGCAAAGCAAATAGACAACTACTCTACACCCCACAAACAAACCCCAGGTTTCCCTAAAGTTGGATATCAACCTCTCTTGAAAGGAAGGCTCATAAAGGTAAAAAAGCCAAAAACTTTGGAATGAAGAGACTGAGCAATAAGATTGACATAAAAAAAGGTCAAGAAGTCCCAAGTATCAATCTAAACCTACAAACAAAGGTTGCTGAGTACCTTGTCCAACAAGGTCAAGCCAAAGAAGGAGGTGGGGGGAAAGTAGTAAAAACAAGTTCAAAGACTTGAACGAGACTTACAAGATAGACAAAGAGAACCTAACAGAGATAAAACAACCTCTCAGGAGTCATGCACATGCATAGGACCCTTGAATACCCTACAAACAACCCTCAAATCACCCAAAAACCCTAAAAAATGATGAAAAAACACAAATTTAGGTGCATACACAGGTTTCCTTAAGGTAGGTTTCATATGACATGCGAGTTGCAGGTAGTGCAAGTCGCGTATACAACACAGACATGTGACTGTTTATCCTGAAAGTCATGTATAGATGACAAAAGGCACAAAAAGGATAAAAAACTAACCTAGGAAGGCAGGAAAGGTGTTCCAACAAACTCGAAAGGTGTTCCTAACTTGTAAGAAGTACCTGAAACCTTACAAAAGGACGGAACAAATACAAAGAACGACAAACAGCAAAGGCTCTCCCCAGCAAAGTCGCCAGTTCTGTTGTAAAGGAATGTATCCTATGGCTAGGGTTTAAGAGGCAATCAACGTACTAGGGTTGAAAAGTGGATGTATAATGTTCAACAAGCATATATAAGCAAGTTTCAGAGATTGGAATGGTTCATACCTTAGCCAAACAAAGTTTGATCCAAGCATCCCTTCAATCCTCTTCTTGCTCCTCTTGCTCCAAGAGACCTGCAAAATGAATTATACCTTCCTCAAACCAATATGATCACATATAAAGCAATGATAATCAAATAAATATGAAATAATAATCTCATTAACATCATAATATGATCATAAACAGAGATTCAATCACACATTGAACAATACTTTGGGAAGAAGAAGGACATCACATCTTTATTAATATTGAAAACAAGTACAAGTATACCTTCTCTTCAAGTTCGGCACCTCATGAAACCTTGATATGGTTTTGCTGCTTCTCTTCTCCAATGAACTCAACCTCCAAGCTCTGCAACACAAGGAGAATTCTTCTAGGGAAAAGGTGTGGGAAAAGAGAGTCTTGATTCCTCCAGCATAATGATGCAAAGATTCAATTCTCCTCTCATGGGCCTCCCTACCTCTATTTATATGTTTAATGAAGAGTTAGGGTCGAAGACAAAGTAGTTACAACTCAAGGAGTCAGTTGCATAACTACCCAAACTACCCAAATTTCAAAATACGTATTTTTTTGACATTTTCAGGAGGCATACGTGGGTTGCAGAAACAACATTCATGTACACGAGGAGGTATACATGGGTTGCGATGCAGAAAGTTGTGTATTTAAGGCGTACGTGACTATTATATATATCAACTCCTTAAGGAAACTCGTGTACACATCAAAAAACTCATTTTTAGGGTATTTTTGGGCATATTCAGACTTTGTTGTCTTCTAGAAAGTTTTAGCTAACAAAAATACCTTTCTAATAGTGTAGAGATGAGGTCAAACGGAGTTACAAAACTCAATATATGGGTGCTCCAAGTTAAGTGTTTTTTCAATAACTTTCAATGAATTTCATGAAGTGTCATCATGGAAGTGTTGACATGCGACGAAATCATGGGAAAGTGGTCACATGAAGAGATGTGTCATTTTGAGCTATAACACCTCTCCCAAAACTTAGAGATATGTAAGAATATTTTTTTGTCATGCAAAATATTACCGTCGCTTTATTGAAAATCTCACTAAAATAGTTGCACCAATGTTTAAATTGCTTACAAAGGACGTATAATTCCAGTGGATAGAATCTTGTCAAAATGATTTTGAAATTCTAAAAGCTAAACTATCGGTGGCACCAATACTCAGGGGTCCTGATTGATCCCTTCCTTTTCATATATCCATCGATGCCTCTAATACAGCCATAGGAGGAGTCCTCGGTCAAAAATAAGAACATGCACCTTATGCCATTTATTTTATTAGTAAGAATTTGACTCCTATCGAACTTAATTACACTATTGTTGAAAAAGAATTTTTGGCAGTAGTTTATTCTATCAATAAATTTCACCATTACATTACTGGTTATGAATTTTTTGTGCATATCGATCACTCTGCCATTATATTTCTAATGAATAAACCAATTACCAATGGTAGAGTGACCTGTTGGCTTCTTTTATTGCAATAATTTAACATTATCATCATTGAATGACCTGGTAAAGAAAATCTAGTAGCAGATTTCCTTTCTTGTATTCAACATGAAGATGGTACTAAACTGGTTGATGCCACTTTTCCTAATGAACATCTATTTGTTGTATCTGTTCAGACCCCTTGGTTTGAAGATATTGCCAATTATTTAGCAACTGGAAAAATACCAAAACCATTTGCCCCCACATTAGAAGCATCGTATTATAGTTCAGAGTTCCAATTATTCTTGGGTTGATAATGATGTCTTTTGCACTAGTCCATATCTTATTATTCGACGATGTGTGCGAGAGGATGGAATGACAAACATCCTCCATGCATGCCATGATGGACCATGTGGAGGACATTTTTCTGATAAGAGGACGACATACAAAGTATTACATTCTGGTTATTATTGGACAAGAATTTTTAAGGATGCTGCTAAATATGTCAAAGGATTCAATAGTTTCCAAAGAATGGGTAGAGCTATGTCATCTGATAAGATGCCCCTACAAACCCAAGTCATGATTGAACCCTTTGAGAAATGGGATCTTGATTTTGTAGGACCAATTTCTCCCATGTCTCGTAAAAAGAAATATATCCTAGTTTGCACGGACTATGTCACCAAATGGGTAGAAGCTAAAGCTTTGTTTAGGGCAATAGAGAAATCATTGGTAGAATTCATATATGAAGAAATATTCACCCGGTTTGGTTTACCTAGAGAAATTGTCACAGATCAAAGTACTCAACTTAATTCTAAATTAATGAAAGAAATTACTACGAAATATGGCATCCGACATTGCAAATATTCACCTTAGCACCCTCAGGCTAATGGTCAGGTAGAATCGATTAAAAAAGTATTAGAAGCCATTTTAACCAAAACCAGTCACTTACATCATAAGGATTGGGAAGATAGACTCCCAGAGGATTTATGGGCCTACACGATAAAATGGATAAACACTACCAGACATACCCCCTATGAGTTAGTGTATGGAAAACAAGTCCGTTTACCTCTTGAATTTCAAGTTAAAACCTTTCATATGGCAGTACAATTAGGCATGAATTTGGATGAAGCACAGAAACAACGAATATTACAAATTAATGAGTTAGACGAGATCAGACAAGATGCACTCCAAAGAACCATGCTAATACAGACTCAATGATAGACATGGCATGATAAATTTATTAAGCAAAAGCAGTTTAATACTGGAGATTGGGAACTACTATTCGACTCAGTTTAAAAATTTCAAATGAAAGTTAACTACCCATTGGATGGGCCCATACGAAGTAGTTACAGCTTTTGACAATGGGTTAGTAAAAATTAAAACAATTGATGGATCACAAATTTCCTTTGTAGTAAATGGACATAGACTCAGACTTTATCGCCAACCGACATCTAAACAGGAATTTTTACAGAATGTTTTGCAGCAAAATGAAATGGAATTAGTTGAAGGGGGAGCTATTCCTCCTCCTCCTGGTCCTTAAAAAGTATTTTGGGTTATTAAAATTTGTATATATATAAATATGTGTGTTCTTTAAATAAATAAGAGTCATTTCTAACAGGTTGTTTACAAGGGACTCTTTTTCTTTTTTATTATATATGTCTTCATGAATAAATTGAATCATCTAACAAGTGGTTTAGCAGTTTGATTACAAGTATTCTATCTCTATAAGCATCTCATGGAGTATTACTTGGAAAAGGGAAGTATGTTAAAACACTCATCAGGTATCTTAACCTTTCTTGGGGTACTTTTGAAATTTGCAGCTTAAAGTGAAAATTAAATTTACAATCCTTTGTGTATCATTCTTAACCATCTCTTCTATGATTCATATGGTTTTTGGTATTTTGATTCAGACATGTATATTTCTGCTTTTCTCTTTTAAACAGTTGTTTGACATACCTACCTTCATTATCATATTTTTCACACTCTCATATTACACCTATGGATTACTAGTTCATCCTATGTGTGCTATCAAAACTTGTCTCTCATGTATTTTGGTGATAACTCAAGAGTAAGTGGAATTTTTGTCTATGGGAAGCATTACTTTTCTTTTATGAAGAAGAAGGATTGTAAGGTTAAAGAACAACTTTAAGTTATTCTCTTTTGACATGATCTATGGTTAAGGCCATTATGAAATTACTTATAAGTTTAATTTACAAAAAATGATTTATGTATTTAGCACGACTTAACACGCTCTAGTATCAATTGACTTCCATATATTTAAACATCATTATACAAGGAAAAAATATCGGGGTACTAAATAGGCCTATTGGTAGTGGGTCAATGCTAAGTAAAAACTTAAAACACGAAAGCTCGATAAATTCAAGTAAACCTGTCGGGGTACTGAACAAGCTCGCTGGCAACAGGACTATGCTTGGATGGTACCAAGGTAAACCCATTGGGGTATTGACCAGGCCTGCTGGCAGCAGGGCAATACTTGGTAAAAGAGATATGGTTAATGCACTATTATGCACATAGTTCGTAAAACAATGATAATATAAAGAAATGTTTTTATAATTTATGAATAAACATGTCACGGTCAATTTTTTAACATGTCGTTTGAGAATGACTATAAGTTGGGCTTTGCCCTAACCATATAATTCAACAAATACCTAGGATGTCATTATCTTAGAAATGGGACCCATAGCTATAAATATCACATACTCTGAGGTAAACTTAAATATTTTGTGATGGGAGGATATCTTTAAAATACGGCATAGATGACTAGCTTTTCATGTGGCGTTCTTTTGGTTAAATTATTATCATTCAAGCAGTCTTTCTAAGCACTATTATATTTTTCATGGATATACATATTTGAATCATTTCTATTTACTGATCAGTTTTTCTTTTTCTTACAAACTAATAAACAACATGATAGAACTTTTTTATTTTTATTTTTTGGAACTATCAATTCTCCTCTCTTCTATGGCTTGAGGACATGCCATATCTTTGGTTTGGGGGAAAGGATTGGAAAAAATTAGACTTTTTTTATTTTTCACTATTTCTGACATATCTGTTTATCTCTGACAAATGATAAGTGTTTTCAGGATAATATAAGCAGCGGAACTTGGTTATAGCATGAAGCATATTTTTACAGCAAAATCAATATGGAGAACTATATGAAGGATCGAATGAAGGTCAAAATTAAATACCAAATGATGATATAAATAAAACATTGTGATATCATAGCACTTATGATTAAAATTTGCTAACCAAATTTTTTTTTTGGCAAATAATTTTTTTTTACCGTCATGTGGATGCTTAGAAATGTTTCTTATCATTTCATTATTGACAACCTTATCCTCTTACCCAATCATGGATGTAAACTATCAAATGACCAATCTTTTTGTTAATCAAGGTTATCGTAAATGCTATTTATGCCTTCATGTCATATGTTCAACCTATACAAAGTTTTACTTTGGACATGGTTGAATTAATTTTAAACCTTATGAACTTACTCATTTATGCATATGCCTATTGTTGGCTCATGTCTCAGAATTCACTATGACAATGTGATCTATTATCTTTCTTTTTTCTCAGTGGGACCTGACATTTCTCTAGTTTGGGGGAATGTTGATCCTAGATTTGTTATCATTTTTTGCAATTAAATCACTTATTTAAACATATGTTTTATTATCTTTTTGCATATTTTATGTCACGTAGATCACTATTTAGCCTAGGTATGAATGTATTTAAGGTTTATATAAAATCCATTTATTATTATCATTTTATGATTTTATTGATTAAAATTGACATTATTGAAGTGCATTTGATATATTAATTGATATGTACATTTGTTTGCAGGTTACATAATCTTTTTGGACAAATTAACAATAAGCATGCATTCAGCTTGCCATGCACACAGCACGTCCAACTCGTCATCCAGCTCGCTGCGCGATATTCTGTGGCAGGTTCTCAGGCATTTAAATATTGTTGCTACAGACCATAGTCCTTAAGAGAACCAACAAATAGACATCACATTCATCCTAGATCTACACCTGCATATCCACCTCACAGTCTAGCTCATTGTTCAACTTTCCATCTAGATCGCTAACCAGACTACGCACTATTGATAACCGATTCAAGGCATTAAAACATGAAACAGCCTACAAACTATTTATTGTCCACACATTTGGATGATGGAGAAGCCTGCTTCTAGATGATCTGCCAACCTGCATCTTCCTTCGTTGACACCTCACCAATAGTCCACACGTTGGGTTGATGCATTTAACCTGCATTCTAGAAGACTCGACGTGCACTCTCCTCTGTCCAACACCAGTCCACCTACTGCGCTAAGGAAGGATCCGTGTGCCACATCTGAGAAACGTTTGCAATGGAGAGGGATCCTATGTGTTACACCGTCCAATGAAGAGATCTGATGCGCGTTGAGGAAGGAAGATCTTGTGCATGGAGTTAGAGTAGTTAAACTCCTTTATGGATTGACTAAATTTAGAGAGTAGTCGACCACTAATGGGTCGACTTGCTCATGCTTGTAAACACTGTATATAAACACCTCCTTGTGTAGAGTTAAAGATTTGATAATCTCATTTGTTAGACAACTGTTTTTGGATAAGAATTATGTATTTATGTTCCATCCTTCTAATAAAGAGTTGTATGTTTTGCTGTTTATGATTCTGTTTGAGTAAGCGTTAGCCAGGCATCACCCCTGATTACTGAGAGGGCCCCTCATCAACTAGAGGTTTCTTTTCTTTTCTTGTTTATTTATTTCATCTTTTTTGTTGTAGTTAGTTTAATTTACAGTTTGTTTTATTATTTCATTTTCCTATGATGCATTTTATTTCTGAAATTAAATAGCTCATTGCACGCATAGTTTTTTTTAATTTGTTTTCAGCCATTTTATTTTCAGTTTACCATACAATTTATTTACAAGAAATATAATAGATTTCTTTTATCGAGTTAAATAGGTTCAGTTTTGTTTATTTCCTTTCTGTTATAAGCTATGCAATTTGAACTTCAGTTTGTTTATTAACATGCAATGATTTTCTTTTTCTGAATTGGTTTAAGTTTATTTCACTGTCAATTTTTCTTATTAAGTATGTTTACTTATTTCCTTTATGCATTAGATTTACATCTGCATGAATTCTGCTGAAGATTATATCATTTAGGTTAATTTATATCATTTTAACTGTGCAGACTATCATTCAAATATCATGTTTAAACTATCATTCCGTCACCCCTTTCATACCTACAATTCAATCTGTCATTCAAACCATAGTTTCATTTTTAGTGGTTTTAATGTGTTTTGAAATTGTTTTAAGTTATGTTTCTTTAGTATTTGAAGTATGCTTTGATTAAGATAGTTAGATGATAGTTCTATTTAACATTAAAGTTGAAATTGGATTGTTTTAGGTTATTTATTAAAAGTTACCTTACTTGTTTTCACCTTGAATATGTGTTAAGCTATTTTATGTTTTGTTTCCTGAGTTTGTTTATGATTTCTCTTTACTGATTTATTGTTTTGTGTCCATGCCTTTGGATTGATTTATCCATTTGCATGTAAAATTCAGTATTATATGTGTTATCCTTAGTATGTTTTTAGGTTATTCCTTTTTCATTGTGTGATTACTGAAAGAGACTTGTAGGACATAATTCAAAGATATTCCTATTAAGTTTTCTACTTGTTTCTTTTTATTTAATTTTCTTTATTAAGTTTTCTACTTGCTTATTAGTTAGGTCTACCTTGCATCTTAGTTTCCTATTTGAAAAGTTAGTTGTTGATGGTATCATTTTCAGTTTAAAGTTATTTACTTAAAAAATAAACTGTAAATTATTTAGTTTAATATTTTGTTTTGGTTTAATTACCTTAATAATTGAATTCTTAGAATTATGACTCAGTTTTTCATTTTAAAAGATCTTTCGATCTTTTGTTTTTAGAATATTTCCATGACACCATAGGAACCTATCTACATTCGCATATATTTTGTGTCAACTCTAAGCCTACCAACCTCAGTCGATAATTAAATATTACGTGAATTAATCTAGACATTATAACACCCAACATGGAATATTGATTCCACAAAGTGAGGGGGGAAGGGGACATACATAGCACCTTATAACTTATTGTTGGCTTAATTTTGTCCATCCCAATTCATATTTCCACCTTGATGAGATTACTAATGTTGGTCACCCAAACCTTGTACAACAAACCCTATTCTCAACAATTAGGACCATGGAGTTAATATTGCATAATTTACAAACCTTACTGGGCCCTTCTTTCCTAAGGCACCCTCCTTGGGAAGATATTCCCTTAAATTTATGTGTTTTTGTCATTTATGTGCCCTTTTCCTAGTTTTTAGGGGTTGTAAGCTATTTTCTAGCTTCCACTCTTACACCATGCATTGTTGATCTTATTTTATGATTCCATGATATTTATGACCATATTGGATGCCCACTCTCACCCAATTTTCCCTCCCTTATGTTTTTTAACCCCCCTTTATGCATTAGTGTGCCTCCATGTGCTCTTCATGACTCCATTCCTTAGTTTTTGGTAACTCCTCCTCATGGTGCTAATTTGAGAAAGATTATATTTTCACTAAGCCAACACTACACTAATTCAAGTCAATTATCCATGAGAAAGATTAAAAATTACCTATATCTAATTGTATTTGATACCTTTGGGTTAGATTTATCCTCCTTGTGATATAAATTCATATTCCCTCTCCTTATTCAAGTTAATCTTGAGCTTTGGACCATGTGACGTATGCTATCTAACAGTGTTGGAAATGTTGATATTATTGAGAGTGTGTTGAGACTTAGAGTGATTCTATTTGTTTCCATTTTCTTCCATTATATCACTCTAATAGTCCATGTTCTCACACATGAATCCAGGAAATGGGAATGTCGAGCTACGTCACATCCCATAGGCAATGGAGATGGACATGAAAGTAGTAGTGGGAAGCATTGTTGCTCTCGGAAGAGGTAGTTTCGAGAGTAGTGAGACTAAGTGAGCCTCTACATGTGGATCCATTTTCTCATCTTGGGGGTGACCTGTTTAATCAAGGAAGGCTTGATGGTGTCTATTATTGGGAGGAAATTTGTCCTGCTGCATCCCCTTGCCCATATTTTGAGATAATTATTTATCTTATGTTATGTTTTCATTACATTATTTTATTTGGTATATGTGCAATGGTGTTTGATTGGTTGTTTGAGTGTTCATGTATTGAATGTTAGAATCTTCATGGAGGAAGTATGGATCTCATATAATATGGAATTGAGTTTCTATTATTGTTACCTTCTTTCTATTCTTCTTCTTCGTAACCAAAAATTGTAATTTTGGCTCTATTGCATGGAGAGGGGCACAACCATATGATCTAGATTCACAAATATCTACTCATTTCTATGTTCTGAGACCTGTTCCATTGCATTTGGAGCAGTGTTTACAATGAACAACACCTTTTGTTTCATTGAAGAAGCTTTTTGTATGACTAAGATATGTTTTTTTTGGTCCAATAGTTTTCTGGTGCCAAGATTAGCGCACCTATCATTTGAGTGTAAATGTTTTGTTTACATATTTTTTCTTAGTTACATATCTAAGGATGAGTGATGTATTCTATATGTAAAAGTATCCAATAGCTAGAGGGTGGCAGCCAATCGATCTGATTTTTATTAGTGATAGATGACTATAGGGAATAGTCATCGAGAGTTGATTTTGAGGGTTGTAGTTGTAGCTAGTGCTCTTGTTAATTCTTTGGTGTGGCTGTATATTGAATCATATGTATGTTCCATGATATTTGTTTTTCCTTAATTTTATCCTCACTAACAACACACACATAACAACACTGAAAAAATTGATTAACTTGCAAATAATCAATCACATCAATACTTGATTATTTATAAACTATGTTATCAAAAAAACCAAAAGTACATAAATAAGTTATTCACACCTAATATAATGTTTATCATGTCTTATTCATGTTCTTGTTTCAATTACAACCCTTACCTCGCACTTTGGAAATTATTAATTGTGTCACAATTAATTATTTAATTAAGTGGCGTAATTAAATAATTAAGTGTCACAACTTTAGTTATAATTCAATATCTAGATTTAAGCGTTTTAATGATTTAGGTGAATGGTTAGTCATCTTAATAGTAATTTATCTATATATGTTGTACTTAAACTTAATTTAGTATTAATTTTAGCACCTTTGGCCTTATCTCAAGGGTCAGGGACATTACATATTGAGACCCCTCAAGACATGGTAGAGACCATGAAGTATTTGAAGGAAGAATTTAAAAGTTGCAAGGTAAATAATGAAAATATAATTAAGCCTCGGGAAGAACATAATCAATTAAAGGTTGATCTATTGTAAAACTTGAGAGAAATTTAGTGACAACTACATTATGGAGATATTTCAAGTAATGCATGTAAGAGTCATTCAAGGAAGAAATCTTAAAGTACTAAAGATAATATGTCTAGTGATGGGACAATATACCATTTGAATTATCCAACTAAGAAACATTTTCCATTGAAGATTCCATTAGCATCAACTTAAAGTAATCTTCCCATAGAGGGAGGAATAAAAATCATTTCAAAGATCATTTAATGGGATAATTGAGAAAAATGAACCCACCTACCTCTAACAGTGAGGTGAAATATGTTCAAGAAATATAGGTTTGGATTATTATTATACATAAGTACTTCCAAGGGAATGACTCATTTGGGACTATGAAAGCATAGATACCATATTTAGTTTTAATGGTAGATCATCTATATGGTGGGAAAATTTCAAACAAGTAAAGAAGACGAGTGAGAGGAAGATTACTTCAAAGCAATTTAAAACTTACTTTCAACATAAACATATTTTACACAAGTACTATGATAGTAAGGTCAAGGAATTTCATTAATTAGAGTAAGGATAGATTACTATGGATGAGTAATTGAACTTTTTTTTTAGAGTTTCCATGATGTTTCAAGTATTTAAGAGACGACAAAGTAAAAATTTAGTGTTTTCTAAGTGGGTTACCTCAATATTATAAAGATGGGATTGAATTTAATGAGATTAATAATCTTGATGAGGAAATTAAGAAGACTTAATATCGCTATAAGTAGTATACAAATTAAAAACCATAGATTAGTAAGTCACGAAAGTGAAAGAAAAATCAAAACATGGATCAAAGACATAAAGGATTCAAACCTCCTTCATACATAAATGATCTAAGGAGATTTTAACTGAGTTACCCCACACAAAGCATTAATAAACCACTTAAAACAATGGGAAAGTGAACAAGAGAACCCTTGAATTGATGGGGATGTGGAGAATATCACTTACTATGAAACTGTTCTCAAATACAAGAGGACAATAGGGTTGTACAGAACATCCAAGTGGCTATAACAACTACTGACATATCTATGACCATTCCTAAAATTTATGTAGCCTTGGAGGATTGACAAGAGAACCACTAAGCATCAATAACATAAGTTGAAGGTAAGATTGTTAAGCAATTTTATTCTATTTTGTGTGATCTAAGATCTAGTCAAAACTATGTTGCACCTAAGATCATTGACTCATGTGTGCTTAAAACTTCAACTATAATAAATCATGGTTGGCACGATTGGCCATGGGAACAAAAATAAAAACAAGTGAGTTGGTGGAGACACATCCATTGGAAGTGAAAGGATTTTATACATGGGAAAATTGAACATCTTGACAATTGGTTCATATGATGTGTTGATTAGTATGAAATGGTGTTGGTTGGGGAGCCTAATGTTCCTGAATCAAATATTTTATTTTAGTTGTGTTTGTATCCACACATCTGACGAGGGGTGTGGGGGGGCTTACCCTCCCCCCCCCTAACAAAAATTTATGAAACCATGCCTTGTAAAATGTTGTAATTTTAGAGTCATGACTTCCCCAATAATAGGTGATTTATGATCCCATGGTTTTGTTCATCCCATGGTATTTTCCCATGGTATTCCAAAAGGAAGACATTGTAATATGGTTGTAAATTGTATTGTAGCATTGTAAAAGCAATCTCTATGATCGAGAGCGAGAGTCTGTAAGAGAGTGAAGAGGAAGTGCAGTGGGGTTGCTGTAGGTTGTATCCCTTCACTTTGTTGGATGAAATAATAATAAAAGGACTAGAAATTTCTATATGGACATGGCCCATATTGGGTGAACCATGTTATCTTGGTGTCTCTCTTGTAATGTTTTATATGTTTTAATATTTGTATCTTGTTTATTGTTATTGCTGTGCGGTCGTGTTTTCTAACAATTGGTATTAGAGCCAAAAGGTCTATTTGGTTGGTAAATCCGTAGGAAAGAAGGGTTATTGGTTCGAGTGGGGGCACTGACAGAAGAAGGAAAGTTTAGGGTTGATAAATTTAATGACAAAAACTACTAGTTATGCAATATGAAAACGGAGGACTATCTATACTAGAAGGATCTATACCTACCATTTGACAGAAAAGAAAAACAACATACGACTATGAAGGATGAAGAATGGGAGGTTCTTGACAAAAAGGAACTAGGAAAAATATGGTTGTTTCTAGATTTGTTGATGGATTTCAATATATCGAAAGAAAATACAATGGAGGGTGTGATGAGAACATTGGATAAGCTCTATGAAAACCCCTTAGATTCCAACAAGGTAATTTTAATGAAGCGTTTATTTAATATGAAGATATCAAAAGGTCGATATGTTGCTCACCAATTAAATGAATTTAATATGATTACTAATCAACTAAGTTCTGTAAAAGTGAAATTTGATGATGAGGTTATTGTTATTCTAATCATGTACTCATTGCCAAAAAGTTGGAATGGATTGGTCATGGTTGTAAGTAACTTTGTGCCTCATTAAAACACTCTTAAATTTGATGATGTTGTTGGTGTTATTCTTAGAGAGGAAATGAAAAGAAAAATAACAAGTGACACATCAAGTAATGCAATGACCATGGAGAGAAAGGGAAGACAAAGATAGAGGTGAAGGATCCCAAGTAATTGCAACAAGTCTAGAAAGGTAAAATACAAGTTCATATTGGGAAAGATAGAGTACTAGAACTGTGGTAAAATAGGACATATGAAGAAAGATTGCAGAGCTCTAAAAAAGAAAGGAGGCGGGCAGAAAGAGACTACTAAGGAAGCTAATGTAATAGGTGATGTGTTACAAGATGCTTTGATTCTTGCATTAGATAATACTAGTGATTACTGGGTAATATATTTATGGAATTCATGTCATGCTACACCCCATATGAAATTCTTTCATGATTATGTTCTAGGTGAATTTGGACATGTTTTATTGGAGGATGATGAACCATGTAAAATTGTTGAAATGGGTAAGCTACATATTAAGTTAAATAATGTAAATGAATGGATGATAAAATATGTAAGGCATATTCCTACTATGAAAAGAAATATGATCTCAACAAGGAAATTGGGAGATATTGGTTATTTATCTACATTTGGAAAAAAATCTTGGAAGATCACCAAAGGAGCACTGGTAATAGAAAAAGGATATAGGATAGGTATGTTGTATGTGTGTCCTCGAAATAATCATTATTCTATTTCTGTAGCTTCCACAGAAACAGGTGCAATATTGTGGCATCATAGGATTTCTCCACATGAGTGAGAAGGAGATGCACATTATCCACTCAAGGAAATTGCTTCCATATTTGAAGCAGCTAAGTTTGGAATTATGTGAGAATTGTGTTTATAGAAAACAAAAGAGAGTCATATTTCTCAGGGTTGGGAAACAAAAGAAGAGTGAAAAATTATTAGGATTATAGAGAGCATTAATAAAATATAATAATGAGAGAAAAAAACACATTAATAAGCAACCAAATAGACACAACCATTTACCATGGAAAACCCCATGTAGAGAAAAACCAACACCAGTGAAGATCTTCATTAAACTAGCCAAAACCGACCAACAGGGCCAAACAAGCTAGCCTCTGCTCACATCCAAGACACTTTACAATGGATCCTACTTGTCACATCCTTGCCCCTCATCCCAGCGGAGAGGATGCGACCAACATGATAACCAAGCACCCAAGAAATCCAAACTCCATGAACGTAAAATACAATGCAGTGAAATATGAACATACATGTGTAGATGTGTGATTTATCAAACATACAATGGAAGCAAAATGCATTCACTCCACACAAGTAAAATTCATAGCATATAATATGTTGATCATTTCATTAAACAACAAATAGAATTGCTTATATAAAATAGACAAGAATACTTATATTCACAGAAGCTTGTCCTGCAACATCTACATCGCTTCAATGTTCCACCCAACCATAGGCTAGTGTGCTCATCAATCTCTCAGGAACACTGCCACCCTTGAGCTGGGCATGATTCCCACAAGGAATAAGGGGACCACTTAGCAGGCTCACATGTAGCCAAGGATACACAAAACTCAGCTAAGATAATACAATTGGGTTTATGAGGCTATATAGGAGCTGGAAAGGTTGATTGCTAAGCTAGTGAGCTCAAAACAAGAGCTATGGACACCTGCACCAGAACTATCTTGAATTCTAATGCATCCACACACACCCAACACAAGGAAGCATCCCCTTCTCTACTATGCAATCCCTTGGGCCATGCCTTCCCTTCCAGTGCTATTCAAGGGATGCATAGAAGAAATTCAGCCCTCTAGATTTGTTTGTGAGGATCCTACACACACTAGGTTTATCAATCAAGCCTAGAAACCATTTCCACTCCCAAACATAGTCCAAATATAAAACAACTAGGTACACACAACAATATCGGTTCTCGAATTGAAGGAAAACACACCACAGAGGCCAAATCAGGTATGGCAACTGGACAACATGGCTCAGGCTATGACAGTCAACTTCTAGAGTCGTTTATGGCCCCAACATGGCCAAAACAACTCACAGCACCCAAAATTCATGGAGAAAACAACCACAATTTTCCAACCTGCATAGAATGATGAGAACAGCCCCACCATGAAGGAAAATCACGCCCAGACCAAATTGTGAACGAAAAAAACAGAACACGACTGCCTGAGGCTATTGGCGAAACCCACCAACAAAGCTTCATCGACAGGGGTTCCCACTCTATCAATTCCATACAATGAAATCTCCCTGAGTATTGGCCCAGAAAGGTTTTACCCTGACCAATAATGTCTGCAGAGCAGACAAGGTCTCACCTGAGGCGTTCAAGGGAGAGCTGTCGAAACCAAGTTTCCAACAATGGGAAAGGAGGATATGGGGATACGATGGAGGGACACCATAAATTATACAATCATTGTATCATCACATAGTATCGCAATATAGCATCATTATTCAGGGAACCTCATTACTCATAGCACATCAAACAGTTACAGAAACACAGATTGCATCAAAATAAAAGCAACAGATCGCATCGATATAGTAGAAGAGACTAAATCGCATATACATTATGAAATTGTAACAAAACAAAGTCGCAGCATTATAACAAATCTATAATAATAGAAAATATTTGAGACATATGCATCACATCATATTAACCTTGTGCAAATTTACCACATTGCACAATTCTTCTCCAAAAACGGGGACTACATACATCAGGAAAAACTCAGCTAAATCACAGTTAAGATAGAAAATTTTCCATAAATCAGATCTCCCCAGATCTTATCTGATACAACCTCTCTCTGCTTCCTCAAAAATAGATCTATAAATAGGTTTACACCTTTACATTAAGGGTCCACTACTAACTAATTTCTAACCGCTACTGACCTATTGCAACAAAACTTGGTCAAAATATACATAAAATATTAAAAAAACAGTATTCTTTCACTCATGGCACTGATCTGTCCTTGCACGGTACCGCATGAGCCTTTGTAGCTGTCGCGACGCTGTGCAACTCACTTACCCAAAACCCCTGCCAACAGGCCCCCAACATAGTTTTGTGGCTCTCCCTCGAGCCACGTCAAGTTGATAGGGTGTGTGCCAAAGTCTTGACCTTAAAATCTTCAAATTGTTGCACAATTTTATGAACCTGACGCTTGACTTTAACGGTGAGACTCTGACAATTAGTTGAAATTTGATGGATGGGGTGTTCCTCGAGAGGCTTACTATCGACCATTTATTGATTCTCTTGAATGACCTAGAGTGTGGAGATGACCTTAACAACCAATTGGCCACCAATTTCTTGGAATTCATCAAGCTGTGCGCAACGCTTTTATTGGTGTTCTTGTGCATGGGAAACTCGATGTTGTAGATCCTTCAGTAATGTGGCCCATGTGATCTGTACCATTAGTGGCATGGAATTCAGCAACATCTTCAGGGTTGTCAGTTGGCCTTCTGCCTCTTGCACCTGTACAGTCAGCTGATCAAGTTGCTCATCCTAGACAATACTTTTCCAAAACTGCATGGTCACCTCCATAATAGTTTTGGCCTCCTGCTCCATTGTGTCGAACTGAGTGGAAATTTCTTCAATGGAGGTCTTGCATTCTACAACCTGCATCGGCGGCGATGTGGGTTGAACTAAGGCATTGAGAATGAGGTTAGTGTCCTGAAGTTGAACCATATTTTTCCCCAACGGCTTGGCCTTTTCGACTGGGGTGAGCCCTGGTGTGTTGTCAAAAATTTTCTAGAAGGAATCAGAAATAACCTGCTCAACTTCCCTACACTGGGCACATAGTTGCACCTATTCAAAAATTATGAAATCTTGCGCCTTCTTGAGGTTGGTAATCTCTTCAGCATCCTTCCACTGTAACTTGGCCTGTGCCGCCTTCAAATGGTTGATTTCTAGTAACTTTTCATCTATCAACTACACATAGATCTGATGCAGCTCCTCTGCTTCCCTCTGCAGTTACTCAACGGTATTCCGGGACTGGGCATAGCCTAAGTCAATTCATTTTTTTGTGACACCGATTCCAGTGTAGTGCCATGCTGTAATTCAACCAATGCTATAGCGTACAACTTGTTTAGATCCAAAGTCATGCTTTGGATTGGGTGCATCCACTGGTGAACTTCTTCATTGCCGACGTCAATCGCAGTAAAGGGAACTTACACATTCATAGCCTAGGGCTCAGTACTGATCGACGGGATATCCTACAATAGAGGTCTTGACGATGTTTATTTGGAAATAATATTAAAAGTGGACTCTAGTCTATCTCTTACCACTCCAAATTCTTCATGGTTGGATTTGTGGATCGTCGTAGTCGCAGCCGTAGATGAATCAGTGACGGCTTTGATATGTTGTTGCAGTTGGTCTTCCATCCCCAATTTGGTACCACTTTCTGCCTCATACTCTTGATTCCATTTGGTGCGAGTCTCCTCCCGCATACATTGTGCTACATCTTCAGGATTCGTTGATGACTTGTTGTCGGAGTCATGGGTGCTTAGTTCCTATGGGGCAGATTTTTCAGGGAATTCATAGGAGACTCCTTAGATAACTCCTCCTGACTCATCGAGATGTGCCATTCCCCTAGCCAATCTTGTACAATAGAATCCAAATCTTCCATGGTGACTTTATAAGGAAATGGTAGCCACTGTTGATCAGGGTCCTGCCTGGCCTGAATATGAATAGAGTGGGGTCCAATAGAAAACTAAAGTATCCACTGATACTTAGTCATGGCATAGGCACAAACTCTAGGAATGGCAATGGTGGCAGCTTGTAGTGCTTCCCAATAGACCCATAAATGAATGGTACAGTCCTCTTATCGATTGGGATCTTT
Source organism: Pseudotsuga menziesii (assembly GCA_001517045.1). Taxonomy (NCBI): domain Eukaryota; kingdom Viridiplantae; phylum Streptophyta; class Pinopsida; order Pinales; family Pinaceae; genus Pseudotsuga; species Pseudotsuga menziesii. The sequence continues at coordinate 108,236 of LPNX010074538.1, read as the reverse complement.
GAACCACCATAGGTTCTGATAGCAGGCACTGCAAAAAACCTTGACTACCTCAACTGCCATTGGTTGGTAGTCTTCAGGTTCCATCCAAGCAACAAGATCGATAAGAATAAATAGCCAACTATAGGAAAAGGGTCGCCTGGTATGACCAAAAAGCACATCTTCAAGAAACTAATTTAACAAAACTACAAACCAATTCATTTGTACCCCCTCAACACAATTCTGGGCACAGGTGACAACACCCAAATTGCATTGGACTGGTCAATTTTTGTGAACAATATTGCTAGCAAGAATTCTTATGCCAATGCGCACCTCGTGTGAGTTAATGCTATCAATACGATAAGCGTGACCATCCTGTTGTAAACAAAAGTGCTCTTTCAGATGCTTGGGAAGTTTCTTGTCCATATCTCTCTCATGAATGTACTGCGCCAAGTCCTCCCCAGCCTTTGGCAAACCAGTAATGGTTGCAATCAAGTCGACTATGACAGGGATCGATGTAGTTATCCAAAGCATCCCTCCATGGAAACACGCCAACAATTGCTTCACACATGCATGGGCTTCATTCAAGCGGCCGAAATGGGGCATATTGATGAGCCCCAACAACCCAAACTCTTCTAACCCACTCACCCATGGTTTCAAGATTCACTGAATCGGGGCACCAGGTACCATGAGGATGGATTCATATCACTCATCCTAGACATATTTAAGTAATAGCAGGCCATGATCTTCAAACTTAATCCTGATCAATGCAGGGATTATATCGGTCAAGCACGTCATCCCTTCCAGCATCACTAGTAACTTGGGAGGGTACTTCTGATTCTTTGATGGCTATCATGGCTTGGCTCCTAGATGTGTAGGAGTGACATATACCAAAATATCATGAATCGAGACACCCCTAGGTGCCATGGACTCAATAGATTCCAAGCTCGATGACCCAATCTGTGCAGTTCCTTCTCTCTACATTCTCACAGATGTGCAAGTTTGCCTCTTTTCTAGTGGCGTAGAACTGGGTCTTTGAGTCTGTCGCTTCCACTAAGGAATGGATGGTGAACCCACTAGCATACTCATGATTTATTCTTCCAAAGTCGTGGGTCAAACGGGGGACTCATACTCACTGGAAATTTCTATAGCATGAAGGTTGCTCAGCATCCCTTACCCCTCAAAACCTGAAAATACACTCAACAAATCTAATTTCACTTCACTCAACACTCTGCATAAAATTCACCCTCTACTTCTGCTTGCGTAACTGAATAATTCCATCCTACGCATCCCTCATAGTGTTTTATAGCCACTTCCAATCCAAATTCATCATTGTCAAATCCAACTTCACCATTATTACTTCGAAAACATTGTGCCATCTAACTATTGTAACTGAACTGCACCGTCAGATGTGATGGGATGAACAAGATAGGGACCTAACTAGTGCATTTGTAACTTAACTGGATTCCTGATGAACTTACTATTGTATAACAACACCAAATATCCTATCGCAAACTATTTTTGCTTAATATGGAAATCATGCCATGCCTTCTGTCGATCCTTCACAACTTGCTACTAGAAGCCTACGATGAAATGACTTCTTCAAGATGAATCAATTGTGCGGCACGTTCTTCTAATTCCTCTGCATCATCCATGCCCATCGTCACGGCAATGTGCAAGCTGGGAACAGTATACTCCATAGGAATGACTGCCTCTTGCCCATAAACCAACTTAAATGGTGTTTGACCTGTTAGATGTTTGCAAGTAGTGTGACATGCCCATAGAGCTGCAGGAATTTTTAAATCCCAGTCATCATGATTATCATTACATACCTTGGTCATCTCCGTCTCCAATTTTTTTTTGAAGGCCACAATAGTACCATTTTCCTATGGGTGGTATGGTGTACTCCTCTTATGTTGTATTTGGAGCTCCTTAGTTAACGCTTTTACCATTTGGTTGACAAAGTGACTTCCCTGGTCACTCATCAGGATTCTAGGACACCCAAATTGTGTCACAATGTTCTCAAAAATAAACCGCACTGATGTCGTAGCAGTACAATTAGCAACTGGTGCAATTTCTGCCCACTGATTTAGGTAGTCAGTTGTAGTAATAATATAGTGAGCGCTAGTTCCCTTACCTGGCAGATTGATAGGACCCACAAATTCTATGACCCATTTATCAAATGGTTGTAGAGTCACCTCGTGCACTAGTGGCATCTCATCCCTCCGCGATGGTTTACCAACCCATTGGTAGACATCACAGCTCCTTGCATAGCCAGCGGCATCATTATTCTACGTGGGCCACCATATCCCATCACGCAACACTTTCTATGTAGTAGAACGGCCTCCATAGTGACCTCCTACGATTCATGCATGTGCTTCTTCTAGAATGGGGCCCTGCTCATGCGGTAAGACGCACCATCGCAAAATTTCATCCAGTCCAATTTTATATAACTGTCTAGCAATTAGTTGAAAATTGAAGGTTTTTACGACTAGCTGCTTCTTTTGGCTAGTCGACATGTCTGTTGGTGTGACACCAGTAAACAAAAACTGAATAATTAGTGCATAGTGATCATCTACGACGTCAACCTGGAACAATTGCGCATCTGGAAATCCATTGTCAATATTGGTTGGTTCTTCGCCATTCACAACACGTGATGGATGATCCGAGCTAGCATTCAACCATCCCAACTTTACCACTATTTCAAAATCAAACTTTTGGAATAAAAGTAACCACCTACATATTCTCCCCCCCGACACAGGCTTATTGACTAGATATTGTAAAGTAGAATGATCAGTGAACATCTTGAAATTTCCTCCCAACAAATAGTGCCTAAACTTTTGTAGAGCATAAACCATCTCCAGGCCTTCCGTTTCGATCATGGTATAATTTCGTTCAGCAAATGATAAATTTCTACTGGCATATGCTATTGGATGATCTAAGTCACTTTCGCCTGGCTGCGCAAGAACAACCCCCAGCGCAGTAGAAGAAGCATCAACATCACATGGAATTCTTTATTCCAATCAGGAAAAACCAGTATTGGTGCAGAGGCCATCCTAGCCTTCAGGGTATCGAAGCTTCCTTGACATTCTGGAGTCCATTCAAATGCAACATCTTTTTTTAACGGCTTTTCCATAGGAGCAGTAATCGTAGCGTATCCTCTGATAAACTTGTGATAGTATCCCGTATGTCCCAGTGTTTCCCAGAGCATCTTAACATTCTTCGGAGGTGGTAAATTGAGGATCAGCACAATCTTCACCAGATCGACCAACAGACCTTATTTTCATACGATGTGCCCAAGTAACATGCCAAAGGGTGCACAGAAAATACAATTTTTTAAATTCAATGCAATTTTATCTTGTCTACACCGTTCCAGCATCAATCGCAGATTGTCCAGATGGTATCTACTCAGGCCATAGACAGTCCATTCATCCATATATACTTGCAAGAATTTTTGAATAAAATATTTAAATACAATGACAACTACATAGGAGAATACAGTAGGTGCATTCTTCAGCCCAAATGGCATGATAGTATATTGGAAACAGCCCCACTCAGTGACAAACATAGTCTTATGGCGATCCTCCTTCACAACCCATATCTGGTGGTATCCCAAAAATCCATCTATGAAGGAATATATCTCCTGGCCACCTACACCTTCCAAGACTTCATCTGTAAAATGGGTCGGGAACGGATCATGTACACACGCATCATTCAAAATTCTCATATTGACACAAATGCAGATTTCACTAGTCTTCTTTTCTTGGGCTTATCCACTCTTATTCTTCTATAGGTTAGATGATCCCAGCATCGAGCATCCTATCGATCTCAGTTTTCATGCGATCCTTATATCATGGGTTCAATCTATACGACCTCTGGCGTACTGGTTTTGCATCTGGTTTGAGTGGAATATTCATTTCCCCCAAGTCACTAAGTATCCCCTTCATCTCTAAAAATCGTGTTGGGAAAATATTCTGGAATTCATGCAGTAGATATGTGATTTTGGCCATCATCTCTTCGCCCCAATAGTCTCTAACATTAGCAAATTTTGGATTCTCTGCCAACCCAATATTAAATTTTTGGATCCTCAACGCCTGATTCATCGAGTCCATCGGTACGTCAAGATCTGTGACACCATGAATTCCTTTAGACTCTAGAATATTAACATTCCATAGCTCGTCATCATCTTCAGGTTCCCCGTACAAGTTGTAGCACGTCATCATGGATTGGATGGAGCAATTTGCATGTGGATCAACTAGGTATGAAACTGGGATGAATTTTAGTACTACGTCGTAGATAATGTGTAAATCATTGCATACCTCGGGGTTGGAATCCTAGAAGCTAAACATCTGTAAAAAGAAAACAGACAACTCCTCCCAAGTGGTAATGGTTATGTGCAATTCTGCTTCCACATACTAGGATCTTGGCATCTCTTCTAGAGTATGAACAAAAGCGTGAACCCACTCATCTCTAGGTCACGATGTCCATAAAGTCTGACACTCGATCAAATGATTAATGGGGTCATTTCATCTATCATATCTCCCAGTATGATAGACCTCTACATCACCAAAGCAGACCATCATCAATCTGTGGCACTGCTCCCAGTCACAGATCGTTCATTTGTGTGTTTCCCACCATCGAGCTGGAGTATCCTTTAGTGCTACATCAAGAGCCAGTATCCTTTGCGGTTCAAACACTTTCTCTTTGAAATACCTGAAAGAACTCCGATAGACCCGACAGTCCTTCATAAATGGGAAACTCGATAGTCTCAGTCGCAACATGTCGAAGAGATTGTGTAATCAACCCGCATTTTCTGAATGATATTTCATGCAATTGATTCTGCCAATTTTCTAGAGCATATTTAGAATCAAAGGACACGAAACTTGTTCTTTTTCATCCATGTTCTCCATCAATAGTAGGATGGATATAGTCCTCAGAGATGTTATAGGAATGATCCCAACTTCTCCCGACTCCATCCTTTACAGGTTCGATACATTGTCCTCGTTCCTGAGGGTCCATAGGAGCAATGACCCTAACATCTTGGTTTTCAATTGTCATAACATGTTTTTTGAATTTGATAACTTCCATGCTATCATTGGCCCATCCAATTCCTAGCAGCGCGGGATAGGAACCACCATCTTCTACAACTTCTATCACATCAAAGTCAACATGTGTTTTCATACCTTCAATGTTGACAACCAAGTTTGAAACATGACTAATGGGCTGAACCTTTGCATGGTTTGCTAAATGCAATTGTACCGGCGACTATCCCAATTTTGGCTTTCCCATCAATTGCCAGGTTTACTTCATCAAAATGTTTACATCTGATCCAAGGTCTAGAATGACCGATTCAACCTCATAATCTCCAATCTAGATATTCATCCTCATCTCCTTGCCTATCTTCCTTTATTGCAAGTAATTCGCAGCAAAATCCTTCACTGTCTTATTCAGGCGATGCAATAATGTCTCAAGCTCGACAAGGGAATCTGAGTCCCTCGGCAATGATAGACAAATCTCAAAAAACTTGTGCAGGTTTCCATGCTACCGCTATGGTCCTGATTCTACGGAGGGGTCGAAAATAGAAGGCATGTCAATAATTGGTAACTTACCCGAATTTATCCCAATCGCTTGCTTTGCTTCAAAGAAAGTGTCTTTCTCTATCACAACATCAAATGCTAGTTTTTCTTGCCAGAAAGCTGACCTAGTTGCCTTGGTCCATTATCACCAGTTGTCACACCAACGTGAGTGATAATCCCAACATCAACATCCTTCATCCTTGGTTTAGCGTGAATTGTCGCACATGTCAGTCCTTCATTCAAGTTTTCGGCTTGAGTTCCTGGTGGGTTCTTATTCAACGGTTGATTTGTCGATTGATTCATCAGTATAGTCTAAGCCTTGGGTGGGTTCTGATTCTGAGTCTAATTCTATGTTGGGATATGACCCTGCATCAGCGGTTGATTCTGTACCTGGAACATAGGTTGATTCTGACTTTGTTCGTTCTGCAACCGGGGAATGTTTCCAGCCTGCCATTTTGTGATCAACTGAGGACAACTTTCAACATTATGATCACCGACTACACAGTAAGTACACTTTGCATGAGTACATTCTCTCTGATAGTTCCCGAATACCCCATGGGTATAACACTGAATGGATTCTAGGCCAAATCCTCCTCCATGGCCCCTAAATCCTCCACGGATACCTCCACGAGTTCCTCCCTAGTGAAATTGCAGTTGAGCCATCTATTGTTGTCATGGGTTTGGTTGCTGCTGAACATAGTGCGAGTCCTAAACATATTATGGCTGATTATAATGTGGTTGCGGTGCCTGGGTATACTGTGGTTGTACCACCATTTGCAGTTGTGGTGCAAACTGTGGCTGTGCTATAAACTATGGTTAAGGCTGCATGGGGACAAACTATAATGAAGGTGGCAGTGGATATGGCACTTGTGCTACTGGTTGTACTACTTGCGGCTATGCTTGTGATGTCCAAGGGTCCTCTCCTTTCACAAAATATGAATCATACATCCTTTCCTGGAGCAAATCATAAGCATGTCAATTTTTGTCATCATGTCCAACTGACCGACAAAATGTAAATACAAATTTTCTGCTTTGGTAACTATCTTCTGCATGTAATCACAGTTCTCATGTTGATTCCCATAGACCTGATAAATGTGACACCATGGTGAACCAACACAACTCAACGGATTGGGGGATCCTAACAACAAATAATTCCAAAACATCAGGAAGGTATCCTTGGTATGTCTTCCTGCATGGCAATAGGTGCACCAAACATCATCATGATATTCCTTGGCCTTTTTTATGCCTTCCAATTGCAACATCAAATTAGCCAATTGCGCCTGAATCTGATTCATTCCAATGGTAGTTTCCCCTACTGGAGATGCCTCCAATTTCATTGTGGAACCTCATTCTGTGTCGTAATATTTTACTGCATTAATGGTTGTTGCATATGTGGGACAAGCGCTGTGATAAACCATTCCTGATGCTAAATGTCGCTCATCTGAAAACTAACCTGAGCCATCAATGTCTTAAATCACTGATCAAAATCCCAAATCATTTCATTGGGTAATTGTTTGCTCTCTTTTAATTCAGTAATGTACTGAGCTTCATTTTTCATCTTCTTAAATTCCTCAAATAGACCTGTTCTAATCTTATCCAATTTTTTTGCAGTACCTCCCTGAGGCACCTGTGTGAATCTCATGAACAATTCCAATGCGCGGCCCCTCAGAGTAGTGGCTAGATGAATTTTCTTGACATCATCATCGATAGTTTTTCAAGTAGTCTATATCGCTTCACATAAGAACCAGTACTACTCTAGATCACCGGTGCCATTTCCATGGAATATTGGCAACTTCATTTCATCTCCTGCCATTCTGGACCTTCTTCCTCCTGTTGGTGCTCTATTACTAGACTGTTGCTGACACGTCGGGCAAGTCGACGTAGAATGTGTGTTCGTTCCTTATGGTGGAGTAGTGCACGGAGGTGTAGACACCTTACTGCTGGGGTTCGATCCTGTCATTCTTCCGGGTGTATCCTAGGCCTATATGTCCTCGTCGTCACAAAAAGGTCACTTCATCCTGTGTGGTTGTTCTTCACGGTATCGCACTTTAACTTTAGCAGGACCTTCTCCTATCCTCTACCTCTTTTCTCAAAACCTTGCTCCTCCCCTCGTACAACCACTTGTTTCTTCGGTGACCTTTACATTCTCATCAGAACTCATGCCCATCTACCCCTTACTTCCTTATGCATTTCCCCCCCTTTGTATCATAGTTCCTACATCCCCCGCACACCAGAGTTACACTACTTTTGGTACATCTTTAGGATACCTTTTTGATAGACTAGTTGCTTAATAGACAGTTGTAGCGACAATAAGAATCTTCCTCATGGTCCACTGAAAAACTCCCTTTCTACTTTAATAAAAGATTTATTGGTATCAACGACAAACTCAGTGATGTATCCTTCTAAGATATTATCCAACCATACCTCGACTGTTCACGATGCCTATTTGTTGGTTTCTTACAGCTCCTAGATCAATTTTGGGGTCTAGGATGTTGACTCTCCTCCTTGAATGTTTGTCTTCTGCTTAGTGAACTTGGCCAACCATTCATGCAAGAGTACAAGAAATTTACAAAATAACCATTCATGGGGACCGTCGTGGAGATATCTATCCAACCATTGGCTCATAGACAACTTAGTATTCTGGTTTTTGGCTTCAGCAAACTCCCGGAACTTTAGATCAAACTATCCCTCTATCTTTGATTGAGTCGGATGCCAGAACATATCCCCCTCTTATTTGCAACTCGATCTTGGCAACGAAACCATTTGTTGGTGAAACCCACCAACAAATCTTCATCGACAGGGGTTCCCACTTTGTTGACGCCTAACAGCGCAATCTCCCTAAACACTGACTCAGACAAGTTTTACCTTTCCCAGTAACGTCTGTGGAGCAGACGAGGTCTCACCCGAGCCGTTCAAAGGAGAGCTGTCGAAACCGAGTTTTCAACAGTGGGAAAGGAGGATATGGGGATCTGATAGGGGGACACCATAACTTATACAATCATTGTATCATCACATAATATCGCAATATCACATAATTATTCAGGGAACCTCATTACTCATAGTGCATCAAATAGTTACAGAAACATAGATTGCATCAACGTAAAAGCAACAGATGGCATCGATATAGCAGAAAGAGACTGAATCACATATACATTATGAAATTGTAACAAAACAGAGTCCCAACATCATAACAGATCTATAATAACAGAAAATATTTGAGCCATATGCATCACATCATATTAACCTTGTGCAAACGTACCACATTACAGAATTCTTCTCCAAAACCGGAGGCTACATACATCAGGAAAAACCCAACTAAATCATAGTTAAGACAGAAAATTCTCCATAAATCAAATCTCCCTAGATCTTATCCGATATAACCTCTCTCCGCTTCCTCAAAAATAGATCTATAAATATATTTACACATTTACATTGAGGGTCCACTACTAACTAATTTCTAACCGCTATTAACCTATTGCAACAAAACTTGGTCAAAATATACATAAAATATTCAAAAAGCGGTTATTCTTCCGCTCGTCACGCTAATCTTCCCTTGCGCAGTACCACGTGATCTTGTGTAGTTGCCACGACACTGCGCAAATCACTTACCCAAAAACCCCTGCCAACAGAGGCCAAGCTTCTCTTGCGTGAGGAAGACAAATAGTTGTATGAGAGTGGAATGAGATTCTCTCTATCCACATGAGGAACTAAATGCGACATGCCTCTCTGGCCCATGCGTGTGGTCAAAGGACTGACAATCCTTCCAATCACTGATGGCTACCCATGCATACATCCCTCATGGAAATAACTACCCCAACCAATCTCATGGAGAATTAATTTGGCTGGTGAATAAGACAAGGGAATTGGTTGACCACTCTCTTGGGTTCTTTTGCTGACATTTTGATTTTCCCCAATGGCTTAGAGGTTAAACAATCCCCCCCCGTTATCCTTAGGAAATCATGCCCCTTCTCATTATTGTTGCATTGACATAGCTATTTGTGGGTATTTTTAATTAAAATGCATATGTACATAGTGTCCATAATTATAATGTGCCTAGCTAGCACAAAATACCATCGACATCGATTTTAATTGTCGAAACATAAAACGATAAATCAATGGTGGTGCTTTTTCCTGTACCTCCACAACATGATTACTTACAATATATATACATCATATACATTTAATGCAAATAGGGTCAAAACCGGGGTGTTACATTCCCCTCCCCCTTCAATAGCACTGTCCTCAGTGCTTTACAAAAAATGGAACAAAAGTGCTACACTGGCATCGCCTCAGTGCTCCACAGAATTGAACAAAAATGGATGTGCTAATCGTATGGAATCCTCCAGCTCCCATGTATCCTCTTGAGGACCGTAGTGCTCCCATTACACATTTACCTATCCTATGGATCAGTTTTGGAGCATTGTGACCTTCCTGTCGAGGATGCGCATTGGCTCGATTTGGAACTCTCCCTCGGGTTCCACCTGAATCACATCTGAATTTATCACATGGTTAGGATCATGTACATATTTATTAAGAAAAGAAACATGAAAAACATTATGAGCTATAGTGCTAGCAAGCAATGCAAGTCTATATGCAACTGGCCCTATTATTTTGTGCACTTCAAACGACCAACAATATCTAGGTGACAACTTGGCATAACTTCCATGTTTCAAGGAAATCTTCTTTGCGCTCACTCAGAGATAAACATGATCCTCAACACTGAACTCTTTATTCACCCTATGCTTATCCACATAGCTTTTCTATCTGTCCTAGGATACTTTCAGATTCTTCCTGATCCTTACAACCTCTTGCTCCATTTCCTTGAGTAATTATAGTCGAAGCACAACGTTGTTCACTAGATTATCCTATGTCACTGGTGTCCTACACCTTCTTCCATACAAAGCTTCATATGGAATCATCCCCAAGGATGCTTGCTGTCCATTGTTATAAGCAAACTCCACCAAGTGTAAATAATGTTCCCACTTGGTTGGTTTGTCCATCACATACATGTGAAGCATGTCCTTAAGCACTTGATTCACTCTCTCTATCTGCCCATCAATCTAGGTGTGGTAGGCAATGCTGAAGTTCAAATTTGTACCCAAATCTGCAAACAACCCCTTCCAAAAATTGGAAGTGAACTTGACATCTCTGTCAGAGACAATTGACTTAGGAAATCCATGCAATTTGAAAATCTCCTTTCATGAATATTTTTTCAATGTCATTCGTCTTATGCGTAGACATAACCAATATCAAAATTGATTCCTTTGTCAACTTTTCCACCACAACCATGATGGAATCATGCTGTCTTCAAGTCATCAGCAATCCTGTAAAAAAATCCATGGAAATAACTTCCCATTTCCATTATGGAACTCACATAGGCTGCAACAAACCTGCAGGGTATTGATGCTTAACCTTTACTTGCTAACATTTCATGCACCTTGAAATGTATTCAGCCATGTCCTTTTTCATTCCTGGCCAAAAATACTACTTACTAGCTGTAGCAATCGTCTTCTGATATCCTAGGTGACCATAATACAGAGCGTAGTGGATCTCATCCATAACCATTCTCCTCAGATCTACTACTTAGAATCTGGAATATAGACTATGTTCTTATAGGTAAGAAGTCCATCTTCTTCCAATTTATATCCCTCATACCTTTTCTCAAGACTTTGTTACTACAAATTGTCTTTTACCTACTCATATAATTCATCTCTAACAGTATGATTAACAATCTGTTGTCTCAAATCTTACTGGAAAATACTAAGAGATGCCACATGTGTTTCCTACACCTTCCTACTGAGTGCATCAGCTACCTTATTCTCTTTTCTTTTTATGTGGTTGATTTCAAAATCAAACTCATATAAAATCTCCAGCCATCTAGCTTTCCTAGCATTTAACGTTGGTTGATCAAACAAGTACTTCAGACCACAATGGTCTATCCTTAGCTCAAATATTCTACCCATTAAGTAATGCCTCCACATCTTGAGAGAATGTAATATAGCTGCAAGTTATACGTCATGAGTGGCATAGTTTTTCTCATTCTCCATATTTATTGACTCATAACATATCACGTGGTTATCTTGCATAAGGACTCCTCCCAACCCTTTTCCGCATGCATCAGTACACACCACAAAATCCTTTTCTGGGTCTTCAATCTTCAAGACTAGGGCACTTGTGAGAAGGTTCTTCAACTGCTGGAAGATTTCTTCACACCTCAGTGTCCATTCAAACTTTATTCCCTTCTTTTGCAAAGAAGTGATTGCATGTGCAACCTTGGAGAATCCTTCAATGAATCTCCTATAGTATCTTGCAAGTCCCTTAAAAGATCTTACATCTATCACATTTCTTGGAGTAGGCCAATTCATAATGGCCTCAATCTTCTTAGGGTCCATAGATATACCCTCTTTTGAGATAATGTGACCCAAATACTGGATCCTATCTCTATAGAAGTCACACTTGCTCAACTTCGCATACAGCTTATGCTCCTTGGGAAATTGCAATGCCAAGCTCAAATGTTCTGCATGCTCTTCCTCATTCTTACAATAGATAAGAATGTCATCAAGGAAAAAAAGAACAAACTTGTCCAAATACCTACTGAAGACACTATTCATAAGGCGCAGAAATGTAGCTGGTGCATTTGTGACACCAAATGGTACCACTACAAACTCATAGCATCCATACATTGTTTTGAAGGCTGTCTTATGAATGTATTCCTCCTTTATTCTTACCGGATGATAACCATACCTCAATTCAATCTTGGAAAATACCTTTGCTCCTCTCATTTGATCAAAGAGGTCATTAATCCTAGGCAAAGGATATTTGTTATTCACAGTGACCCTATTGAGCTTTCTGTAATCAATACACAATCTGAGTGTACCATATTTCTTCTTCACAAATAGAACTAGTGCTCCCCAAGGAAACACACTTGGACTAATATACTTCTTCTCCAACAACTCTTGCAGTTTCATCTTCAACTCTAGAATTTCTAGTGTAATCATCCTATAGGGTGTCTTGGACACTGGTGCTGCTCCTTACACAATTTCAATTGTGAAATCAATGTCTCTCTTTGGAGGAAACCCTAGAATCTCATCTGAAAACACATCCCTGAATTCCTGCAACACGTGAAAGTCCTCCAACCTAGGATTTTCATTTTTTGTTTCTTCCAAAATATGAGTTGCATACATCTGGAAACCTTTCCTACATAATTTCTTCAACTGCATTGCTGAAACCTGCCTTACTGAAACCACGTTTGGAATTCCTTTTACAACTCTTGGGTTCCCTTCTTCATCCATGCATTCAAAAGTCTTATTATAACAGTCAAGCTTTACCCTGTGAGTTTCTAACCAATCCATTTCAATGAGAACATCATAGGAACCAAGTGGTAGAACATTCATATCTACACAAGTAACCAATCCATTCATAACCAATGGACATTTCTCTACCACTTCACTAACCTTTCTCTTAGTCCAGTGGCTAGCTGAACTAACCAAGATTTCTTATACTTTACTTTCTTAAAAGCACAAATCTCCACTAATCTATGAGTAATGTAACTGTGAGTAGAACTAGGTTCAATCAAAATAGAAACATATTGCTTAATAATCTTACCTGCAACTTCAACCACAATTGACTGGTGATGTGCCTAGCGGTCCTCTAGTGCTGCATAGATCCTAGGGACAAATATTGCTACTTGACCCACTATTTCTACCTCTTGAATGTTGTAAGCTAGCCTTGCATTCTCATTTTCAAGTTGACAGTTCCTGCGCATGTGGGGTCCTCCACATTTCCAACATCAAATAGGTTCCCTATTCTGCTGGGGATCTTTTGGATTTTCTCCCATCACTTTGGCTGGGTGCTTCTCAGCTTGTACTGGTTGCTTCTACTAATTCCTGAAATTAGAAGGTTTGAAACCTTTCTTCCTTGGATCAGACTTCTTGTTCCTTTTATCCTTCCATGTCCTCTGGTAACCAGGCTTTCCTTTGCTTTGCTCATAGCAATACTTATCTTTCCTTATTGCTTCTTCCAGATTTCTAGGTTCATAAAACTCAATTTTGTCTTTGTAAGACTAAGGAAATCCACTCAGAAAATGCTAGATCTTCACCTTTTCATCTTTGATGTACCTAACATACCTTAACAATTCCAAGAACATATTTGCATACTCTTCCATGGTCCGTTGTCCCAATCTCAGCTCATGGAACTCTTTAATCTTGTCATCATAGTACCTGTCGGAGAGGTGCTTCTGCTTGAAATACTTCTTGAATTGTTTCCAATTAAGTATCCTTTCACTAATCCTCTTTACTTGTCTGAGGTGCTCCCACCAAATGGATTCCCTTCCATTCAGATTGAATATGGCAACCCTTGCCTTCATGTTTCCCGAATAATCCTGAACTTGGAAATACTTCTTTATCCCAAGAATCCAAGCTTCATCCTCTTGTACATTCTTTACCTCGCCATCAAACATCGGAGGTTTAGCCTTCTTGAAATCATCTTGAGAGCGATCCTTGTGGCGCCTCTTTCTCTCACTCTTGTGAGAAGAAGAGCTTGAATCCCCATTTGGATCCTTATGAGTCAGGTGATCTACTAGAAGTCCTTCTTCTTCTTCGGGTACTGCTCTTACTACCTTCTGGTTTTACTGTACCATGTTGAGAGTCCATCTTTCTTTGCAATTCTGTCAAACTTTGCAACATAGCAGCAGTAAAGTGATGTTGCTCTTCCTAAGATTTAATCAGGCTTCTCATGGTAGTTGCAATGTTTGATGGAGTTTCTTGCAATCTCCTTCCATTAGATTCTATATCATCATTTCCAACTCAGAAATTTTCGTCCATGGCATCTCGTGCACATTCATAGGAATCTCATGCATCATATCCGTCATGGGTTCTCATGGCTGAACCAAGACTCACTTTACCAAACTGCACTATCTGGAATGTTGCCTTTGAAGGTAAATATAATTCTACAAAATGTGTTTAATAACAATTTGTTGGTTGTATACCATTTATATGAATCATGCATTACTTACCTACATTGGGAAAATCGTATATTGACAATTTTTCCAAAACACAGGATTTTTCCTTTCACAACAACAACTATTTGAAGGTGACGATGGGAGTTAAGGGGGCTCCATATTCCTTTCTTCCCCACCGTGTAGCGGCTCCATATTCCTTTCTTCTCCGCTGTGTAGTGGCTCCATCTTCTTTTCTCTTCCACTATCGTAGTGTATCCTTCTTTCTTTTCCAGCTGTCGCTGTGGCTTGATCTTCCTTTCTCTTTCACCGCCATAGAGGCTTGACTTTTGGTTTCTGGCCGCCATTGCGGCTCATTCTTCTTTTTCTATTTGCCACTACATTGGCCTCATTTCCATATTTCCTCTACTTTCGTATTGGCCCAACCCTGCCGATGCTCATTGGCTCCTTCTTGAATTGCCATCTACTGCATTCTGACTCAGCCTTCGGCTTCTACCTTCCACTGCGACTCCTCCTTCATTTTCGACCCACTACCGTAGTAGCTCAACTTTCGTCTTCTTTCCTCTTTGTCAGAACACTTCCGAATTTTCGTCCATTGTGGGCCTTCCACCATATTCATATTATTAATTCTTCACCCGTCCTTATGGAAGACTCCTTCCTCAGCTTTCTGTCGCCGCTATACATCAGCTTAATTCTTTCCAACCAACCACCAAGGAAGAATTTTTGAAATTTGTCATCGGCTCAACTCGCCCAACATTCATATTGAAATTTTCAACTTCAACCCGTCATCGTTGCGGCTCTCCTTCAAACATCTTAGCCGTCATTGTGGCTCGATTCTGGGCTACAAAGCCGTCGTCTTGAAAATATTTCCTTCTTCAAGATGTTGTTGCAAATGGGTCTTTGTCTTCATTATGTCGCTTTAGTGGCTTCCTCTTTAGCTTTGTCCCAGCGCTGTAGCAGCTCAAAGTTTCATTTCCTTCCGCCGCTTCCATACTTAGAAAAAATTTCAAATTTTCTTTTTGTCGGCTTGCCCCTCCCGACGTGCATTAGCTCCCAACTCCTTTTTTTTCCGTTGTGCTAGCTCCCCTCTAGCAAACAATTCATCCTTTCTTACCCGCAATAATTGACAACCCATTAGGGTTCTTCATCCGTCGTTGCGGCCACTGCCACCCACTCACATTTTATATTTCTTCCGCTGCCGTAGTGGATAGGAATTAAACTTACACCTGTCAAAGTCTCCACTTCATTGAAAAGATCTTGGATTGTCATCTGCAATTGCGGCTCTGCTTCGGGTTTCTCAGCCGACATAGGAGAATTTCTAATTTTTTTGTGCTGGCCTGTGCTTCAAGAGAGGTTACCCCAACTCCGTTAACTGCCTTTCCTAGCCCATAGAGGCCCAATGCTGCAACCCAAATCTCTGATACAAATTTGTCACATCCCCACCCCCAAGCTCGACGAAGAGGATGCAACCAACATGCTAACCAAGCACCCAAGAAATCCAAGCTCCATGAACGTAAAATAAAATGCAGTGAAGTAAGAACATACATGTGCAGATGTGTGATTTATCAAACATACAATGGAAGCAAAGTGCATTCATTCCACACAACTAAACATTCGCATCATATAACATGTTCATCATTTCCACATCATTTCATTAAGCAACAAATATAATTGCTGATATAAAATAGACAAGAATACTTATCTTCAGAGAAGCTTGTCCTGCAACCAGCTACGTTGCTGCAATGTTCCACCCAACCATAGGCCTGTGTGCTCATCAATCTCTCAGCAACACTGCCACCCCTGAGCTGGGCATGTATCCCACAAGGAATAAGGGGAACACTTAGCAGGATCACACGTAGCCAAGGATACACAAAACTCAGCCAAGACAACATAGTTGGGTTTATCAGGATATACATGAGCTGGAAAGGCTGACTGCTAAGCTAGTGAGCTCAAACCAAGAGCTATGGACACCTGCAATAAAACTAGCCTGCCTTCTAAGACATCCACACATGCCCAACACAAGGAACCAGCCCCTTCTCTGCTATGTAGTCCCTCGGGCCATGCCTTCCCTTCTAGTGCTATTCATGGGGTTCATAGAAGAAAGTCATCCCTCTAGCTCTTTCTATGAGGATCCTACACAGGCCGTTTATCAAGCAGATTCATACCCCATTTCCACTCCCAAACACAGCCCAAAGCCCAAATAGCTAGGTACACATAGCAATATCGGTTCTGGAATTGAAGGAAAACACAACACAGAGGCCAAATCGGGTATGGCAATTGGACAACATGACTCAAGATGTGACAGTCGACTTCCAAAGTCGTTTATGGCCCTGACATGGCCAAAAATACTCACAACACCCAAATCCATGTAGAAAAAAACCATGATTTCCCAACATGCGTAGAATGATGAGAACGGCCCCAACGTGAAGGAAAATCATACCTAAACCAAATTGTGAAGGGAAAAATCAGAACACGACTGCCTGAGGCCAAGCTTTCTCCTCTGTGAGGAAGACAAATAACTGCATGAGAGTGGAATGAGGTTCTCTCTGCCCACATGAGGAACTGAATGCGATCTGCCTCTTTAGGCATGCGTGTGGTCAAAGGACTGACAGTCCTGCCAATCATTGACGGATGCCCATGCATGTACGTCCCTCAAGGCAATAACTGCCCCAACCAATCTCATGGGGAATTAATTTGGTTGTTGAATAAGACAAGGGCAGTGGTTTACCACTATCTTGGGTTCTTTTGCTAACATTTGGCTTTTCCCCAATGGCTTAGAGGTTAAACAATCCCCCCCTATCCTTAGGAAATTGTGCCCCTTCTCATTATTGTTGCATTGACATAGCTAGTTGTGGGTATTTTAATTAAAATGCATATGTACATGGTGTCCATAATTATAATGTGCCTGGCTAGCACAAAATACCATCAACATCGATTTTAATCACCGAAACATAAAACGATAAATCAATGGTGGGACTTTTTCCTGTAGCTCCACACCACGATTAGTTACAATATATATATACATCATATACATTTAATGCAAACAGGGTCAAAAATGGGGTGTTACACTACTCGAGTCTTATAAATGCTTCATCACATGCAATAGCATGGGACAATACCATAGGCTACAAGAAACCATGTTCCCAAACTATGTGCTAGACCTAAACCACCTATGACTCATTCCCAAGTCAAGGTTAACTCTAACAATACCCCCTTTAAACTTGACTTGGAGTAATCACCAACCCCCCTCAAATATTTACCGAGGAATATCACATACACCCCCTGATAACCTAGGTCTATCTTCTGACTTTACCGGTGACTTACCATGGGTATGCAAGCCTTACCAGGTCTTACAACTGTATGGCCATTTACATGCAAAATGCTCCATTAATATTTTTTTTCATGTGTCTTCATGGTGACTACACCATCACCATTTGTTGCTTCATCCTCTCTATTTTTCAAGCTCACTTTCTTGCTCGTCTTTTGTCATGCTCCTTTTGCACCTACATCCAAACTATGTCATTCATGTCCATATAAAGAAGAATCCATCTACTAGATTACATGGGTCCTTAGTCGCTGTAATAGTCAGTTCTATAGGAATTCTCTTCACATACATGGTTCATCAATATTGATCCCACAACTGAGATTAACCATCTCACATTCCTTCCATAATCAAAGACTCAACCTTTCTCATCCACATCAAGTTAGGCTACGATTACACCTACCACCCTCGTAACTACCCAGTGACTCATTCCACACTTGATGCAAAATCCATTCTCTTTGCATAAGAGGGATACCTTCTTCTTCCAGCACTCGAAGGAAATCATATTTTAACCAAGAACCAAGAAATACTACTAAGATGTCGAGTACCACCGAACATGCACCCCATAATTAAAAAAAAACACCAAATACAGTAATTAAATTATTTTCAAATATGTATGCTACCACTTATTCATGCCATTCTTGGTGCCATTTACATAATTCTTTTGTAAGTGACAATAATCCTGGTGCTTTCATTTTAAATCCACTTAACCACCTTTAAAAAGAAACATTTTTAACACTTTTACTTTCCGTTAAAAACAATGGATTTAAAAATTCTTGCATAAAACCTTTTTTTATAAAATATCCCGTGATTTCATAAGGGACATGTTCATTTTTCACATATATTCAAGAAAACTTTTCCTTCTACTTAATTTTTAAAAAATGGGATATGAAGCTCCTTTCTTAAAAACAGTTTTTAAATGCTTTTGCTTTTTTTAAGCTTTGTGAAGTGCACTTCTATTCATGCCTTCACTTAACAATTTGACTATGGGGAACAATTATTTTCTTCGCATATCATCTTTTCTCGTGTAGTCATGGATCATCTGCCTTATTCTTGTATGACTGGCGGTTGCAGCCGCGGGCTGGCTCCTCATATGGCTAGGGTTTCGGCTTCCCTTCTCTAACTTTTCTTCCACGTACTACTCCTTCACGCACGTTTATATTCATATCTTCGATCTTAAGAGTGGGTATCTTTGAATCTCAGTGCAACTCTTTCAGGAAGTTTGTCTTCTTACACAACAAAACCAGCAAGCTCATCCATTTTCTGAGATCTCGAAAATTACTCCTCCATAATGTTGTCTTTCCTCCAAATGACTACTTGCACTCATGGCAATAACCAGCGCAGCTCTTAGAAAAAACTACAATTTGAAGAAGTCTCTTAGTCTAGATCTAAGATCCACGAGATTTCTCAACATAGATCCATCCTTCGCACACATACATCATTCAAGGAGAACAACTATATGCCAAATTATGAGCATAATAAAATATAATCGTGAGAGAAACAAACAAACCACATAGACACAACCATTTACCTTGGAAAACCCCATGAGGGAAAAAACCAGCACCAATGAAGATATTTATTAACTTGTACAAAATCAATCAACCAAGACAAGCGAGCTAGCCACCACTCACCTTCGGGCCACTTTACAATGGAGCCTCCTCAACCCTTATAAAGGTTTCATCACATGCAATATCATGGGCTAGAACAAACCATGTGCCCAAAATATGTGCTAGACGTAAACCACCTATGACTCATTCTCGAGTTAAGGTTAACCCTAACAAAAATAAGAGCTTGTGCATATAGATGCATGGGGACCCACTCAGGTATAATCTCTTGGTGTCTCTAGTTATTATGTTACTTTTATTGATGATGCAACTAGAAAAACTTGAGTTTATTGCAGTAGACAAAAATATGATGTGTTTGCTACATTTAAGAAGTGAAAATATTTGGTTGAGAATGAGACAGGACAAGGGTTGAAATGTCTCATATATGATAATGGAGGTGAATATTGCAACAATGATTTCGATAGTTACTATTCACACCATGGGATTTGTAGAGAGAAGACAGTCCCAAGAACACCACAAGAAAATGGTGTGTCAGAAAGGATGAATATGACAATCATGGAGTGTGCGAGGTGTTTGAGATTGCATGTAGGGTTTCTCTTTCAGTTTTGGGCTGATGTTGTAGATAGTGTTTACTTAATTAACAGAGTGCCTTCAAGCGCTTTGGATGGTGGAATTCCAAAAGAGGCATGGACATGTAAAAAGTTAAACTACTCATTTCTCATAACTTTTGGTTGTGAAACATTTGTCCATATTGATAAAGAAAATAGAACAAAGCTTTGGGCTATATCCAAAAAAATGCACCTTTATTGGATATGGGGTTGATGATTTTGGTTATCGCTTATGGGATTATGAAAATCACAAAATCATTATGAGTATAGATGTGGTATTCAATGAAAATGTTATGTATAAAGATCAATTGCAGGGATGATAAAGAGGAAAAATAAAACACGGAGTACACATTGCTTGATGAAATAAAAGAAAATGAAGTTCCAAAGGTACTAGAAAATCAAGAACATCAACAAGCACCTCAAACTCCTGCAAGTGAAAGAAGATATATCAGGTTAAGTAGACGCCCTAAATGATTCTCTTCTTCACTATATAATTTATTGATGATTGATTCTCGTGAACCAAAATGTTATGAAGAGGAAATGTAGGTTGGAAACTAAAAAGAAGTGGGAGAAAAGCATGGATGGTGAGATGGACTCATTATTAAGAAACCGATCATGGGATTTGGTTGAGTTTCTTGTAGGTAAAAGAGAATTGCAGAATAAATGGGTTTATATGTTGAAGGAAGAAGAAGAAAATAAGGAGCGGTACAAGGCTAGATTTGTTGTAAAGGGGTTTGCACAAAAGAAAGGTATAGATTTTAAATAAATATTTTCTCTTGTTATTAAAATGACTTCAATTAGGACTACTTTAAGTCTAGTGGCAGTAGGAGATTTACATCTTGAATAATTAGATGTAAAAACTTACGTTTCTCCATGGGGATTTGGAGGAAGAGATTTACATGCAACATTCGTAGAGATATGAGGTTAAAGGAAAGGAGAATTTGGTTTGCAGGTTGAAGAAGAGCATGTATGGATTGAAGCAAGCTCTAAGGTAGTGGCATTTAAAATTTGATAAGTTTATTATAGAACAGGGTTATAGTAGATGTCATTTTGACCACTGTGTTTATTTGAAAGATAATGAAATATATATTATATTGTTATTGTATGTTTTGCAACCAAGTCACATAAATAGCATAAAAAGAGTATAAATAGACCAGAAGAGAGTAATCCATGCCTCAACAACGAAGAACAGAGATAATTAGCAATCTTGTTCGAGGGAGGAACCTCCATACGTAATGTATTGAGTACACAAGACAATATACAATGATGACTAAAATGAGAATATCTACTTCCTATATATAGGATACCAAGGTCTACAATAACAACTAATAGACCCACTAATAGACCAAAGCTGACATGAATAATATGTAATACACCACAACATAGGGGGTAATGAACCACCCTATAAGGGGAAATGTGCCCAACATTTAGGGATTAACATTCTCCTCACCTTCAAACAAGTGTTGTCCTCAATGCTTGGATGCATCTATATGAAGGACTCATCTTCCCATGTTGAATTAGCGATTGGTAAGTTCTTCCACTTGATGAGGTACTGAATAATAGTATAATTCTGTAGTTGTTTGGTCCTTGTTTCTATTATTTGTTCAAGTTCCCGTATGAGTTGTGCTTCTTTAAAACTCTTTGGCTGTGATGTTGATATGCCTGTAGTTTCATCTTATTTTCTGACATTGTTGAGATTTGGAGAAATGCTTATTGGTGTTCTATGTGATCTGCCACTACTCGAACTGTAGATTTTCTTGTCACTGCTTCAACCATGTTCTCGATTTCATTCTTTAGGTCATAGGGGTATTTGTAAGATCTAATTCTAAAAGGAATGCTTCCCAAATTTAAGTTAATAGCACTGTCCAAATGTGGAATAGGTGGAAGAATTATTGGAACGTATTCAAATACCTTGGACAAAGTTTTAAGGAACCTTTGGATATCTGGAAAAATAGGAGCCTTACATGTTTGAACATCTAGTTAGTATAACTATGTGATTACACCTTGTTTTACTTTTTTTAACAATGTTGTCTTACTATTAGAGCTGATCACCTTGATTGGTTTCCCTATGATACCATTTAACGCATATGATTTTCCTTTCTAGGAAAATTTCATGAAAAGCTTTTGAAAATTAAAAGCCACCATTCTCAATGATGGTAACCATTGAACTCTTAATACAACATCAACACCCCCCATTGGGATAGAAATCATAAGACTATTCAATACATATCAATCCATAGTAAGATTGATATTATGACATTTCCCTGAACAATTGATGGTTCCTCCATCTGCAATCATTACTTGAAATTCTGGTAATGGGTATACAAATAAATTGAGATCTTTGGATAATTTACAGTGAATGAAATTATGAGTACTATCATAATCAATCAACACTATTGCATTTTTATTTTTGATATACCCTTCGATCTTGAGAGTTTGAGGAGTATTAATTCCATCCAAATCATGACAAGATATGGTGGGAGTAATCTCTTATAGTTCATCCCTTTGTGATGTTTCATGTTATTTTTGTTCTTCATCTTCACATTATATGTAGAATAATTTATTTTCTCTACACTTATGTCCCTTACTGCACTTCTTGTCAAAATTACAGCATAGACCTTTTGGTTTTCTCTCCTATAGTTGTTGAGGTGTCAACACTTGAGGTTGGTTAGAAGGAATAGCATTCTCTCTGTATGTGTTAGAAGTGGTATTTCTAGTAGTTATCGACATATTTTTACTTTCAACCTTCCTTGCCATCATGAAAAACTTCTCTAGGGATGATGGTTCAAATAGAAGCACCTCATGTTGAATGTTATCCTTCAAGGTTCCAATAAAAAGATTAACAATTTATTTAATGAAATATTCTTCACTTTAAGACTTAACTGCTGAAATTGCTTGATGTGCTTTGTAACTGCATATTTTTGCTTGAGATTTACCAACTAGATAAAGAAGGTGTTTATATTTATATCCCCATAGCGTGAAATCAATTCTCCTACGAATATAAACCAAGAGATAATAGAGTCCTTTTTACGGTCAAAAATCCATTGGTACCATACAAATTGATCAGGTTCTAAATATAAGGATGCAAAAGTTACCTTTTGCAAAGTTGGCACCTGGTGTAGATCAAAGATATGTTCCATCTAAAATTTCATGTGATTGGATCCTTGCCATCAAAATGTCTTATGTCAATCTTAGGGATAAAGTAGTTACTTAGACCTGAGTTGAACCCATGACGTTGTAGTGAATCACAACTTTTGAGGACTCAAACTTCTTACTCTCTAATTGTTTTTCAATTTTCTCAAGATGTGATTGGAAGAAGTCTCCTCTTTCCTCCTTGTCATTTTTTTTAGTAAATAAACAAGGAATAAAGCCATGTTTTATAACCTTCATCAAATAAATTCAATTCTAGAAGATGTTATTTTCTAGCCATCTCTTTGAGATCCTCTTTACTAGCCATCCTTTTGAGATCATATTTACTAGCCATCTTATTTTTCAATTTAACTTAGCCATCTTATTTTCCAATTTAACTAAGTCATCCATTTTCACATTTCCTGTAATCATATATTCTAACTTGGACACTCTAAAAGATGTGTCTTCCATTTCATCATATGTCGAAGATGAATCCTCTGGGGTTTGAGTGGATTGTGATTTTTTCCACTTCCTTTTGATGGAATTTTGAACAATAAATATATACCACACCCTAGGGCTTACCAAAAATAGATCATCCTACTCAAAGCTATTCAAATTCAAAATGGTGTACCTTTTACAAAACTCGGATTATAAGATTGTTTTATGGACGACTTGTAACTAAGGAAAAATTTGAATTTTGAATCCTCTGGGTCCGAAAATTCCTTCTGTGGTACCATGATGTGTCATCTTTCCAATGTCATGGGTATGAAATAATTTGGATGTGCCAAAAAAACGTTATTGCAGATCTCCCAAAGCTTCTTATTTTTGGCCTATATAGAAGATAAAACTTGTACTGTATGCCATGTGTCCAATTTTTTGTTTTTGTAGCTAAAAGTTCTAACACAGATTCCTTGGTCTGTATTATTTTGGATGAACCTGGTCTCACTCAATTTGGATGTTGGATTCCTCATATATGACCTTATTCCCTATAACACCTGTTTTAGACTAGGTTTTGGACTAGTAAAAAACCCTATATTCCTCCACAATTATCTCTGAAACTGTAATGGTTTAGGATATGAATCTCGTATTAGAAATAGTTTGGCTTATTCTAGAAGCAGGTTTTTAACCTCGATCTCTAAATCCTTGTATGAAAAATGTTGTATTGAAAATTCAAATATGACTCATTTTGCAGAAGTCAGTCTTGAGGAAAGAGATCTAATACCAAATGTTATGCAACCAAATCCTAGAAATAGACAAGAAGAGAGTAATCCATGCCTTAACAATGAACAACATAGATAATTATCAATCCTCTTTGAGGGAGGAACCTCCTTACATAATCTACTGAGTACAAAAGATAAGATACAATGATGACTAAAATGAGAATATCCCCTTCCTATATATAAAAGACCAAGGTGTACAATAACAACTAATAGACCCACTAATAGACCCAAGCCCACATGGATAATATGTAATATGCCAAAACATAGGGGGTAATTCACCACACTATAGGGGGAAATGATCCCAACACTTAGGGCTTAACATTCTATGTGGATGACATGCTCATTGCAAGGTCTAACATGCAGGATATAAATGTGCTCAATTGGAAACTAGCTAAATCATTTGTGATGAAGGATTTGGTGATGCAAAGAAAATCCTTAGTATGAGAATAACAAGAGACAAAAAAAATTGCAAATTAACATTGTCTCAGGGTGAGTACATAGAAAAAGGTGTTGGATAGGTTTAGAATGAAGAATGCAAAACCAGTTACTACATATTTGGCTAGCCATTTCAAACTAAGTAAGGATATGTGTCCCAAGACACGGGAGGATATAGAATACATGTCCAAGGTTCTCTATCCATCAACATTTGGCAGCTTAATGTATGGCATGGTGTGCACAAGACCATATATTGCACATGCAGTGGGAGTTGTGAGCATATATATGAAAAATCCAAGCAAAGAGAATTGGAGGGAAGTACATTGGATTCTTAAGTATTTGAGAGGTACCACTTCTCATGCATTATGTTCTGGAGGTACACACACTGTTATATAGGAATATGTTGACAAAGATATGGTAGGTGATAAAGGAAACATGAGTAACACCACAATGTATGTTTTTACTATGGGTGGAACAATAGTAAGTTGGATTTCGAAACTGCAAAAGGTTGTTTCACTTTCAACAATGGAAGCAGACTATGCTGCTACTAGAGAGGCTAGTAAATATATGATTTGGTTGTATAGGTTCCTGGAGGAATTTGATAAGAGGTAGGAGAATAGCAGGTTGTACAGTGACAACGATATTTCCATTCATCTTGCAAATAACTTAACCTTCCTTTCGAACACTAAACATATACAAATCAAGTATGATTTCATAAGATCTATTCTGGAAGATGAACTATTAAAGTTGGAAAAGATACATACTAGCTATAATATTGCATACATGTTGACAAAGGTAGTAACAAGAGAAAAACTGAGTTCCTTCTTGGTTTCTATTGGAATTCAAGCATGAAGGTGATGATGAGAAATTTTTCAGGTCCAAGTTTCAGAGCATAGTCCAACAAGTGCAGCATCGGTGGAGCTGTTGTGATCAGTATCCAAGTGGGGGATTGTTGGTTGTGGAGCTTGATCTACCTGATTCAGAGATGTTATTTTATCTGTGTTTGGATCCCGACACTTGATGGGGAGGGGTTTTGTGGGAGGAATCAACTATTTTTGGAGCCCCCCCCCCCCCCCCCCCCCCCCCCGTAGCAAAAAGTTAGGAAAAAATGCCTTGTAAAATGTTTTAATTTCAGAGTCATGATTTGGTCGGTAATGGGTGATTTAGCGGCACCATGGTTTTGGGTAGCCCGTGGTATTTTCCCATTCTATTCCCTTTATGAAAAAGGAAGGCATTGTAATATGCCTGTGTATTGTAGTGTAGTATCGTAAAAGCGATCTCTGTGATTGTGAGAGAGAGAGTGAAGAGGAAGTGCAACAGGATTGTTGCAGGTTGTATCCCTTGATTTTGATGGATAGAGTAATAATAAAAGGACTGGAATTTTTTTCCTATACGTAGCCCATCTTGGGTGAATCACGTTATGTTGGTGTCTCTCTTGTAATGTTTTATATGTTTAATATTTGCATCTTGTTTATTTTTATTGCTCTGCGATCCTGTTTTCTAAGAACTGGTTGGAAGCACATAAGGTAAATTTGGATTGCTTCAACAAAACCTTTGACTATATAGATGAGGATGCATATCCAACAACAATAAAAGGGATTCCAAAATCCATTTTGATAAAACAAATTTCAGCCTTATAATTGAAGAAGAGTTTCATAAAAGGATGTCAATTCTTTGTAATTCATGTGTTGGGATCGGTATAAAGAAAGGGACCAAAGCTAGAAGACTATCCAATATTACAAGAACCAAAATATGTGTTAATGGATGAGATACATGGTACTACCTCCCAACATGGATATTGACTTTTCCATTAATCTCATGCTTGAAGTTGTAATTGCATACAAATCTCCTTACAAAATGAGTACTCCTGAACTAATGGAGTTGAAGATGCAATTGCAAGAATTATTAGAGAAATGTGCATTAGACCAAGTCTATCACCTTAGGGAGCACCAATTTTATTTGTGAAGAATAAAAATGGGGCCCTTATATTGTGCATATAGTATAGAGAGTTGAACAAGGTTACAATAAAGAAAAAATACCCATTTTCCTTGGATTGATGATTTGTTTGATCAAGTAAGGGAGATAAAGGCGTTCTCAAATATTGACTTGATATCAAGATATCATCAAGTCATTATCAAATATGAAGACACAATCAATACAACTTTTAGGACAAGATATGGTCATTGTGAGTTTTTGACAATACTATTTGGTCTTATCAATGCACCAACCAAGTTCATTGTCTTATGAATAGTGTGTTTAGTAAGTATTTGGACAAGTTTGCACAAATTTTTCATCAATGGCATACTTATCTAATCAAAATGTAAAAAAGAGCACGAGAAACATCTTAGAATAGTTTTGTGAATTTCAAGAAAGCATCAATTATATCCAAAGTTAAGTAAGTGTTCCTTTTATCAAAAGTAGATCCATTACTTGGGGTACATCATGTCAAAAGAAGGAATAGTTGTTCATCCATAAAAGATTAAGGACATAATGAGGTGGGCTATTCCTAAGAATGTGACACATGTGAGATCCTTTATGGGACTTGTAAGTTACTCTAGAGTGTGTATTGAGGGATTATCCAAGCTAGGGTATCATATAACATCATTGCAGAAGAAANATGCGGAATTTAATTCCGCATCCAACAAGCTCTCCCGATCGAAATTTGAGTAAAAACACAGGGAGATATGTCAAAAATACAAACAAAAAAGTAGTTTTTTTTTTTATGATACCTATCCCCAAATTTATATTAAAAAGGTGTTTAATACCTATATGGTATTTCAAGTTTAAAGCAATTTCATTGGCTAACATATGATGACATGGAATTTGAATAAAAGTTAAAAGTCCCATTTTGAGTTGAAATTTCCTCTAATGGGGGTAAAGTTCACATGGTTAAAAAATTGTGAAGAGAGATTTCAATAGTTGAAACATTTGCAAGTGCTCCATTTCTAAAAAATAACAAACCCAAACAAGGAATTTGTATGTGTGCACAAATGCATGTGGATAAGGACTTAAAGGAGTTATTATGCAAGATATCCATGCATTATTGTGTGAATCTAGGAGACTCAAATACCATGAAATGAACTATGATTCTCATGGCATTAAACTTGTTGTTATACTGCATGAATTGAAGATGTGGTGGTATTGCTTATAAGCAATGTAACACCCCTCTTTTGACCCCAACATGTATTGATGTAAATATGTGTATAATGATGAAATGTTTAGAAGTCGAAGAAAAATGGTATAGTATGAAAAAGACGATGTAATTATGTACATTATATGTTTAATATAAAAAGCATGACTATTATAGACAAAGAATGATGAAGAAGAGTTGGGGGGATATGATTCCACATGAGGGAAACTTAGAAGGGGGTTTAAGGGGGACATGACCCTAGTAACTTATAATTTAAATCGATATCCTTATTATTCCTTTTTATACTAAGTTTTATAAATCCCTCTTAATTATTAAAGTGCATTAGCAATAATCTTGGATTAATTATTCTAAGATAGGGATTAGTTGGGAAAAAGGTGAACTACCCATGCATGCCACTTAGCTAGTTCTCAACATGCATACAAATTATCGAGAATTGATTCAGCCAATATTATCCTATCATCCAACCATCATTTGTTGTGATCACTAAGCTACCATCATGTACCATAGCTGTAATTGTACGTAAGACACTAGTGTTGGGGAAATTGAGTTCCCTTCTGAGATAACATGTCCTATAACTGAGTTCCTTGGAGTCCCTATCAAACTTGTGTTGGATCCTTGGAAGCGATTTGAGGAAATAACCCAAGGGAGTGTTAACTCAGAGAAGGAAACCCAAGGGAATGTTAACTTAGAGAATGGAACCACATTCCTTGGGTTGTGTAGGCCGATCGGGGAGGAGTACTAGATGATTGGGAAAGTTGTATATGGGTTTCAACACTTGTGGGTTTGCTTAGGATTTGCTTCTTGTGGATTTATCTCCCCAACCCATGGGTGGCCTCTGGTATAGGGAGAACTGGTATAACATAGTGCCTATGACTAAAAGGAATGTCGTTAGTCTGCAATCAATTGGAGGATGTCTTAATATAAGTATCCAACCACGTATGAAATGTCATGTATATATATTTCGGTTATGTTTATTGTCTAATCCTGTTATCTGAATATCTTATTTCATGGATTGCTTGTCATGGTATGAGTGCATTCATGCTAGAATTTATCTGTAAAGTGTTAATATATGCAATTTTTTTTGGGGAAAATAAATACCCCGAAGGCATAGTGTGGTCACTGAGTACATGAAAAATTGGTATCAGAACCACATGCCAGAACACTAGGACTGCATGGGGTCAAAATTGAATTCTACAATTAGAGTTTTAGTTTAGTCAGGAAGTTTTTGATGGAAATTACATCAGGAAAATATTGAGAACACCATTTTTAATCCCTCCATTGTTTAATTAAGAGAGAATTTGTGGTAAAATCTAAGAATCTTAGTCAAATCTAGGAAAAATTAAGCATAAGTGTCAAAAATTTTATGTTATTTAAATTGACAAAAAATCACGAGTATAAGGAAAGAGCCAAGAATGAATAGTTTTTGTTGGTTTACATAATGATTTTCGATATTGGGAATGGCCATGTGTAAATTTGGGTTGGCCATCTAATTATGGAGAAACGCCAAGTGTAAATTTCATGGAGCCACTTGTCGAAAATTCTATTTTTTGAAAAAATTCATGTGGACCCCCATAAGTGCGACATGGAAAATGTGAGGAGGAGGTGCCACGTGGATCCAAGAATATGTGGAGTTGCCACTTGGGTGAGGGTTTTGACATCGGTGAAGCACATTAGTTGAATTATGAATATTCCCATGTTATAAGAGGTCGGGAACTGAATGCTAAGATAAAAAAGCCTAAACATCATTGATGATCATGATCGATTGGAGGTGCACAAGATCAATTGTGTGTGGTTCATTTTGTGCTTGCAAGTTGGACATGTTTTAATCATGGGAAGGCGATGCAAAATGAACAAACAATGGTTTACAAGTGGTATCTTTTGATTAGTTTCAGTTCGGGTTGGTGGGTTTCCAAAACCACTTTCTCTGCAAAACAAAAAGCACCAACCTAGGGGAAGGTGATATGATGACCTTGTAGACATTGTAGGGTGACATGGCTGCATCATGGAGTTACATGTAAGACCCTTCTGACACAAAAATAGGCACATGTCATGCCACATCAACACCTCACCACATCGACATCATGCCACAACAACAACAAAAGTTATAGCAAGAGTCTAAAAATTGTAATGGCCATAATAGGAGAAAAATATCTCAAAATTGAGTGAGACTAGTGGCATTTTGATTCCATTTACAGAAGCCACAAAAATGCGAGAGGGATGTTAGTTTTTTTTGCTCCAATTTTTTTGAGAACTGGAAAGAGAGGATTTTGAAGACCAACACCCAAAAGATGGATTAGGGCTCAAATTGAGCTAAAACATTTATGGTGTAGTGGTTTTATAGTAATTACTATAAGGTCAAAATCCACTATTTGCGTGTACACATGGTTGATTTTTGAAAATTTGGAGGAGGAAAAAGTGACCCAAGAATACAAAACTGGAAAATTTTCTAATTTCAACATTTTCCCTACTCATCAAGTCGAACAACTTTTCTTAGAGGCAATTTTTCCAGAAATGATTCATTTGTGAAATAACAATTTTCAGTGAAAATTCCAAGTTTGGAAGACTTGTATAAGTTGAAAGTTGGCAATTCCAGGAATTTATAAATTTTGATGGGAGCATCATATTTGAATGTCGAAAGTGTCTGGTTACTACAATAATATGGGATTTCAATGCCTAATACAAAAGTTTTTCTAATTCCATACATATTTTCTTCTACAGGTCTCAAAAGTTGGTCCTTCCAATATAGCAATTCCTTCTCCTATGATATTTCCTTGGTCCAAGATGACCCTTGTACCAAATAAGTCTTATCATACGCACACCTCTATTTTAATGAATAAAAATAAGTAAATGTTATTGAATATCTACTTAATGTGATGTTGTGAAATTATAATAGATTCTACTATTTTCATCATTTGATAGTGTTTCCATATTTATTATTATTTTCAAAGTCATATTTAATTAATAAGAAATACACACATTATTCTTCTTTAATAAATAATGACAGTATGAAACATAATAAATTTTATATAGTAAACAGGGAAAATGTTCCTCACATTTGGTATTAGATCCATATCAATGTCTATGCTAACCAACTCTAAAATCTTTAAAAAATAGTAAAGATAGTAAATTATTTAAATAGAATACATTTCAAGAAACGGGTTACGAATAGTAAAGATACTAAAATATTGAAATAGAAATTGAATATATTTAAAGAAAATATTATGAGAACCTCCTTCTCAAATCTAATCATTTTTTTATGATCCTTTCTTGTATATCCAAAACAAATTTTTAAACAAATAAATCATTTTAATTTTGTTTATAAGAAAATATATTTCATGCAAATGAAGAAGTTGTCCCTTTCTAAGAAACAACCTTATTTAAAATTTTTGTTCTAAGTGAAAACATGTGAAGCATGCATGTACATAAACTACACTATTGATCTTCTTACACATCTTTGTTTTTTATGTGGAGGTTTTGTTATGATTAGTCCTTTTGGGTATTGCTACCATTTTCCCACCATAATATAGGTATTTTGAGTGAATACAAAAGTCAAGTTAAGATATAAATCATAGCCACATTTTTTTCAATATGTTGGAAATTATAATTTGTAGTTTAACTTGTGAAGCTACTTTGTATGGAATTCACAAAGGGAGTAATATCTCCTACTAATATTATTGTTGATTATTGTATGGTGATCATGTTCATGATTGTTCTGTCATAATCATGGAATTTTTAGTTGTGATGATGAAAAAGAAATTATGGGTTAAACATTTTTGAGAATTGCATAGATAGAGAAGCAATGAGAATATTTTAGGGTCATAACAAAAAAAATATTAATATGTTTATAAAACAATCCAATGGGTGGAATTTCCAAACAACATTAATCAAATATAGCTTGCATGCATTGGGATATATAATGTTGAGATATTCTTTGTTGGTTTTAAGGGTTAATTTTTGAACCAACTCTCTCCATCATGCTGAAGCTTAGTTAGCTCTTCCATGGACTGCTATGAGACTGGAAAATCAATATCCCCATTTCAATATCCATAGCCGCCAAAACCACTTACAAAATCTATTGTAACTGCATCACTATAGCCACAAAACTTTAGAAATAATGGAAGCCATATTTCCTTCCTAATTTTCTTCTTGCATTTTAGGAAATCATCTGGAAGGCTGGTCCCTACTAGTTCAGTCCTAATTGCGGCCCTCACTTCTTCAATATGTTTATCGATCACTTCATGTACTCAGGTCTCAACAAAATGTCTCATAATATAAAGGATGCAACAATTTTAATGGATGGATGTAATAACCCTTTCAAGATGGAACAAATTTAGCAAGGTAATTGTGATCATGATGATTACATCGTAATTATCTGATTTGTGCATACGGAAGTGGTGATATTGACAATATATATTGGAAATGATAAGAATTCAGCGGATTTGATTGGACAGTCGATGGTGGAATGGTCATGATTTGCATTAAGACATAATGCTTCCATTCTTTGGTGAATTTAAATTGTGATTCCTGGACTTCTAGAGGGATCATCTTATCTCCATGTTTTTATTGATGACTTCACAAACTTGATGTCATCCAACCGATCACCCATCGTTTTCTAATGTGATCCTCTATCAGGGAATGTAAAATCTATGCTTTCCACCTAGTCGTATCATTGGGATGGGGATGACTTGGTATGGTGGATAGGTAAGTATAGTGATATGATGTTTGAAGGTTTTAGTTTTTAAGAGATCGTGATCATGATAATATTTTCATGGTATGATCTAATTTTACATGAATGATTGGATTTATACATATGAAGGGCTCAGGAATGAAGGTCACATAGAAAGAGTGCATGTTGAAGTGATGGTTAAGGATTAAAGTTATTGCAAATTCAACACATGGATACCAAATAGTACGATTGTTGGGTAATTAATTTAAGATGCAAGTATAAAATCATCATAACTTGTTGTTCCAAGGAGTAGTAGAATTTTCTTTTCGGCTCATCCAAGGAGTTGACTTAACATCATAATTTTTCATCATTTTGAATAAAATGAAAAGAAAATTGTTCTTGGTCTCAACTACCTGATCCATGTTGTAATGTAAGACATATGTGTAACCATAAGAAATACTTACTATTTATGCCTTGGTTGAATAAAGGGGTTCTATTGTCTGCACAAGCTCATGGAGCAAATATTATTGCAGGAGAAAGAACGAAAATATGATTCAAACCACTTGGTTTGTGCTAAAGGAATGAAAGTATTTATTGAATTTAGGGCCCTTGTTCATTTTATTTTTAAAATGAAATTTTGAATTGAATTAGACTATAGCCTGATAGAAATGTAGATATGCTCTTTATGTTACAATTCTAAATGTTGCTATAGGATGGTGAAAAACCTTCATCTTTGACCACCCAATGTACAA
The DNA here is from genome assembly GCA_001517045.1 of Pseudotsuga menziesii. Classification (NCBI taxonomy): domain Eukaryota; kingdom Viridiplantae; phylum Streptophyta; class Pinopsida; order Pinales; family Pinaceae; genus Pseudotsuga; species Pseudotsuga menziesii. Next base: position 74,880 of record LPNX010074538.1, on the reverse strand, counting down.
TCATGTTCACATGAATGAATTTTCTTAGTTTAAAATGTGAAAGGATTCATCATATTATCGACCCTTGATTATGTCCTTAACCAATCCAAGGTATCTCACCAATGATGATGATGAGAAACAAATTACTCAGATGCATCCTAACAGGCGTGAATGAACGTGTTGTTATCGAACCCCTGCAGGATTTAACGGTCATGAGGAATTGATGCATTCCCTTTGTTGTTAACAATAAATCTTGTCATTGAGTCATACAAGCTTCAAGGAATCACAAAATATCTAATATTGGAACTAGATGATGAGTCGAAGTCGATGAGCCAAGATTGTTGGAAGGAAGGCCATAGGGAATCCTCCATCAATCCAACACGAGCATCAAACAAAAAATTTAAAGGAACAAAACCAATAACAACAACTAATTAAGGACACCACTAGCCAAAAGTTGGTTTTCAAGTGAGGACGTAGATCTACTCTGCTAGAAATTCTAGTTTTCACAAAAGGCCTTATTTTTTCTCTTTACTTCTTTATTTTTTACAATTTTTTTTTTCAGTTTTTATATTTATTTTAAATAAAAAAAATTAAGATGAGGAAGAAGAATCACATGGAAGATTAATCCGCTTCTGATATAACTTAAGTCTCTCCCCATTGAACAAGAAGGAGACCTTCTCATCATCAATCATTTTTACTTGGACAAATCCATTGTCATAAGCAACTTCAAATTTATAAGGACTGATCCAATGTGTGTTGAAATTCCCCTTATTTTTTTTAAACTTTGAATAAAAAATGAGTACCTAGTTCCCTAACTTATACTTCTTATTTTTAATCATCATATCATGCCATCTTTCCCTCTATTGTTGGACAGTTTGTTGGAAGGATTCCTAATGCATTTCATCTTGCTCATTTAGTTGTACAACTCTATTCTTTTGAGCTTTAATCAGATCCATGCCTAATTCTATAACCATTTTGAAAGTCTTGATATGAAATTCAATAGGAAGAAGGACTTGTTTTCCATAGACAATCTCATGTGGAGAGAAACTAGTAGTATTTCTCCAAGTTGTCCAATATGCCCATAAGGATTCTAGAATCTTGTCTAACCAATCCTTCTTGTGTACTTGTACTGTCTTAGTCAAAATTTCCTCCAAAACCTTGTTGGTTGACTCCACTTTCCCATTCTCGTGTGGGTGGTATGGAGTGGATTTATTGTGTGTGATTTGATCTTTGGGAAATTACTTGCATAAACTTAAATGTAAAATCAGTACCCTAGTTAGTAACAATCTCTATAAGTACGCCAAAGTGAACACAAATTTCACCAAACAATTTTAGTTTATAAGAAAAATAGGTGGGATGATTACATATATACATTATTTTGTTTATAAGGAAAATAGGTGGGATGATTACATATATACAGTATTGTGTGTATTGGATGATTGAAGTGAAGGCAGTCATATTCTTATGAATATATTTTAATTAGTTGAGGTGTTGAACATAAAAAGAAATGGACCACATTTTAACATTGTATATTTTAAGAACCAAGAAAATGTGGGGATAATAATTCCTATGTTTGTATTCAAAAAATTTTAAAAGGTTTTTCCTTTTTGGTTATTTAGATATCATTTATAACAACTACAACTAAAATATTAAAAGAAATTATGTGGATTTTGAGAAAACTACTCTAATGTATATTGTATCGTATATTTAAAAAGAAAAAAACCCATTTTATGTCTTGAAATCACATGAAAAAACAAGTGTATAAGTTAGAGTTTCTCTAAGAATGGAGAAAATTTCAAACAAGGAAGAGTGCATGTGATTAATATACCTAAATTATCAATTTTCCCACTCTGAATAATTCTTTAAAGATATGAAGTTATTTAATTGGATTATAAAGAGTAATGGGTTAAATTTAAGTTATTTTAAGTAAGAGTTAATCCAATATTACATTATTATAAAAGTACAGTGCTTGAGTAAGAGCTTTAAATAAGAATACTTATTACTATATTTATAGTAATAGACACTTGCAATATTATATCATTTTAACATCAGAAGATTATTATGTGTTTATATATATATATATATATCTCATATCACATAGTGCATACTTATAAGATAATCTTATACCTAGATTCTACTGTTTTTATTGGATGTGAGATAAGATTTGCATGACCGTCAATACTCAAAAAAAAATCTATGTTTATAAAATATAATAAGGTCACTTGAGCTTTTTTTTGTATTATAATAAAAACTTGGAGGAAGTGACTTCCTACAAATATCTTGTGATTGATATCCATCACAAGCTTAATTGGAACTACAAAATCGAGAAAAGGATCTGTTAGCACTTGTAAAGTTCACAAAGGTGTTGAGTTTGACATCTACATGGTTTGTAATACACTATAGAGGCCGAGCAAGCATAAAAAAACAAAAAATGGAGGAGTTGTCATGCGTTTTGAGCCTTAGAATGAAAAGTTGCTGGAATTGAACCCTAATGTTAAAAAAATATTTCAGCAAGTTGGTTGTTTCATATTTTGTGAGAAGTTATAAGGGTATCATAAGAAGGTCGCTAAAGGTTTTGTTATTAATTTTGATGGAAGTGAGACTAGGGTGGGTCCTCTTGAATTCAAAGTTTCGATAGATTCCATCGCTGTTGAGACTGAGATACCACACCATGGTGAGAAGTGGTTCAAAGTCATGAAGTTTCAATGGATAGATTGTGATGAGTTTTTGAAAGAAGATCACAAAGGACCAAATTTAACTCATGGGATACGCAAAGCCTAGTTATCAAAGCAATATGAAAATTTTTTGTTTTCCATCAGAATTGTTTTTTACCTGTGAAGGAATATTTCACATAGTTTATCAGTTCCATTTCAAGTTATTGTTGCATTCACTGAGAATAGGTTTTTAGATATCCCGTTTTACTTGTACATAAGTTTGGGCAAAATAACAGGCAAAGTGCAATCAAAGCAAGAGAAGGAAGAACATTACATGTTTCATTTTGTCCTAATCAAATTGTTGGTGCTTGACGAACTTAAGAAGGTGAACAAAGAATGGAATACATTCATTTTCATGGTTGTTTGTGATCCTGAAATAATAGACACTCCTTCATCAAAGAGAAGTACTCCAAGTTCAAAAGAAAACACAACTCATAAGGTTTCAAGCGAGGAGCATAATGGAAAAAAAGAGAAGAGTGTAGAGCAGAATAAAGGCAAGATGCCCAAGGAGCATCTCAGAGTTTTCATTGACAATGAAGAAAGACTTGAAGCTTTGAAGGATAAAAAGAACTTGAAAGGAAGAAAATTATTTTTTTATGAAGAAAAGGTATAACTAAGAGACCCAGGATTAGGTCAGCTGCTAAAAATTTATCTCATGTGGAAAAAGAAGCATTAAATATCCCTACTAAAAGTCCTATTCAAGAGAAAATTAAAAAACTTCCTAATCTCCAACCATATGTACAATCACAGGGTGAAGATATAAAAATGAAGAGTCTGAAAATACAGCTGAAGGAAGCATAGTTTAGGATTGTTCAGTAGAAGTAGGAAGACAAAAATCGTAGGGTAGAAGTGTCTAGAATTTTGGATCTATATGAAAAAACATTAATGAATCCTATAGGAATGTTAAGAACAAGAACACCCTTAAATTGGAAAGTTCAAAGCACGTACAAGCAAAATAGGTCACCTCAAGTAGAAAATAGGACTTTGAAAGAAGAAGTACAAGCACTCAGAGAGGAGATTATAGAAGGGAATTTAAGGGTTCTTTCCAAAGAATCCATTGAATTGGATAATATCAGACCATAAAATACTTGAAAAAGAAATCTTGCACCTTAGAAAATGTTTAGAAATGATTGAACGAGATTGTCTTGAAAAAATGCACTTTTCAGAACTTTTGTAGTGCTAGCCATACAAAAACACTATAGAATTTTTGAAAGTGACAGTTTTGCAATGCCTATAGTATAAAACAAGGGAAATTCCTATAGAATTTCAGGAAATCGTAGTTTTGCAGCATCAAAGGTCATAATAAAACTGCGAACGCTACAAAAGTTCCTGATTTTTCTCCATCTCAGCTAATAGGTTAAGTTTTCACCATTATGTGGATAGAGTGACATCAAGGTAGTATGGAAGTCATATTTTGCAAATATTTTTCTTTCTGAATAGTTCAATTGTTTTTAGTTAGGATTGAATCTAAAAAGTAGGAAAGTGGTTTACGCATGTTAAGTTGTAACCATTTCCCAAAAAATTAGAATTAGTTTACATTTGTGTCATGTTTTCAATTTGTAACTGTTTACTATTTTGGGAAAAGAGCTAAAGGATCAAATCTTAAACTCAAGACTGAGTAGTTCTATATATTTGCATGAAAAATATTGAAAGAGGGATGAGACCAGAGAAAGAGAAGGACCTTATGAATGTAAAAATAATTTTCCAAATATTAATAAAGATTTGAATCCAAAGTTTTGAAGAAGTGATAGAGATTCATGTGTTGTCAATTTGCATACTGTAATTTTCCTTATGTGAATGTGTATTTCTTTATTTACATTTTATTTTGTCATCTTCTATACATCTAAGTGAAAATATATGAATGATAATTCATGGTTTATACTCTCGTTCATCGGACTTAGATATTGAATACCTTTTTTATTCTAAAGTTAGTGTTGAAATCATCTTTATTTGGTGCTAAACATAAATGGATTGTTTCCTTAATTCTTCTTCCACCATGAAAATATAAATATTATTTGTCAAATGATACCTACCTTACCTCTGTGATAAAATTTATGCTTGTCTACAATATTGAAAGAAAGTATCCATTTCCTAACTCCATGCCCAATGGTATTTCTATGAACATATCAACCACCATTTTCATAAAAAAAAACTATCATCATCTACAAATATGTCCTCTGTTTCAACTTTTAACCCTTATTTGAAATACCATTAGTCATTAGAATATTGAGAGAGTCCCTTTTGGTTGAAAAGGTCATATTCCAACCTAAAGTAGGTTTGAAAATGTTACCTTTGAGTTTTCCTTATACAACCAAAGGAAAAGTCCAAGTGATAACATCTTGGTGTCATTTCCAGGGAGCAAGAGTTGAATATTCCCTGGGAGAAAATGACAAAGATCAGAGCTGATTGTTGATGGTGAATAGTAGTTAGGCATAGAGGTTGTGTATCTTTCATCGAGCGACTCCATAAATAGAATAATTCAAATTTCAAAGCATCATTGGCTACTCCACCATCAAAATATGAGTTCTATACCTGCAAGGTATGCTCCTATGAATCATTCACATATTCATGGTTTTCAAAATCATAATATTTTAAGAGAAGCTTTATGCATTATAAAATTATTTTGATTGAAAATTATTTATACATTGGAAAAGTTTTAAAATTAGTATTTCTCAATCAATACAGTTTTGATGAGTTAAAAATAATATTATTTATTATAGAAGTATTAATGTATATATTATAGAGATAGATTTCCCTAATAAGCTTGGGAGATGAGCCGGTTGGAGAGATAGGAGCTGGTGATATGTGGTGAAGAGGATTTGGAGGAGGTGGACTATTTAGTGGATCCACTGAAGGGGAAGAATATTTGGGCCAACTTGAAGGTGAAAATTCATATCAAAGGTGAAGAGACATGTTTTGGTGGAGTGGGAGACACTTGTGAAAGGGACCAATGACAAATCCTTGTGTAAGTTTCGTAGAGGTGGAGACCAGTTTTCACACAATAAAGAAAGAGAGAAGACACAATCTTATCAGTACCTACATTCTATATTGGATCCAAGATTTAAATCACCATTGTCTACGTGTCTAAAATTACAAAACACATGGTAGGGGGGATCTATCTCACACTATTTTGCACATGTGTTTTGTCCATGCCAACAGAGTCATGTTCAATGGCATTTACTTCTACCACCTTCTAAGTTATCCACCCACGATTAGTGTGCCTTCTTCCTTTTGGATGGTTTCTTTCCTCCTTCAAGCCCTAGATTAAGTATTCTTGGCAATAGATGTCTTGAGGTTTGATACATATACCATTTCTTGTATTGGAAAAATTTTGTAGGTATAAAATATGTAGTTCTACGAATTCTATGTAATCAATACTAAAATTTGGTAATCATTCTTTGTTGTTAAGCAAATAGAGTTAAGTTGGAACCTTATCATGTATATTGTAATTATATTTAAAGAGTGGTTATTCCTTCATTTAAGGTTATTCCATTTTTTTAACTAATGATCTTGAACAATATTATTTGCAACTTGGATTAGCTACCTATTATCAAATTGTTGGGTATGGTTTCTATTCAAAATATTATGCACCTTATTTGTATGTCCATTGAGACAAGGACTTCTTGCACATAGTAGGGTGAGTTGTGTAACTCCTTCTGTGCTCATCCTGGAGCTGACATGTGTCCACTACTACCATAGATCCATCTTAAAAAGGATCTACCAACATTGAAAGGGATCAAATATATCTAACTTCGAACCCCTTGCATGTACTTTAGTAGTTCCTATTTAACATATAAATGAGAAATAGTTTATATGTATGTGTTTAAAGATATATTTACCTATGAATTTTACTAAACTTATAGTTATATATATACATAAGTATTTTCATGATTCTGATGATAAGATTTTTATTACTATATTTTTNATATATATATATTTAAATACTCATAAATTATTCAAATAATTAAAAATTAATTAAAGGATATGTAACAAACCCTAATCACTCTTTTACATTAAAATAATGAGTGATTACTTCAAATAATAAGAATTTAAACAAATAAATAATTATCAAACCCTAATTAATAAGTAGAGGGAGTAAATCTTTCAATTACATAATTCTAATCAATGCAGTTTATTGAAAATGGACTATCAAACCCTAACAATAATTTAACCTAGGAAATGAAAAATATTTTCTTGCAATTTCACGCAGGTTATAAATTATCAAACCAGATAGCCATACTGAATATAATAAATTACTTTCTTTCTATCCAAACATCCTAATATGGAATATAAAGAAAGACATTAACATAATTAAAACGGACTGATAAACAAGAAAGTAACAGCAGTAGATTAAATAACTTATCTAGAAACCTTCGAGGAAAATTGATATGAGACTACCCAGTTCCACCCTACCATAGATATCTGCAACTATTCAGTATCTTTCAACCTTTGCAGACATCACCCCCAAGCTAAACCAAGCTTACTAGTAGTCTAGACTTAGGGTTTTTTTATGTGAAACTCTTTCCTTTAAGTAGATGTTGCGATGAGATTCCCTTTACTCAACATTATGGATTCCCTTGTTTGCATAAGATTCCTCTTTCGTGAATTCTCTCTTTCCATGCCACACAACTGGAATAATCTTGCTCTCAGTACTCAGATGGAAATATCGACCAAACCTTTTGTGGGAAAAGGTAGCTTTGCCTCTACAAGCTCCTCCATCTACCTTACATTCTTATCTTCTTAGAATATTTTAAAAGGAGGGCTTGCTCTCTCTTTTTCAGGTTCAGAAGATTATGATCAGAGAGGAAATTCAAAAGAAGAGAATAGAATTATTTTCCATCAGAATAATGAAGATAGCTCAACAACCTCAATGAATAATCAGTCTCAAATAAAAAGAAGTTTCTTGAATATAGAAGTAGTTAGGTTTTTCTTTCTTTTCATCTCCTCACAATTATATAAATTCTCAATTATTAAATATCACGTTTATGTTTTCCCTATTTAGACTATAATTATTTTCATAAGCCCTAGACCCCTAATAAACTTGGTCCCCTTCTAACACTAATTTCCCATATCAAGTTGCTAGAAATATTTAAAAAATGAAATTCCATTTTTTATAAAGTATCATAGCATATGATGCCTTGCATCATTCATAGGTTCAAACCTATGACTTAACCAAAACATAGTTTATATATATAGTATGTCTACAGAAAAACTTTAATATGTCACTAAGATCAAGGAAAACAACCATCCATAAAAACATGAAGAAATTTTTTAATCAATTACGAAACAAAGCCATTTAATATGCTGAGATGCATATCAAACATCCCAAAAAGAAAGCTAAGAAAATTAGAGCGACAAATTGGAAAATCTAATGTGATTTGAGGAGAAGGTACAAGATAATAGTATGAGATCATGCTTAGTATAGAGAGTACAATGTAGTTTATAAGTTTTTGCTTCTCCCTAGGAAAGTGTGGGAGGGTCGTCTAATGAGAACATCCAAACAAAGCGAAAAATGGAATTACAATCAAGAAGTTGGAGATCAACCATTCCCTTGAGCATACCTCCAAAAGAGGGAAAGATAATGCCAAATTGTTTGGGTGGTTATGATGGAAAGTTAGATTACATAAGCAAGGTGTATTTTAATTTTCCTTCAATAATCAATAGAAGGTTCATTCAACAAGTTCATTTCAAATTTTTAATTTAAATTATCATTAAATATCTGACTAAAATTCACTTGTAAATTTTAGTTAGTTCTTCTTTTATTTTAAAACTGTATCTAGTTCTTTAATATCTTAATTGATTTTTTCCATTAAAATTCATTTATATTTTTAAATTTTAAATCTGTATCTCTACCAAATGGAATATGCTCATCATCCTACCACAATGAGAAAATAATTATTGTAACTTCCCTATGACCTAGCTTGTTCTGTAACCGATGGAAAACAATGTTTTTCAGAAATGAAACTATTCTATGCACACAAGGTTCCTCCTCCCCTATGCGACAATAATCCTATCTAGACCTCAAGTTTAAAAGAAAGAGAGTATCAATAAGAAAATGCTATAACCTTATGGAATAAAGACAACATGTGATATGCTTTAATGTATCTTCTTCCCTACTTAGAATGACGAGAACGCTCACATGAGCATTAAACTTCACAATGAAGCATCCTCCATCTCCCTCCTATCATTTCACTCATGTTTCGAGTGCAGAACATGTTTCAGATGGTGTAGTGGAAGATTTCCACGGTGAAAAGAGAGTTTTCCCCAGCTTAGAAGCAGTTAACATTGCGAAAGGAGTTGGTGCAGGGTATGAAATTCTTTTTGTCATGAGCGATTATCGTACAGGTTATGTGAACTGGTTGTCTTGCACATCGTAATGATAACCTTGGTGTAGTGAATGGTACATCCTCTATTCTAGTGAATAGGTTTTATGGTGTAGCAATGGATAACACAGAGTACACGCCCTTTGTATATCCTTCCTCTTTCTCTCTAGAATCCTTAATCATTTCAATCAAAAATATGTTATATAGCCCTAAAGTGAAAGTCTCGACAGCACATTCAGTTTCGATTTCATGTCAAATAGACATGACAGATAAGGAAGTCACCTTGGATGACTTCCAGAATTATCTTCAGAACATCAAGTGGCATCTAATATGGTTATACAACATAATGAACATACATGTTTATGAAGGTATCACAACAGCGGAAGAACTCAAATGGATGGTCCATCAGATGGGAAATCATGATGCATGAATAGAAGACAATCACTGAGATCTCCATGATCTTATGGGAACAATAGGTTATATGAAGGAGGATTTATAGAAGATGGTCAATATGAATCAAAGAATCCATATCCATGACACCCCCATCAAAGACCAGGAAATGGAGGAAACCTCACTGGTCCAGCGAATGAAGAACCCAAAGGGAAAGAAGCAAGAGTAATTTTAGCTCAATGGGTACTTTTTTGTTTTTTCTGCATTTTTGTTTTAGGTGTCTATGTTCAAATATACACTTCGAAGGGTGATAGAAGTTTATTTTGGCATCGTTGAAGGTTTAAGTCTTTAGTTTCCAGCACAAGCAATTCTAAAATTTTGGATATATACAGTATATTGTGTAGGTCTCAGACCTCCCCTTTTTTGTATGCTTGGATGGCTACAACTTTTTAAATATAAATACAATATCTTCTAGGTTTTTGTTAAAAAAAATAAAAATTGTTGGACAATATTTAATCTTCCTATGATAATAACAATGATAAGAATAGTCACTTTATCTCATAAAGACATTTTCTACCATAATATTTTGTGACCTTCCTTTTCTATCCATATATTAAATGTCTTCGTGCATAGGTAATATGTAGTTTCAACATAAACCTTCAAAGCAAAGAAATAATCAATTCCTTTTCATCCATCCTCTCCTCCCCTCTTGATTGATCTATCAACAATCTCGCATATTATACCCAACCATTCTCATATGATTACATTTGTCATCAACGAATATTTTTAAATGTGGTCCCTATTATCAACTTTGATGTATGGATGTGTTAGGAAATCTAAATCAATTGTTGCCTTTATCCACACAAAAAAAAAACTATTTTGTGGTTCATGTGCATTTAGTACATAGGCCTTTGGAGGTCAAAGATACAATTTTTGTTCGGTTCTCATTTTTTCTTTTTATAGGATTTATTGATTCTATTTAAGTAAATATAAAATGTTTTAAAGTTAACCTTACTTTTGTTTACTTTGTATTTTAATTTTAAATAACTTTAGCTGTATGAGATAATTCAATACATTATCTTTTTATTTCATATAAGTCATATATCGAAATATAATTTATGTATTCTTTGCCATATGATATACCTAAATTATAAATGTCAATACATGGTTTTCAAAATGTTTATTTAAAATTTTAATTTAATATTTAAAATTTGAGTACACAATATAGTTAAATATTTTAAATGTTTGTTAAAGTATAATACTTTGATATTTTTTATTTTATTTTTTTATTAATTTGCCTTCATCTATTTTAATTTGATGATTTTTTCTTTAATTTAATAATTTTATGATTTATTTCATATTAAACATTATTTGAGAATATATATATTTTTTGTTTTTATTAACTTAATAAACAAAATACACTTTTAAAACATAATCAAACTTAAAATACATATTTAAAACATAATATTTTTAAAGTTTTCATATAAGAATTTAACTTAACTTAAAATTATTTTAGTGAAAATATAATAATTTGTAATCATCTTAAATGATGAATACCAATTTCAAATTACATGAAAGCACTTCAAATATAATAAATTATAATAAAATTGAAATTTATAAATAAATATAACATTAGTGTAAACGATAAAAATGAGATTACTTCACATTCAGACACTGAATATCATGATAATTCTATTATATCCAAAATACTAAATACTAGAATAATTCTAGCACTCCTCATATAGTTTGAAGAATAACAGGAAGTTTAAGAGATTAAATCAAAATTTCAATTTGCAGTACTTTGTTGGGAAATGCATAATGGGTAAGATAACAAGATCAATCTCAACTTTTTTTGTGAGACATGTGAATGAATTGTGGTTCCCACATGTGGTTATTGGAACAACTTTGGGTTTAGATTCTTTTAACTTCTCTTTCAAAAGCATCCTTACAAATTTAGAATTGTATTTTTGTTGGATGGTAGTGATGATGGATATTCTTTACCGAAAACAATGGTCCACCTTCTATTCTTAATTTTGTTTATATCACGAAGATATCTTGCTCTTTTACAAAAACGAATCCTATCACTTGATTTTTGTTGTGTGGATATAGTAATAACAATGGGAAGGAACATGGATAAATAAATAATTTAATTTTTTCTTCTTCTGGCAAATGGTGAGAAATTACCACAGTATCATTAATGCCAAGAAATATTTCTTGATTGATGGCCATACATAAATTTGGATTACATGTGGAAGATGAAAATAATATTCATTAGAAGAATAAGAGACTTCAATCAACATTACCACTGAATTATTTTAATCTTTGATTAAATATTGATGGCGAAAATACAAGCAAATGGCACATACCTTAACAAAATTCATCGATTTTAAGCAGATATTTTGTGAAGGTTGACATCATACTAAACCCATACTAGTTTATACATATTATATATAGTAATAAACATTTATCTATATAAAATACAAGCAAGCAATGTGTGGAATAAAATGTAAGAGGGTCTACCTCATGTAAATTATGATATTAGTTGTTACATATCTAATACTTACCTCTACTACCTATGGAAATCACATTAGTTTACTGTAAATACGGTGTCTATAATATAGACTATTCAAGAAGAGTAACCCAATAAGTTGGATCTACTGTATGATTGATTCCTATCAGTGTTGTTCATTCGCGAGAGTGTTGCAAATGTGCTAGTGAAATATTCCAACGATCCATTTCTAGTCATTGTGCAAGTTGCAAAGCCAGTCTAAGCTGTTTATCTCACCTACTGCATGTTTCAAACCTCCTGTATCTCAAGTATCTTGCATTCCATTGACTTCTATGTACTCATTTAATTGCTATGAAAAACTGAGGAGTTTGTACTCGATCACCATATGGTTTTATTCCATCCTTGAAAATAAGTTGCATTTGAGTATCTCAATTCACTGATGGTGGGAAAATATGTTGAGCATGTTATAGAATTAGATCTTGAACTCAACTTGGGATGGTTGAATGTTGAATGAATAAATGCATTTGAAGGTCCACAGATGGCCTCAAGAATATTAACAGGCAATGAAAGTGTTGGTCTATGTTGTATAACATTGATAACATTTATGCAATTTTTAATTGGAACTTGAGAACATAGGTTTTAAACAAACCTCAATGTGGCAGTCTTCTTGTCTATGTTTGAACATATAATAGAAATAAGATGAGTCCCATCTAAACAAGGATCATAGTGACTGAAATCTATCTTGTTGAACAAGCATAGCCTCATACCTTTTACCTCCACTCGTCCACTCCATTCACTTTTGTTCATCTTTATAGGAGTTACAAATATCATAGGGAAATGCATAGATTTGGGGTCAGGTTTTCTTTAACCTGATCTGTTGATTTTGATAATCCCGGCGCCTCACTAAGGCCCACAATTCCCACAACTCTGTACTTTTCCCCACTTTGCTAGAACAATAACTGTCGGAAATATTTTATTTTGAGACACAAACCTGTGGCATATTTGGCCACATGGATGGGTTTTTTGGAAGTTTTTCCTCACGCATTCCATGACGTTATCAACAAGTTCGCTATCGTCAATACATCATATACAAAATGAAATTTCTGGTAACAAACAACTACATGTATGTTAATTGATAGGACTGGTTAGGGTTTTACAACCATCAATGGAGGTACCAGGGTATTGTTGGTGCACAGGGTTATTGTGTTTTCGTTGATGTTACTGCCTATAGTTCCTTGTATTTACCTACACTGAGCACTTGACATAGTTTATGAATGTATTTATCCCACCACCTTTATCAGTAGATCGTCGTCTCATTACTATTTGCCACCATACACTCTGCATGTAGTCTTGAGGGGCTTTCATGGTTTTAGGGCGGTTGGGAACTCGGTGTCAATGACTATCACTCGGATGGGTTTCTTTGTCATTTAAGGTACTTGTTTCCTTTACCATTTACTATTTTTCTCTGACTATTTTAGTTTTGGGCTTTGGGGTCGATATAGTTTTTTACTATTATATCGTGTCTTTATCCTATGCCCCACATGGAGTCTTCCCTCTTTATCGGAGGGATTAGTACCAACAATGTAAAACTAAGTGGTATTTTCCTTGTTTTTTCCTCTTGTCTACTTGGTGGTCAACCGATTTTCTTGGGTCTCTGTTTTGTTGACTCTCTCCTTCTGCGGGACTGGCGACCTTTAGTTTTGTTTCATCACATTGTTAGAATGATAATATCCGGGAACCCTCTCTGTCACCTCGGGACCTTGCTATGCCAGGGTTCAGGCTCCTTAACCCTTTGTTTTCTATTATTAACACTGGGTTTCTCTTGGATTAGGGCTCAATCAGTTATCAGGAATCCCCTCCAATTTTTTTTACCTTGCTGATATTGATAGGGTTCATTAACCCCTGGTTTTCAGTCTCTCTCTATTTTTAACTAAGGTTTGGGTACCTTCCTGTTTTTCCTTGCGGGATTTATCCTGTCAATTTCCAGTCAGGGGTCTCCTTCACTGAATCCAAGTCATGTCTACAGAGAGTGGACCTTTATCTTCCTCTATAGGAGGCACGACCATCCCTCCCTCAGGGAATAGAAAATCCTATCACTCCCGCTGTAAAAAGAAAAGTTGTCAAGGCTCTGGATTCAAAACATAGATACGTCCTTGGCTGAGATATCTTACCTAACAAAGTTAAGTCGCTTTGCTCCAGAGCTCTTATAGGGTGATTAGAATACTGCTCTTTGTAAAAGGATGAGTGGATTGATTGGGCTACTCTCCACTGGAAACCTCAAATAGACTATATTCCCACCATTAGATTGATGGCTAATAAATGGCTTATTTTCATCTTCCTCGAGGAGAAGGATGCCACCCTCGTACTAAATACTCTCTGGACCATCCTAAAATTCTCCTTGGTATTAATACATTGGCACTCAAACTTTGATCCTCTTCAGGAGAGGGTTGTTAAATGACATCTTTGGGTACTTCTTCCTGCCCTCCCTTTCCCTCTTTGGAACAAAGAATTCCTCGCAATCCTAGCTAATTCACTCGGGCACTTTGTTTCTCTAGAAAAGGACTTCCATATAATCTTCGATAAACACATGGCCAATATCCTTATAGAGCTGGATGTTTATAAGGGTTTACTTTCTGAAATTGACATTGTTTGCGGTGAGCAAGTCATTTGTCAGAGGTTGGATCACCTTAACATGCCCTTTAGCTGTAATTTTTGTCATGATATTGTTCACCTTCGCAATAATTGCTCATCTGTCCTCCATGGTGCCTCTTCCACAAAAGGATTTAACCAGAGTACTGCTCCTTCTCCCCTACCTCTGAAAGACCCCTCCATTACCAAAATATTTACTTCTCCTTCACCTAATCGACTGAATAGTTCCTCTTCACCTAACTCTATATAATGACCTCACAAAATATGAACTCATGTATATAGAAGATGTGGATAACCGTTCTCGTTTATCCCTTCCTATTAACTCGGTGGTCACCCCTGTCTTGAACAATTCCCTTGAGACTCCTTCTCTTTCTGAACATGCGTCCTACCCTCAACCTATTATACCATAGCCTATATATGCCTCCAATACTACTCATCGCATGTTGAATTCAGAGGATCCTCCCTCCTACACCATTGAAAACTTTCCTCCTCTTCGTGGCACTACACCTACCCTTACTGACCCTCCTCCTTCAAGTCCCCAAGAATCCCCATCCTTTATGGATCCCTCTCTCCTAAAATTCGTTTCCATTTTCTCAGATAAGTCCCTGATATCACCCTCAACTCTTCCTTTGGATTCCATTAGATTTTAGAATGTGACCATTCACAACTCCAGGAAGGCCATTCCTTCCTCCAATACTCCAATATATTTAGGGACAAGTGGAATTCATACCCCTCTTTCAATTGGACTTAAGGCTACTGCCAGATCTCCATTTACCTCACAGTTATCCTCCCCTTAGGAACTTAAAGAATTGTCACCCATGGAGCCTATTTCTCCATGAAAATTCTCTCCATGAACATCTAAGGTTTTGGGGGGTTCACCAAACAAAAATACCTCCTCTATTTATTTTTGTCCTTAAATCCTGATATGATTCTCATATAGGAAACTATGTGTAACTACTATCATGCTCTCCATCTATTCTCCAAACTTAAGTCGGGATGGGAATTTTGTGCTCTCCAATTCCATCAATTCCACCTTCCTTACTTTGATCCCCAAGTGTGAGAATCCTATTACCTTTGCAGACTTCCATCCCATATCTCTTTGCAATTTAGTATACAAGATCATATCAAAAATTGTTACTCTCCGCCTTAAGACATTCTTGGACAAGGCTATATCTGACCGTCAATATGGATTCCTCAAGAACACATTGATCACAGAACCTATTGGCATTACCTAAGAACTTCTTCACACCATTAAATCCAAAAATATAAAGGTTGTGGTAATAAAGTTAGACCTTGTTAAATCATTTGACCATGTCATCTATAATTTTTTAAGGCTTGTTCTACTTCATATTGGTATTCCCGTTGATGGGGTAAACTAAATCATGCGACACGTTTTCTCTTCAAACTTCACAGTTTTGGTTAATGGAACACCCTCAAAATTATTTTGAGTTTCTTAGGGTATATGATAGGGCTGTCCTCTTTCTCCTCTCCTTTTCATTCTGGTCATTGAAAGCCTTAAACTTATTATCATGGATGCTTAGAAGAGAGGATAGATCAAAGGGATACAAATTTCATCCAACCTATCGATTACACATTTGTTTTTTGTTGATGACGTCATATTGTTTGGGATGGGTTTTATGGATGAATGGAAAGATTATAAAGAGGCTCTTGATCTATTCTATTTAGCTACTGGTATGTCCATTACTCTAGAAAAGTCCTCTTTCTTGTACAATGATGTAGCCATGGATACAAGGGAACACATTGCCTCTATTCTTCCGTTCAATGGATCCACTAACTACTAGCTTCAAATATATGGGATATATCCTCAAGCCACTTGGGTACTGCACAAATAATTGGAAATGGATAATCAACATGTTCGAAAAAATAATTAACAACTGGGCCTAGAGATTCCTATATCTTGATGGAAGACTCGTTCTCATCAAATCTGTCCTCTCTCGATTAGTTGTTTATTGGTTTTCTCTTGCACGTATCCCCAAATCCATCCTGAATGGCATTAGGAGTTGCATTTTTACCTTTCTTTGGGGAAACATTGATGGTAAATAGAGGATGAACTTAGTGGATTGGCACACCATCTCCGCTCCTTATGAATATGGTGGATGTAATATAAAAAAACTTGAATGGTTTGGGATGTCACTTAGACTTAAAAGTTTGTGGATGGTATTACATGACAGAGGTACGTGGAGTCAAATTATTGCACATAAATACCTAAAAAATATCTCTGTAGATGATTGGATATACACTCATTAGAGGAAATTTCAACTCAAAATGGGCCTCCTAATAAAAATAATAAATAATAGTTAAAATAATAAAATAATATTTATTAATTTTAGAGGAAGAAAAGAAGAAAACTACTTTTTTGTTCATATTTTCGACATATCTCCCTTTGATTTTACTCAAATTTCGATTGGGAGAGCTCGTTGGATGCAAAATTAAATTACGCATCCAATGAGTACCCACTTAGCATACTTTTGATGGACCTCGCTACCCCAAAAATAAGAAATACCTGAAAAAAACATGATGATGGTGTCATCATCATGTTTTTCAGGTATTTCTTGTTTTTGTGGTAATAGGGTCCGTCAAAAGTATGCGGAGTGGGTACTCATTGGATGAGGAATTTAATTTCACATCCAATGAGATCTCCCGATCAAAATTTGAGTAAAAACACATGGAGATATGTCGAAAATATGAATAAAA